>OZ020198.1:16446658-16878593 GCA_963971165.1 Philopedon plagiatum | reverse complement strand
AACGGAACACTTATGGAACCACTTCGGTGTCCATCCGTACGTCCGTCCGTCCGTCTGTCACAGGCGATTTTCTCTGTAAAAATTTAAAATTTGGCACAGAGATAGAGTGTGGTGGCCCAATTATAGACGTGAAGTATAAAAAGTTGAATTTTGATTCTGGGGGTTAATTTCAGGGAGTAAATTGAGAAATGAAAGGGCATTGTATAGGGTGTCAAATGAAAGCTTATTAAAGCACGAATACAACAATATACCTATGTATTTTTTATGCATTTTTTGAAACAATTTTTCTGAAACTCTTAAAAAATGCTGTACCTCACTTTTATCACCAAAAGGATCGCTCAGAAAAATCTTAAAAAAATCACGAACATTGAGAATTAGGTGTAGATTGAATCAAAATTATCGGGATTTAAAAATTCTAGCGCAATGAATTGTTATAAACAATTTAATTGTTTATTTCCTTATAATTGCTGAACCATTGGTTTTAGAGAAAAAGTTTTTCAACAAAAAATGTCTCTCACGATGTAAGGAGCAACTTTTGTTCTAACACATTTTTCAACGCTCCGCGCATACGCGATGTGATACGGCGCACAGTAATATATTACGAAACTAAAATGGAGAAAATCAAATATCTCTTGATTGGAAAAAGATTTCGGGATGAACCAAACGGCGTTTTGTAGTTTAAGTGATTATCTATCTGAGAAAAATATACACAAAGTGCCCCTCCTATTGGAAATGCCGTAAAGAACACGTAAAATTCGGCACCTCGTTGTGTATATAAACTTAAGTTTCTATATAAGATTTATGTAACATTTAGATGACATTACAAAACTGTGCTGCTGGATAAATATGAATGCAAATTATTTTTTAAATCTCTTTTATTACCTGATCGTGTAGTTCTTCTTGAACTAGGTATTCTTCCATGCGAGAACATATCCATGGCTTCGTTTCCATTTTGTTTCTCAGGTACAGCATGGAGAGCAGTGTTACTATTTATATTATGCTTAGACCCTACATGTCCTTGCTTAGCTCGCATTACTTCTTGTTTTCCTAGTGGCACACTTATCTTCCTCTCTCTATGGGGACTTTTAATATTTTGCACTGCAGCACTGGAAGCGCTTCTATTAAAACCCGGGTCTGTCAAATCGCCGTGCTCCAAGAATGAATCGTTGTGAGGAATTTGTGGCAACGAAGTCATACTGTCTTCACTAATGATAAATTTGGTTTGCAACGGTTCTGGAAGCTCTTCTAAAGTATCTTCATCTTCTATTTTCTCTCTTTTTAAATGCCTTGTTACTGGGTGATAAAACAGAGCTGCTACGAACACGTTTAATGTTACTCCTCCCATTATTAAGCAAGCTCCTCTATATCCATACGTTTCTAAAACCACTCTTAAAAGTGGTGGCAGTAAAATAGACCCAAAAGCAGATCCCGATATGCAAATTCCATTAGCAATTCCTCTGCGTTTGACGAAATAACTCGTCACGATGTAAACAGTGGGAGGGAAGGAAAGTCCTGCACCACATCCAACCAAGACTCCATATGTAACATAAAGGTAAGGCAGCGAATTGGTCCAGAAACTTAATATCATGCCACCAGCGGCAAATGCTCCGCCCAGGAATGTTACTGTTCTGTAGGAATATTTAACTGAAAGAATACTGGACACTGGACCTAAAAAAAAGAAAATATTTCTTTTTTTTTTGTTTTTGAAATAAAAAAGTTTTTTAAAAATGAAACCGTCCAAAATCTACATATTTATTTGCATTGTAACGCAATTCAACTTTATTTATATATTTAATAATTTATGATAGTATTAACGCAAACTCGCCTTAGCATAATTTAAGCAACCTGTTTATATTTGGGCAGTACCCCCAATGTATCATTACTTGTTGATACAAAGTTTGCATAAAAATATAACCGGTCATACAAAGAATCTTCACATTTAAATTTAACTTACCAGGCTTGGTACAGAGGCAACTTTGGATTTACAGTGTGGTTTAAAAATGCCCCCTCCACCTTTACATAAAAATTTAAAATATGGTACACTTTAATAACAATGGGGACTTTTTGCAAGCAGAAATTACAGACACGCTAACTCTAAACGCTAAAATATAATGTGACGTTTGAAACATGCGATTTATAAAAACCTTAAAAACGGAAGAAATGTTAAAAGCCTTTCCCATTGTTGTGGTCGGTTTAGAAAGTCAATAAGTAAATGTAGCAAAAACTCTGACTATAACACCACTTTAAAGTTTAGCGTTTAGGGGTTAGCGTGTCTGGAGTTTCTGCTTGCAAAACCTCACTAATACAGTGGCTTTTGAAATTTTCCGAAACCCATGCCAAGTTCAGAGGCCGGATTCTCTTTAATATAGTTATCTATAATGGCAACGAAGCTATTGTTTTATCTCTGTCTGCTAGTCGTTTAGTGACGACTGTAAGACAGAGTACAAAAATAGCGATTTGTTTTTACAAATAGTATTCTATGGGGCACGGAATCCTACTGCAGGTTTTTTTAATAGTGAGTCTACTAGGAATGTTTTGGTGAAGAAAAAAAATATTTTGTAAATTTGCGTAAAAAAGTTGAATTTTTGCCGAGCCCCCTCTGGGAAAAAGTGAACACGTTTAGGTATTTTATTTTTTATTTTTTCTAAACAAATTTTACATCGTCTTGTCGAAATTTTTTAAATTCTAAGAGGAAAGAATGTGTTAGTAGAAAGTTACAGTCATTTGAATTTTTGTAAAACCTAAAATATAATTTTAAAGACTGGTGGAGCCAGTGGCGCTGCCGGGCTGCAGCATTTTTCATTTTAGAGCAAAATGATAAAGACAAAAAATATTTCAAATTCCAGTCAAAATTTAAATTCAAAATATCAGCTGAATATTTTACTTTTCATTTTTGTGTTATAATTTTATCAAATGTTACTGTGCCTACGTTTTCTAGGTAATTTTGGCTTTGTCTACCTCATCTTACCATCTTTTACGACAAATGTCAGAAAATTTAAAACTTTTGCAACAAAATTTTACTCTTCACATAATTTATTATTTTTGTATTTTTTGAGCACCCTGTATAAAAAAGTCAAACATTTTCTTCGTAGACCGTATTTTTGTAAGAAGCAGAAGCTTACCAAAAATGATTTTTTTTTGAACAATGAAATTTTTGGTCCATTTGTCCTCTTGTGACCTCTATCCGTGGACATACTGTATATATATAATTTAAATGAAAATAAAATTTCTTGACATAGGCCGTGGTAAGAGGCTCTTACCACATCTTATACAATAACCTATGCCAAGAAAATATCTTTTCTTTTTTATTATTATTAATTAATTATATTATAATTGGGTCATCTGTACTAGTAAAAAAAATGGAGCATTTTATATCTTTATAAACTACACCTTTAGACATTTTTATTTATTTACATTTTTACCTTAACTAAGTTTTTTTAGCCTAGACCTAAATGTCATTCACACTATTATTATGAATTAATTGGAAAATTTTGTAATTTATCTTCAGCTCAAGTACCTACTTCTGATAAAAAAAAATTGATTAAATATGCCGATGCGATATTTTACTTACATAAGTTGAGCCAATTAAAAAAATCTCGAATATACGATAATCCAACTCTCATCTTATAATCTTTTCAATAGTGGAACATGTACTTATATACTATGTATATGATGATGTTAAAATTATTTTACCTACCTAAGGAACTATATAAGAAATAACACAGAGCGGGAATCCACATTCCCTGTGAAGGACTGGCTTCAAATGCTTCTAAAAATTCTACAAAAAGTACCCCAAATGATTTGACCGTTCCTGGAACAAGGATGTTGACCAGGGTAGCCCCGAAGAGCACCAGCCACCCCCACCCTCCATCAGGAGGTACCAATTTCCATTTTTCCATAGCTTTTTCATGTCTCCTTCTATCTAATAAGACTACACCTGTAAATAAGAAACAAGAAATAAGTAAAAAAGAACCAATGAATTATTTATGAGCCGTGTATGTACAAATGTATGCAAACCTCGCTTTTTGCTACTTTTCTTATCTTGAGATATTCACGAAAAGCTGTTTTTAATAGACTTTCTCCTCTTAGAAGGTAAAACTTGAATTGCGAGGATGAATTAGTTGTCCTAAATTGACCTTTTTTTTATCTCACAAGCTACAGGACAATTCAAAATTAAGTTTTTATAGAAGTAAATAGTAAGTGTTATAGCGAACTTAATCAATTTTGCATCTAACTTCTAAGCCAAGCATAATAAAAGCCATTTAAACGCTAAAACAATATTACTTATTTCGGAGAAATATCACAAAATTGACAAAATTTACATAAAAGTATATTTCCATTTCAATAATTTCATTCAGTTCTGCTTTAAATCGGGTGATTGAATTCCTTGTAAAATTTTGCACTGTAATCTTGTGCTATGTTGTGTTAAATTTTTTTGCAAATAGAAAGTGAAACATTTTGGAGTGTTCCGTTTTGCGAAATTCCTTCGGTGTCCGTCCGTCCGCCAGTCTGTCACAGATAATTTTCTCTGAAACTATTCGATGTACAAATTTGAAATTTAGCACAGAGCTAGCCACTAGACACGAACTATAAAAAGTTGAATTTTGATTCTGGAAGTTAATTTCAGGGGGTACCTAAATTGAGAAATGGAAATTTGTTTTAAGGGCATCGTGTAGGGTGTCAAACGAAAGCTTATTAAAGCACGAATTCAACAGTATATCATGATGTATTTTTTAAACATTTTTCGGGGAAAACGCTTATCACCAAAAGGATCGCTCAGAAAAATCTGAAAAAAATCATGAGCATTGAGAATTAGGTGCAGATTGAGCCAAAATTATCAGGATTGAAAAATTCTAGCGCGATCAATTGTTATAAACAATTTAATTGTTTATTTCCTTATGACTGCTGAACCATTGGTCTAAGAGAAAAAGTTTTTGCACAAAAAATATTTCTCACAATGTAAGGAACTACATTTGTCCCTGCACGTTTTTCAACATTTTTAATTTGGCAGTTGAAACGCTCCCCACTCAGCTCCGCGCATATCCGATGCGGTACATATGTTTTAATTTTGCATCGCGTCAAAAGCCTAATAACAGCAAATAAAAAAACATTTAGAAACATATGTAGCTGTGAGTAAAAAACTATTCATAATCGGCAGTTAAACGTGTGTAATTATTATTTGTTTAAATAATTACCACAACAGAGGTTCCACTTGATAAAGCATAGATGGGAACAAATATTTAAATACATACTTATTTTTCATGTTATTTAAAAATATGACAATTATTTCTGGTGACTGGCAATGGTAAATACGGAAAATCTGTAAATCACAGTCTTGTGTAACTCAGGAAAAAATTATAGAATTAAAAAAAAAATTAGAACTTCTTAAAGTATCTTTTAGCTAAGCAAAACTAGCTAATTTCACTAGGATTGCATTTTTTTCAACATGTAATAATTTTCTTACCTAAATTTTTGGAGGACGTCGTTCTACACTTCTTGATGTGATTAAAAATTTTGGACGTAACAATAATTTAATTCGTTGTAAAAATGTTGTACAAATTATAACTACCTATAAATTGTTTTTCCGAAAAAAAAATATTTCAAGTTTTGTGTTACCAATTAAAAACAAAATAATAAAGGCACTAAAAATATACTATGGGTATTAATATGGCGATTGATTTAAATACCAGAACTAAAAATAAAATAAAAACGAGAGCTTAGTATTAAAGCTCCAAAAAGGTTAATTTTGCGATCATATGTTTTACACTATCAACAGATCGATTTTGCCACGGCATGCGCAATATTAAAAGAGGTGAGCGAAAATAAGAGATCAGGCAATGGCATCATCTTTGTATATTCATTATAATACAGTAGAAGCCATTAAAAATGTTTTATTCATACAAGCAATGTTGCTATTGTTGAGTACCAACCCTAAAACTGATCCACCTTGGTCTATCTTGCACTAGTTTTCTTACTTTTCTATAACTTTTGATATCTACATATTTTACTATTTGTGTGTGTGTATGTTAATGGCGGTTAAAACCAAATGGCCAGCATCATTTTGCTATTAAATAGTAATTATGAACAAATTTTGTTAATAAACTTTAACAGTGGGTTATAGTTCCTGGCATCCTGCCCCCTTTGTGGTGTTCCACAAGGACCATTCTTCTTGAATACGATTTGGTACTTCTGCGTTGGTGACTACCTACCCAACATATCTTTACTAGTCTTCTATTATACCACATTTTAAGTTCTAGTTGTGGTCCTTTATCCTTATCTATAGTCAAGATTTCACATCTGTATAAAAGCTCCGCGCATAGCTTTTCGAAAGCGCTTTCTTATTCCTATCTATGTTCTTATTTAATCCTGTTCTTTTTCTGTAAATACTTTCTATGTCTGCCTGAAGCTTTTTCCTTCCTGTTGTCGCTTCTCTTGAGCTTCGGCTATGACCAGTATCTGTGGCTTTGGGATCTTGGTATTTTATGAAAGTGAAATAACAATATTTAAAAACCAAGCTGGACGTTCATGTTAGAAAACATTAGTCATAGTTACAATTTCTAAGTAAATAATCAGTATGTTGAGTAATACGCTATGATAATGAAATGACTCTTGTTTTTATAGAACGATATACTAATTTCATTGTGTAGTTCAGGATGCACCGATATTTTATAATTTTTCACAATAAGTTTACTAATTCGTTCCGTTTTAAAGATCTCTTATTGTATGGCATGGCCTCAATATTTTATCAGTGGCGGTCGCAGCTTTTTTCAAGGGGGGGGGGGCGGTTTAGTAGGTGTTGGGTTGGCCCAATCGTCGAGTTAGTGTGTTTTTTCAAAGGGGGGGCGGTTTAGTAGGTGTTGGGTTGGCCCAATCGTCGGGTTAGTGTGTTACAAAAAAAAATTGCCTATGTATATTCAAAATTTCTGTTAAAAGAGCATGCATGCAATTTTATCTAGGCCACAATCAATTCTAGAGACGTGTACTGCCTGCACCTACGGTTTTAAATTTTTTGTTTTACCCGCATCGATCATTTATTATTTCTTCGTTAAAAATAGTGTCTTGGGTTAAGAGGGTAAGGGGGGGGGGGGCGATCGCCCCCACCGCCCCCCCCTGGGACCGCCACTGATTTTATCGTGGAATAAGGACAGGATTTAAAAATTCTAGCGCGATCAATTGTTTTATTTCCTTATAACTGCTAAACCATTGGTTTTAGAGAAAAACTTCTTCAGCAAGAAATATTTTTCGCGATGTAAGGAACAACTTTTGTCCTTTCAAGTTTTTCAAAATTTTTAATTTGGCTCATTAATTTAAGTGTGGCAGTTATGCTGATTTAAAATCAAATTTTTTTCCAAGTCACATTGTCACCAACGATTAATTAATTTTGCAATCAACAGATTGCAAAATTAATACTGTAAAAGCATTGTTTTCGTCGTACCTTTTCTTGGTCTTCTTTAAATCACTAACGAATTCAGTTTTTTTAAATTTGATAACTAACTTATGTACTGAAGTTCTGCATAATTGTACATTTGAAAACTTTTCTTGAAACTTCTCAATAACAGAGGGATAACAAGTCTCGCCATTTCTGTAATTTTGGATTATAAATATCCTTTGCTCTAAAGACAACATCTTAATTATTTTGACAAATACCAACGTCACAGTTATGAAAGGTGTAATAAAATAAAGGTGACAATGTGACATAAAAATTTTATTTTAAAAGCGTAATTTAGAAATTTCAAATTTTTACTAGAAAATCTGGAATAAGAATTCTTTTAAATTTAAAACAACTTTTTTATTTCACGTTTTGTATCAAAATTTAAAAAAGGCAACTTTACTTTTAAAAAAATTTTACGTTCTTGTGTTTTTGGCATACACTGTACAAGATAACAAGTTTTTGGCATCGCGGACCTTATTTTTAAAAAGGTTTATAAATGACCTTCTCGTATCTTTCACTTTTTGGTCCATTTGTCCCTTGACTAACCCATGCGTGAACATAATAATATGCAATGGTGGTAAGAGTCAGCTACTTGCTACAAATATAAAGGTGCGTCCACACGTGTAACCGAACCTCGTAACGTAACATGTTCGCGTGTCGTGTCACTCCGTGTAGACGGCGTCCCGAACCTCGTCGCGTATCAAAATGCCGTGTCAGCGATAAATTAGCGAACAGTGCAAATTGTTTGTAAACCAGTTTTGAAAAACTGTTTAATTTTTCGTTAATAAGATTTAAACTTTTCTTACCACATCTAATTGACAAACAAATATCTTGGGCAGACAATTGTTTTGTCACGGCTATCAAGAAGTAAAGATCGCTTTGAGAACCACTGACAAAATGGAATGGACGAATGTATTTTAACCGATTATCAATATCATGTATTTTAACTATAAATCATACTATATAATTATGTTTGTAATATGGTAAACAATTTACATTATTTGACACCATTTGGTTTTTACAAGGAATTTAAAAGCACTGTTAAACAATAATATACATATATACTATTACCTGTATTTCTATCAAATAGCCATAAGCAACCGATATCGATTTCCTATCTATCCATTCATATTTAATTACTGCTAAAACTAATTTAAAAATATTTTTAACTGTCACGTTTTACCATCCATATTTTTCGTGCTTAGTGGACGATACTGCAAATCAAACAAACAAGGCTATCCGGAATTATGCACATTAATGCATCATCAGGCATAAAAAAGCTTTGATTTCTTTTGCCAAAAATAGCACAAAAATACTTTTTCTTCTTCAATCTGGATACACTTTGTGTCTTCCACAAGGCCTAACATAAAATAATATACCTGTATCATCAAAGACTATTTAAAAATAAGCCATTCGACTAACTCAAAAAACCAAGCTTACACGAAAACGCCTTCTCTCTCTCTCTCTCTCTCTCAGCATTAGCAGCATAATGAGTTTTTCAAGTACTTACTTAGCATCAGCACATCAGTAGCATCCCTAATGCTACTTAAAAAAGAGAAATCCCGACTCACTATAGTGACCAAGTTATTACAAAAAAAGCCCTTCTCTCAGTTAGCGAGGTGCTATGCACCATCGGCAGCGTCCCTGCTACTATTCAAAGAACATTCATCTGATTCACTACCTACACTAATGACAAGGTTCTTGCAAGAAAACGCCCTTCTCTCACTCAGCAAGGTGCTGTGGGTGATCTATTCCTCGTCTACAGACATTTTCATGGCTTGTATTGTTCTCCACAGAACAACAAGAAGAGCATTCACATACGCAACCCTTTACTGTTCATCAACCGAAACAAATCAACATCCCATTTTCTTCGTTCATTCTATTGCCTGGATGGAACAATTGTAAGAAAACGTTCATGCAATTGCCTGGATGGAACAATTGTAAGAACAACTCCGGTGTTTAATCAGCACACACTCTAAAATTTTATTAAAACACATAGACATACCTGTTCCCGTGGAGCATTGCGTAGACCAGAATTTACCTAAGGCACCCAAAACTAACACTACTTCGCAGCGCGTGCTAGACCAAAAGACCAAGCAAAAGTTATAATTTAAAATGATGCTTTTAAAGTGTGATAATAATTTACATAGTTAGCACTCATATGTATATTGTTTAAAACATTAGAACAGTCCAAGTGCTAAAGGATAAGTGTTAGGTGTAACATTTATAAGCAAATAAAAATAATGTAAATAGATGAAGGGCCGATAAAATGCAAAAAGTTTCCAGTTTACCATAAAAATTGGAACGTATGAAAATAGTATATCAACCTCAACCAAATTATATATTAATAACAAACCTAACAATACGTAGCAATACAATACGCAAAAATGCATATATCAGTATTATACCATGCAAAATACATCTTACAAATCAAAAAGGATCAAGGAACCACCTACATAAGTAAATCAGACCAAGGTGATTTAATGATATTCCAGCATAATCACTTCATTTGGCATTTGAATAATTGCTAATCAGAAATCAAGAAAGGTTATAATTATGTAAATAATGTAATGCAATTCCTATTAAGTTGTTTGGTTACTTGCTTTTATTGGTTTTTGTACTAGAAACGTACAGGGTGATTTAGGAGAAAAGGAACTATTTTAGGTACGTATTTAGGTTTCCAAAATAAACATTCGACTTACTAGAAACCAACAAGAAAAGCCATTCTCTCAGTTAAAGACGTGCATCGGCAGCATCCCTGGTGATATTCAAAGAACAGCCATCCGATTCCCTACACTAATGACGAGGTTCTTACAAGAAAAGTTCCTTCTGTCACTCACCGACTTGCGGTGCGTGATCTATCCCTCTTGTACAAAAAATTTCTATGGCTTCTGCTCAGGTTTGTTCTATCAACATGGGTCCTATTCTCAACCGGTATATGTCGGTCTGGATTGCATACCAGCAATTGTTCTACAAAAATGCGCTCCAAAACGTGCACCCATCTTACCTCTTCTTGTCCAGATCTTCTATGACAAGGGTATCTTCCCAGACAGCTGGACGACTGCTCGTGTGCAGCCTGTCCCGAAGGAAGATTCCAAGTCCCTTCCATCCAATTATAGACCTATCACTCTTCTCTTTGTCGTCAGAAAAGTTATGGAGAAGGCCATCAACTTGCGAATTATAAAATATGTAGAAAAATACAAAATCATCCATGAGAGATGGTACGGATTTCGTCACCAAAGATTCATAGTTGATCTCCTTACCTTTGTCCTTTGTCACACACAACTGGGACAAGTCTCTCGAATTTCATGGCGAATCCCATATTGTTGCTCTTGATATTCCCAAGGCTTTTGACCAAGTATGGCATGCTGCACTCCTTAACAAACTATCTTCTTACGATCTTCGTCCCAAACTGTGTAACTGGCTCGGTAGCTTTCTCTCTAATCGGCGCATATCTGTCGTGGTGAACGGTCACTCATCCAACTTTCATCCTATCAATGCTGTCATACCTCAAGGTTCAGACTTAGAACCAACCCTATTTCTTCTTCACATTAATGACCTGCTCTCTTCAACTGACAGTCCCATCCACAGTTACGCTTTTAACATTTCTTCAATTTTTAAGGTTTTTATAAGTCGCATGTAGGGATTGCAGTCCCGCAAAGTGGGTTCCCGCATCATTTGACGGCCTGGGGGGTCCCGTACCAGCTATGCGGATCCGCATAGCCATGAAAAAGCCGTAAACTCTTAAAAAATAACGCGAAAACGTGTATCTGCCAAATATCCGTGGTATTATAATATGAAAATTAATGAGACGGCTTAGGTATTATGAGTATTTTACTTACCTTACAATCAAACCAATGTGATTTACTATAAAAACTAGTAAGACTTATTATCTCAGGTAGAAAAATAATAAATATTTAAAGTTTATTTGCCCAAAGTTACTTGTTAATTTAATTAATAAGAAATTTGACCGATTTATAGTCATAGTAGTATAGTTAGGAGAGGCTAGACTTTAAATTACATAATTTTGTTGACTGCAATACTGTTCATTTTTGATATTTATAATAAAAAATTAAAGTTGGTTTAATAATTAATTAACTAAACGTTAATTTATCGAATTTTATAAAATTAAACACCCTATGCGGGAACCCGCGTATAAACATTTGAAGTTCATGTGCCCAAAGTTACTTGTTACTTTAACTGATACGAAATTTGACTGATTTCTAGTCATAGTAGTATAGTTAAGAGAGGCTAGACTTTAAATTACATACTTTTTTTGACTGACATACCGTTAATTTTAGATTTTTACAATAAAAAATTAAAGTTGGTTTAATAATTATTTAAATAAACGTTAATTTATCGAATTTTACAAAACTAAAAAGCCTATGCGGGATCCCGCGTATAAATATTTGAAGTTCATTTGCCCAAAGTTACTTGTGGAATTAAAACCAATCCCGCAAATGCCCTGCGGGATTTAAAACACTGCGGGATTGCAATCACTAGTCGCATGTTTCAAATATCACTTTATACTTTAGCCAATGAACATAAAACACAGTTCGTTGCTTTAGCGTTTAGGGGTTTAAAGTTTCTGCTTGCAAAATGTCCCTCTGTATCTCGGTAACAGTTGAGAATCGTACCCATGTGTATAGGAACTTTTATATTTGGTTTGGGTCCGTGAGTACGAACCTAAAAGATTGGCATTTTCTCTGAAATCACGCTGTATATCAGCAGTGAATTCTTCTGGCCCTATAGTTCAATGTTAGTTAAATCGGAGTCTATTTTCAAAAGAAAAAATATTAACTACCTATTAAGTTGAATGATTGGAATGAGAAACTTTAAAACGCTTACCACGCATATCCAGGTTGTATCCAAAAAGTTAAGACTTTAAAAATATACACTATTATAGGGTATTTTAAACTACTTATATCAGGACAGAGTGTTTATAGAAAACAAACACCTCGTTGCACTGAGAACGAACTACAACTATCCCCAAACACTGAAGATAATTTTTCTCATGCAAAACAACATTGATACAAATTATTTACAGTTTTAGTAATTAATCTAGCTGTGACATACCTATATTTTAATTATTTTTTTACAAAACTTTTTCAATTATAACTTTAGTTCCAGTTGAAATATTTTTTAAAGACGATTAATTTTGACTAATAGCAAATTTAAATCAGCTAGATTTTATTTGTGCGTTTTCTCGTGAAGAGTTAATCGCCTGACGATTATATAAATTTTGATAATATATCCATTAAAGCAGTCTGTCGCATTTCCCTTGCCCCAATCTATCGATATATTTACCCATGTCTATTTGAACGAATACATGTGCCGAGATATGATTATCAAAGGCAATTAAGCATTTATTAGGAAACACTATTATTGTCTGAAATGCAATGCAGTTGGGTATAATTACCTTGTTATTGAAGGCATACATCTGGATATTTTATGATCTACAAGAATGAGGGTATACACTGAATATGCTTATTTAACTGGTTACGACATAAAACTTTACATGCTACATAAGTGAGTCCCATAAGTATAAGCAAAACCCAATCTTTGCTACTACTTGTCGTGTTTCGAGATATTGAAAACTGTTTTTAATATACTTTTTCGTCTTTGAAGGCAAAATTTGAATTACGAGGCTAAATTAGACATCCTACTTGTTTATTTTTTTTTTTCACATCCCATGCTGCAGTTTTTGAACAAGTCAAGAGTGAGTTTTGCAACGCCGTTTAGTAAATTTTACATCTAACTTCTAAACTAAGAATATTAGAGGTCATTTAAACGCAAAGCAACATAATTCATTTCGGAGAAATGTTACGAAATTTACATTTTTAAAGTGTTTACATTTCAGTATATTCTTAATTTCGGCACCGCTTAGAACTTGAGCAAATCTTTTATTTTTCTGTGCTTAGAATCATTAATCATTATATCATATAACCATTATCTTTAGTTTGTGCCAAGCGAGTCACACGTGATTCCTGTCACGTGACTCAATTAAAAAATTTTAATTGACTAAAAAAAAACAAACAGTAAGTTTCTTTTCCAAATGACAGGACCACTATTCCCGACCAACATTCTAGACACACAAAAATTAATCTTGTTCTTTTTCTAAAGCAATGTCGACATCGTCCAGACTATCTCCACTTCCTGTCCACAGTGTCCACTCTTCATCATCAGATGAACTTTTAGAGTAACTGTTTTTTGGGTAGTTTATAACTTATTCTATGGATATAATAAAGAATCACTGTCAATTCTATATTTTAATTCGATTATGAGTATTTTTACAAGCTTTTATTTAACTTCACCTGTTAGTTTGCATGTGCTATGTTTGTTAGTATGTTTAGGTCAAATATTTCAATCAAAATTTAGACTAGTTCTAATTAAGCTAGACCTTTGAAATTTTGCACACGTGTATAAGTCCGGTGACAATGCAATGTAGTATATTTAATATTGTTCTAAACCCAATACGGCGGAGGCTACAAGATGGCACTCTTTTTTCACATCCCCTGAACATTTGTATCAAATGAAAGGGTTTGACGAGTAGAATACGATAATCTGTGTGACGTTATTCTAAACCCAATAAGTCGGACGCTACAAGATGGCGAATTACCGTTTTCTTCACAATCCCTTTGATATGGGTATTAAATGAGAGGGTTTGACGAGTAGAATACTATAACAGGTAAAATGTCTTGTAATAGTGAACAGAAATTCATAGCTTAAGAAGTAATTAAAAGTTTAAAAATAAAATCTTGTAAAAAATACTTTTTGAAAACAAGCTTTTATTATTTAGATGTTTTCATTGTGGCAATGCTAAATGCTGTTTATAAGTGGACGTAGTTCGCGTGGGTGGATCCTAATAAAAGTAGTATCAAAGTTATCACTGAAGCAAATATATATTATGTTCAATTTATTGTCTTAAAAGCTTGTCGCGTGAATAGAAAAGAAAAAATACATACTTAGGTATCTACTTACAATTTCTGCCAAACAAAATTAATGCCTGTATGAACTTTTCGCGCGCGACGAGCTTTTAAGACAATAAATTTAATAATATATTATATCTGTTTTAGTGATAACACTGATAACTTTGATACTACTTTTATTAGGATCCACCCACGCGAACTACGTCCACTTATAAATAGCATTTATCATTGCCACAATGAACAAACTATATCTACTTATTTTTTTCGTTTTAGTACCTACATCTAAATAATAAAAGCTTGTTTTTAAAAAGTATTTTTTTACAAGATTTTATTATAATTATATTTATTCTGTTATGTAATTTTATCTGGTACTAGTTTATTAGTAATATATGATATTAAAGTTGGTAAACGACTTCCGGGCCAACTAGCGTCCCGCAAGACCTTTTTGCAGGACTGGTATAAAATACCTTTAAACCCGGGACGTCCCGGAAAATCCGGGACAGTTGGCAACCCTAGCCTTAAGCGTACAAAGTAGGCGCACCCAAGGATGTAAGAGGCAAAATACTCCTAATGGTTTTTAATCTGAAGTGGATAAGATAAATCTAACCGTTTTCGAATAAATGTCATATACCGAAATCGGCAAATAATGGAAAATTCCCAGAAGTGTTAATTATTGCCAAAAGTGTTAATTAATGGCAATAACAAACGTACAGCCGACGGACTTAATGACTATGTAATATGTATCGCTTTTCTGAAGAGTTTCTTTGTTCTTTGTTCTGAAGTTCCCCTGATATTAATCTGTTTTGTCTGCGAGCCGGCTTGCAAAAGCAAAATGCAAGGACACGATATACGCATTTTATCTTCCTGTAGAACACTAGCCTTCTATGGCTTAATACCAATATTTTTAAACCTTATTGTTTTCAAATTACAAAATCTAATCAGGAAGTATCATTTTTAGTTTGTTCAGTTTTATCTAGTTTTGCTCGTTACCACTGACGCCATTTTACTTGCACTCATAGGAGTGTTTTCGAACTTCAAACCCTTGTTATTTGACCTGACTCCCTCCTCATCTCAAAATTTCTCGATAAAAAAGATCTTAAATTATTTTTTATTTTAGATTTTTCAAAAATTAAATATATCAGTGAAGTAAATAGAAAATAATTCTAATAGTTTAATTAACTATCATTTTAACAATTTAACGTTGTTTAACAGATCTTATTTATTTAATTTCTTTGCACCTTTATAAATATATTTTATGTGTGTACCAAACTGGATGAGAAATAATAATTAAATTATGAATATTATAGAGATGCAGTTAACTTTAATTTAATAATCAGAATAGCGATAATAGTCCTATAAATGAAATACTATACGACTTAATCTAGGTGAGAATAAAAGGTCAGAACTAATCGGGATTTGCTGGATTACTAAAGCATTTAGAACCAATATGGTAAAGTTAGACCATGGACTTATCTTGTTTCTAAATATAGATATGAGTTGGACATTGAAGCAATGTAGATATACTTTTGTTGAAGAATAGTGTATGTACCATAACAGTACCTATAATATAACATCACATATTTCAATATTTTAAATTTCTAATCTGTTATTCTGAAAGCTATTCACTCTATTAGGTATACAATTAAAAAATAGTTCAGTTCAATGAATCCAAAACCCAGTCTTGCTCCCTGATACGCAAAAAATCCGGCAACACCCACCTCATCCCCATGAATGGCCAAGCCAGTGGCAGATTTAGGGGGAGGCACAGCCCCCCCCCCCCCTAGAGCCTTGTACAAAAAGGAATTCAATAGCGAATTTTATAAAAATTAATATTGTAACACAAACATTAACCATTTTTACATATTCTACAAAATATTATAAACAAAAACAATCATGTTGCCGTCTATGTAAGGTCTTTGAAATGAATTATACCAAAAAAATATGAATAATAGACCAGTACTAATATGTAATTTAAAAAATGCAAGCCTTTTTAGGCATTTTTGATTAATATGCTCTTAGATGGTTTCTGAAAACATTCATTACACATCTCACTGCGATCTTATCAAAATTTGTGCCGGATAATTTTGGCTTCAAAACGAAATAAATAACCCAATAATTTTTTTCTCAAAAACACGTCTTTGGAAAGTAAATTTTTTCGAAAAACAGCTTTTTCGAAAATGGATTAACGAAATTTTTCAAAAATATCTTCTCGAAAACATAATTCGAACCTACATTTTTTCAAAAATGTCCTGACCGCTTTTTAACGATGCTTTTTAGAAAACGGAGTTATGAAATATTTTGAAAATATTTTCTCCAAAAACCCGTATTTCGAAAGTACATTTTTTCAAAAATCTCTCCAAACAAATAGTTTTTAAAACATGTACATTTTTCGAAAATATATATTTTTAAAAAGAACCTTTAAAAAATACATATTTTTTAGAAAACATAGTTTTTCTAAATTTAATTATGGATGAATAAATGAATGAAAAGTCAATGAGAAAATGACAAAAAGATAAACGAACTTTTTTTGTGTTTGATCAGGTTTACGTTGCCTTGCATTTGCTATGTTACTCTGTAGTAAATTACTTTCAAAAAAGTGTTGTTTTTTAATATGAATATTCGAAGCCTTTTTCGAAACAATGTTTAAAAATTGTTCTTTCTAAAAACATGTTTTCTTGAAAAAAGTTAGTTTGGAAAATGGTTTTAGAAAAAAAATCTTTCTGTATTCAAAAGAGACTCATCAGTGACCCAGTCCTCACAAGAAAATTCCCTTCTTTTGCTCATCGCCGCGCTGTTGGAGATTTATCCCTTTTCTACCGATACTTCCACGGATTTTGCTATGAAGAACGAGCCGCTATAATTCCCCATTTGATTGTACCATCACATCATACCCTTTTATTTTCTTTGCTTAACACAAGAGGCTCGAGCAGGTTTTTTGCAAACTTTTTCAAGCAAAACTAAAAATTAAAAACGTTGTACATATCGACAATTTTTTCCTTACACATACTTAAGCTTACGCAATGTTAAACTTTTTCATGGCAGTACAAGATCAATCGAATACAGCCTGTTTTTCCTTACTACCATAGGGCTAACACCAGCGCCAGGCGCTACTCGGCTGCGTTCTCCAAGGGAGTATAGGTATATAGGTATATATTGTATTTGTGTAATTTGTAAATATAGATGTAATATGTAATATATTATGTAAGTAGGATAGGAAATGAAATGTAACATATGTGACAAATAATGATGTTTGAAAGTAGAACAAGAAGCGCGGTACGAATGTATCTCTTTACTGTTGAGATACAAAACCCTAGAGCATTCGGTTTAAAGGAAAGGTGATTCTTTCATAACGAGAATTTGCAGAAAAATTAGTAGTTTATTGCAAAACTCTCTCTATTTTGGTTCCGCCATTCAGAAGCAAAACTCACGCTTTGCTGTTTTTAACCAATTAAGATATCGCAATTAAGTCACGTGACAATAACCACCTCAAACTAAAAATAACGATTATTGATTCTAATCCCGGTACTTCTAAGCACAGAAAAATAAAAGCTTTGCTCAACCTTTAAGCAATGCCGAAATCCAGAATATCAAAATGAAAATTTAATTTTACGTATATTTTGTATTATGTCTCCGAAACGAATAACGTTGCATTGCCTTTTAATCGCTCCGGTCATTCTTAGCTTATAAGTCAGATGTAAAAGTTACCAAAGTTCGCTGTAAAATTCATTCTTTATTAATTTTGAGTTTTCCTGTAGCTGCTGATTGAAAAATAGATTAAACAAGTAGGACAAGTAATTCAGCCTCGTAATTCAAGGTTTACCTACCTTCTAAGACAAAAAATCTACCAAATTCAGTTCATTCATGTGTAGCGCGTTCGGCAATGCAATCTTTTCCATCGTTTTGCTCGGAATTATTGACCGGCACGTGATCGGTTGTACTGTTTACAATAATAGGTCATGTGACCGTCAAAAATTCCGAGCAAAACGATGGAAAAGATTGCATTACCGAACGCGCTAAATGAAGTTTTTGAATATCTCTCAGCAAAGAGTGAATTTTTCATACGCATAGGCCTCATATACATAACATGAATTTCACTGACATTGTAAAAAACATATGTACATGTAACAATTACAATTTTCTGATGCTGAGCTCGTTAAATCGAAAACATGTTGTTTAAATTTTATTATTATATCACATACAAATTATTTATTTGTTTATGCGGGAATAACCGATTTATTTCTATGACTTTTAGATTGTAGAATCAGATCAGTTACATTATTGTTTTTTAAAAGTTAACGTGTGTTTTATTACGACTACTTACAGTCAATGTGGGTGTGCCTCAAGGCACATCAGTAATTGCACCAACCTTGTTTCTTCTTTACTTCTTCGTTCCACCATCAATCTTATTCACGCTAATGATCAGGCGCGGATTTAGGGGGGTAAATAAATATTGTAAGATAAATATTAACCATTCCTACATATACAAAATATTATAGACATAAACAAACATTTGCCGTCTATGTAAGGTCTTTAAAATTAATTATACCACAAAAATATTAATAATGGATCAATACTAATATGATTTAATATAAAAATGCAAGTCTTTATTGGTATTTTTGATTTACATGCTCTTAGATTGTTTCTCAAAACATTCCTTATACATCTCACTGCGATCTTATCCTTTGTGCCGGATCGTTTTGGCTTTTAAAGAAAACAAATAACCAAATAGTTTTTTTTCAAAAGAAATGAGCAGAAGGCATAAATAAACAAAATGCTACAATATTTACACTAATCAAACAATTTGTCATGTCGAGTGTAAGTTCTAAGATGACCAACTCTTTTAGCTGTTTCTTTTTTCAACAAATATCTTTTTTGATGTTACATTAAGTAATTTTTTTCGAAAAACAGCTTCTTCGAAAATATATTTTTTTGAAAAGATCCTTTTAAAAATACATTTCCCGGAAATATATTTTTTAGAAAATATAATTTTTGTAAATTTAAATTATGAATGAATGAATGCATGAAATGTCAATGACAAAATGACAAAAAGATCCTAAACAAATCTTTTTTGTATTGGTCAGGTTTACGTTTCCTTGTTTCGGTTTGAATATAGCAAATATGTCACTCTATAGTAAATTACTTCCAAAAACGTGTTGTTTTTTAATATGAATATTCGAAGTCTTTTTCGAAACCATGTTTAAAAAATGTTTTTTCTAAAAACATGTTTTCTTCACAAAATGTAGTTTCAAAATAGTTCGAAGTTGGTTTCAGAAAAAAAAAATTAAAACATCCCTAATTTGCGAATATCTGTTATTGATTGATTATTGAAAAAGTTCTGTTTTCGAGAAAATACATTTTCAAAAAAATATGATTTGGAAAAATTTTTACATATCAGTCCCAATGGACAGAAGGTATAAGTAGATGGAGATAAATGTGTCTATTCCTAGCTAAATAATCTAAGGAAATTATGTTTTGTTTGTCTACATATTAAAGATAATTTAAAAGTTGATTTGACTAAGCTCATTTTAAATACGTACCATTTGGTCAAGTATTTTAAAAATGAGGCTTTAAGATAAAACTTTATTATCTTCATACTCGTTATTGTTTTGTTTGTCTAAGAATATTTTCTAGGACTGGGTGAGTGGAGGTAACAGAAAAATACTCCACGTTCCACAAGCCTTGGTTCTCTATTAAAGTAATTAATAAAAATCATCAATCCAATCATGAATGACGTTAAAAACAACACTTCTTAAGAAAAACGCTTTTTTGTTTAGAACAAGTGCCAGATGTGGTCGTGAAAACTTAATTAGGAGTATTCCAGACGAAACAAGCAAAATAACCGTGACCAGTAAATGATAAATTTTTTATACAAGGTGTCCGAAAAGTCTTAGTATGAGCAAGCAGCTATTAGTAAAGATAGACACGCCAAATTTTAAGTGTATCTTATTGGTTAATAAATCTACTTTTTTATGTAATATAATTTTTTCAACCCCCTTGAGGGGTGCAACCCTCTGCCGTGTATTACCTCATTTTAAAGGTCTTTAAAAAAGAAACATTTTAACGCAAACCCGTATCTTCGTTCGTTATTATTAATTAAATCTAAGTATTAAAATTTTGAACCCGTTTGGAGTCCCCCAAGAAAGTGTTCTTGGGCCATTACTTTTCATAATTTGCCTAAATGATATAAATAACACTATTTATCCAGATTTCGTAAACCTTTTTGCAGACGTTGGTACCCTACATTCAAGACTAAAAATGTCTTCTAATCGGTAAATCCCCCATTTTCATTCGGTTATTCCCCCGGTCATGACACAAGCACAAATTATAGGAACCGTTGTCCGTAAGGGTCCGCACAAGAGAAATTTAACTGTATTATGTTAGATTTTTAAACTATTTAAAGCAATTTTTTTTCTTTTCTAAAAAATACTATTTATTTTCCTCTTGTAGTCAAATACATTTTGCGAAACAGCACATTCGTAGAATCTTCTTATCTCCAATATGACGTTAGATAAAATTCTTATAAATCATTTAAATTGTGGTAAAGAACAGTAATCGTCATTAGAGAGGTCAAGGTGAAGGTCTACCACAACCACTATTATAATTACAATAATTTAGCATTTTAACATTGTAATATAAATATATAATACAATAATAAAGCAAGATTTAAATACATTTATCATTTATCTACATTTGCAAATCATGCCATTTTTGTAAATGTGACTATCTATAAATGGATAAGAGCGGGTGGTTTTTATACATCAAATTTATTTAATTCTCTGGCGGGCGCCAAATTACTTTCTCTTTGTTGGAGAGCATGTGGTCACAATAATTAATAGGCAGGCGCGGATGTAGGGATGGGGGTGTCTAGGGGGCGCCCCCTCAAAGCCTTGTACAAAAAGGATTTCGAAAGTGAATTTTATAAAAATAAAAAATATTACACATATTCCTGGATATTCTACAAAATATAAACAAAAACAAACATTTGTCGTCTATGTAGGGTCTTTAAAATGAATTATACCACAAAAATATGAATAGTAGATCAATAATACTAATATGTAATATAAAAAGGAAGCCTTTTTTGGCATTTCTAAATTATGCTCTTAGATTGTTTCTGAAAATATTCCTTACACATTCCACTGCGATCTTCCCAAATGCGTTGGATCGTTTTGGCTTCTAAAGGAAAGAAATAACCAAATAGTTTTTATCTTTTCAAAAAAAGTTCTCTTTTGAAAGTAATTTTTTTTCGAAAAACAGCTTTTTCGAAAATGGATTAACGAAATTTTTCAAGAATATTTTCTCGAAAACACGTATTTCAAACGTATATTTTTAAAAAAATATCCTAACGGCTTTTTCAAAGATGCTTTTATAAAAACGGATTTATGAAATATTTTCTCGAAAACACGTATTAAGTACATTTTTTCAAAAATGTCTTCAAAAAGTAGGTACATTTTCCGAAAATATATGTTTTCGAAAACAGTATTCAAAAAATTAAATTATGAACTCTAGTAGTAGCTTGGAAAATGTCAATGAAAAAAAGACTAAAAAAAGATCCTGAACAAACCTAAACCTACCTTTTTTGGGTTTGATCAGATTTCCTTAGGTTTAGTACGTTACTTTCTCGTAAATTACTTTTTCCAAAAGCCGTTGCTTGAAAAAACTAATATCCGAAAACATTTCGAAAAATATGTTCTCTGAAATTTATTTTTTTTGAAAAGTGCTTTAAAAAAATTGAAAAATTGGTTTTAGAAAAATTATATTTTCTTAAGTACTCGTATATCCCCCCAAATGAGCAGAAGACATAAATAAAAAAATGCCACAATATTTACACTTTCATATTAATCAAACAGTTGCTCCTGTCGCGTGTAAGCTACGATGACCAACTGTTCTGTTTTTTTTCAACAAACATCTTTTTTGATGTTAAATTACGTAAATTTTTTTGAAAAACAGCTTCTTCGAAAGATGCTTTTTCGGAAATGGATCTGCCGAATCTACAAAAGTATTTTTCTAGGAAAGTTTTTCTAAATTTAAATTATGAACTCTACTGGCTTAGAAAATGTCAATGAAAAAAGGACAAAGAGAATAAAGAGATCCTGAACTTACCTAAACGAACTGTTTTTGTGCTCGGTCAGGTTTACGTTTCATTGTGTCTGTCAATGTATCTGCTATGTTACTCTGTAGTAAATTACTTTCAAAAAAGTGTTTTTTTTTATATGAAGATTCGAAGTCCTCTTTCAAAGAATGTTTCAAAAAATGTACTTTCTAAAAACATGATTTAATAAAAAAATGTGGTTTTGAAATGTGGTTCAAAAAAATTCCGAAAAAAAAAATTGAAAACATCCATATTTTTGGAATAACTATTATCGAAAAAGTTCTGTTTCTAGAAAATATATTTTCGAAAAAACGTGCTTTCAAAAGATGTGTTTTTGAAAAATTTTCATATATTAGTCTACTAAATGGACAGAAGGTATAAATAAAAAAATGCAGAATACTGTGCCATGCTTTTATGGAAGATTGCGCGGGGGCGCCGGTTACGACGAGGGCGGGGGGAGCTTGCACCACTACCCCCCCTCAAAAGGGGGGCATTGGAAATAATATTAACAGTGTTATAAGCACCAAATTATTCTGGTTGGAGTAAATTTGTTTATGCAAAACAAACAAAGTAACGCCTGTTAAGGTCCCACTAATAAGGAGGTGAAGTGCAATGAGATGAGATTATTGGTAATCAAGATTTTTATATTGAAGAAGTCACAAGGTATCTTTCAGCACTGAACATTTATTAATTAGCTTGTTGTTTATTGGCTTTTCTTTTCTCATAATACAATTTTTTTTTGTAATATTGGGCATATGAATCGTAAGATAAAAAAAACACGTCCTCAAAGTATGCCGTGGAATCAATCACGCATGTCTTGAATTAGTACTCTTAAAAAGGAACATAGGCAAAAGGTATAGGTGAATGAAAAATAGAACTGTCAAGCTCGGAAGTCTTTATTTTTAAGAAAATTAAATATGGCAACAACGGCAGAACAAAAAGCTTTTATGATCGAAAGTTACTAGAAATGGTAGAAGGCAAGTCGGTTTATTCAACACGGGACGCCATTCAGGATTTTCAAACAGAATTTCCACACATATTCATGGATTTCGACCAGTTTCGCTAAGTTTTGACTACATCTGTAGCTTTGTTTAGAGAAACAGAAAGTGTGAATAGAAAGGAAAGCAGAAGGAGACCCAAAGTTCGCACTGCACAAAAATTAGAAGAATTGAGGCAAATTGTTAATGAACACCCACAAACCCCAATTCGGAGTTTAAGCCAGCAAGTAAATGTATCCTACGGAACCTGCAAAACAATCCTGAAATGTGACCTGCATATGCACTCTTATCGTTTAAGCTATGCCCAACAACTGTTACCAAACGACAAGCCGCAGCGAATGCAATATTCGGAGTGGTTTATGGGTAATTTGCATAATAATAAAAAGGTATTTAAAAAATCCTTTTTTACAGACTTGGTATGGTTTTACCTCTCTGGTTATGTAAATTCCCAACAAATGAGAATGTGGAATTCCGAAAATCCACATTTCTTTACAGAGAAGCCTCTGCATTCACAGGAAGTTGGCGTGTGGGCGGCCATATCGAAAATAAGGTTAATTGGACCGATAAGGGACTCTCAATTCGGCGCTATACCGCAACGAAATTTTAGAAAATTTTGTAAACGCATTAGATGATGAAGAGATGCGACAACGGCATACTCTGAGGAGTTTTTTTTTATTTTACGTTATGTCTATAGGTAAAAATTCAATTTGTTGCTAATGCTATTATTGGTCTTTAAATGATATTTAGTTTTAAATGACGGCACTTCAAAAATTAACAACTCTGTAAAATGTCATTTTAAAATCGGATTTTGTTCCATTTAAAGTCGATCAAGATTGGTATCAATTTTTAAAATGCATCATGGGTTGGGGAGGTCTGGTTACCATTCTTTAAGTAGTATCCCTACGAGGTCCCAGAATCGACCCTTTTTTTAAAGTATGTGTAGAAACAGTTAATAAGATTTTTGGGTAAATTTTTGGGTTTTTACCACCTAATTTTTTTTTAGTTATATTGATCTATGCCATGAGGTATTTGTAACGTGACCATACTTCCCGTTTTTCGGTACCCTGTCCCGTTGTCCCCAAGGAAAGCTTCGGGACGCCAAAATATCCCGTTATCAGAAAGTTTGCAAACGCGACATCAATTTGAAAGCAAAACTTGTGAAATATCGATAGAACGTGTCAATAATTTCACCCTTTCTTAATTATCATCTGATTGAGCTATTACAGAAAATTTGTTCGTCAGAAAAACATAACACTACACAAAGAACAGATACTTGCATGTCGTGCATTATTAATTAAAATTACTAATAATATTTATTATAGATAAATGTGTTTTTCTTTCATCTACATTTTTGGCAAAAAACCGTTAACGTCCCGTTCTGAAGAAAAAAATGGTCATGTTAGGTATTCGGGTACTACGCTATTTTAGTGTCTAAAATATGAATTGTCCTCTTTTAGTTGAATTATAAAAAAAACTAATGCAGAAATAAATTTTTACGTCAACTTTAACTCTGTGTACTCTTTGACAAAATTCACATATGCGTAGAAAGGCATCATATGAGACAATTACAAATTAAGTGTCTATTATTTTTTGTTTGTTTAGTTTTGCAATTTAAACAGGAAAACGACTTTTAGAACAAAATACAATGAAATATATATGTGTGTACATGTTATCACTAAACAAATCTTATTTAGCATCTTTTTCAGTGGCGCCTTAGGCTTCTGATTTGAGAAGAGGGAACCCAGCGAGGGAAAGAAATGAAAGTAAGTTGAAAGCTGCCCAATAACGACAGAGTTAGAATAATTAAAAAAGTAGGTAGGTACCCAAGTAGGTGATCACGGACGAGAAATAGTGAAGCAACCAATAAACCAAAAGTAACACTGTCGCAGATTTTCTATGCATTTGTAATTTCCCCAGTTCTTTTTGTCAGTGGTTATGAGACTCCAACTGTCGTATTTATTACTTATAATCGTTTCTTAGACCTTGAGGTTTCCCTAAGCATGAGTGACACCATGCAGAGGAGACAAAACCATTTATTCGTAGCTAGCCCTTAATTTGGTTTCATAACCTAAGTTAAAAAAAAGTCCTGAAAGTATGCCGTGGAATCAATCATAGGCCCAGTAAGCAACAATGATCCCCAGGACGTCCCATTTTGATCCGCAACGTCCCAGGTGGGATGATCCCAGCTAAGACGTCCCTGGGACGTCCCCTGGACGTCCTACGGACGTCAGCAATGGGATTTAAAAAAAAACAATTTGGTAAATTCATTTTATAAAGTGTAAAAATAAAATACTGTTGGAATCTTTATTGTATTTATGATTCTATATTATAATAACTTTATATTAATCCAAAATGCGTTTTTTTTGTGTCAGTACTAGGACTGTTTGGAATTGCTAAGGTCCTAAGATGATCACATATGTATATGTCCTGTGTGACCTTTATGGGATCATCACAGATACATCCCTACCTGTTCCAAACGGACGTCCCAGGGACGTCATTGGGATCTTATGGGACATTCCGGGACGTCCCAGAAACGGGTTTTTGTTGACTGGGAGGTGAATGAAAAATAAAACCCTCAAGTTCTGAAGTTTTTATTTTTAAGGAAATGACATTATTGTCATTGTCATTGCATAATACAGAATTAAAAAAAAAACATATAAAACAAAGAACCTAAAAATTATAAATTTAAACTAAATGAGAAACGTGTCCACTGTCCACCTTCTACTTCCAAACATGTTCTCATTCTTCTTTTTACAGCATCAAAAACATTGGTGAGCACGTGGGGGTTAATCTCCTGAAATTTATTTGTAATTCTAGCCCGTAGGTCTTCTAAATTTTCGCGAAGTTTGTGCCTTTCTTTCTATTCACACTTCCTGATTCTCTAAACAAAGCCACAGATCTAGTCAAAACTTGGCGAAACTGGTCGAAATCCATGACTATGTGTGGAAATTCTGTTTGAAAATCCTGAATGGCGTCCCGTGTTGAATTAAACCCACTGGCCATCAACCCTTCTACCATTTCCAAAGTAACTTTCGATCATAAAAGCTTTTTGTTTCCTGAAATGTGACCTGCATAATATGCACGCTTATCGTTCAAGCTCAGTCGAAGAATTTTTACCAAACGACAAGCCGCAGCGAATGCAATGTTCGGAGTGGTTTATGAGTAATGAAATGATAATGATAATGAAAACATAGTTGAAAAACCTTCTTTACTGACGAGGCATGGTTTTACCTCTGTCGTTATGTAAATTGTCAACAAATGAGAATGTGGAGTTCTAAAAATCCACATTTTTTATAGAGAAGCCTCTGCATTCACAGAATGTTGGCTCGTGGGCGGCCATATCGAAAAGAAGGTTAATTTGATCGATTTTTTTAAAGGACTCACAATTCGGCGGGATACTGTAATGAAATTTTAGAAAATTTTGTAAACGCATTAGACGATGAAGAGATGCGATAAGGCTACTTCCAGTAGGACGGCGCAACACTGTCCTCCTAAGTTAAAACGTCCTAACTTCATTTTTTCCATTTTCGGCTTATATGCATATATTGGTTGCCCGATACCATATAAAACAGTCCTAACTATAAATTTTGAGCAAGTTAGGACTATTTATAAATACAAATGCTAAATAGGACGTTCTAAGTTACTAAGTTAGGGAGAATAGATGATTATGGTATCGGACAACATGCATATTAGCCGAAAATGGAAAAAATGTAGTTAGGACGTTTTAACTAAGGAGGGCAGAACAATTCACGTAACTCTTGATAATATAAATATTTTGGAAGAATTTTTCGAAGACCGAATCATTAGTCATGCCAGTTAGGTAGCCACCACGGTTTTTCTTATGGCCACACATTAAAAACTCGCTTTAAAAACCCCTTTAGAAGACCTACGGGCTAAAATTACAAACAAATATCAGGAGATTAACAACTCCCCCCTAGTACTCACCAATATTTTGATGCTGTAAAAAGAACAATGAGAACATGTTTGGAAGTAGAAGGTGGACACGTCTCTCATTTAGTTGAAATTTATAATTTTTCGGTTCTTTGTTGTATATGTTTATTTTTATTCTGTATTATGCAACGACAATGACAATAATGTAATTTTCTTCGAAATAAAAACTTCAGAACTTGACAGTTTTATTATTCATTCGCCTATACCTTTATCAATGTTACCTTTCAAGAGTAATAATTCAAGACATGCGTGATTGGTTCCCCGGCATACTCTGAGGACGTTTTTTTTAATCTTACGTTATCTGAAAATATTGTTTTATAGATATGGGCAGACCGAAAAAATTACGGTTGCAGAAGACTTCAACCGGCGAGCCGCCACTGTTCTGCACATCACAGTTTAAACAATACAACAAAGTGAATTCACTTTTTGCATTTTAAGGGTTTTAAATCCCAATAAATTAGTTTTTTTTAACATATTCTAAGTAAACTGGTAAAAACTGCGTTTAGATACATTGTCTCCCTCTCAGCGAAAAACCGGCCATGTAAGAGTATTATGACTCGATGTGGGTACCTATAATTAAATATATTCCGTGAACCAGTCAGTGTCATTGTTCGGTATTTGTTTTCAATGGAGCCAAAGTCGCGAAAGGACGGTTTACGATGTCATAGGTAGTTTTGCTGGATTTAACTGGTATATTCCATTTATTTGTTTGAAATGTAATAATTTGCCATTTGTGATAAATAAACCCAAATAGTTATGCAGTAAACATTATATACGTTTTCTGATAATCTTTCACATGCCATTTGCGGGATTAAACAATTAAAATGCTATTACCTTTAAACTTACTTTTATTTCTAATAATCTCTCTAGGTTTAAGTTCTCTGGCTTGGTTGTTATTTGGAGTACCATCCTCGCTTCTTTGTACATTAATACTTTTAACTGGCTTGGCTAGTAGGGGCTCCTCGGCACCGTTTCTAATAGGTTTTGTATCACTACTCATTTTTCTTTTTATAATTTCATTTATTATAATTAAAAGTACCACATCAACTTAACAAGAAATAAAAACACAAGCACCACATCACACGTGTGCGTCAGTACCACCAATGCGGTCTCGGAACGGTAAAGAACAGCTGATTCGGATTCTATTGTGTAGTAAAACTTATTTTTTATCGTCGTATACGCGCGCGTTGTCGATTATGGGACTTCTTGCACGGTTCGCGACAGAACGACTTTGAGATTGGACTTGGTTTTTTTCAGAATTACCAAATACTTAACATGATAAGAAGAAGAAAAAAACCCTGTCGTTTTTAGTTCGATTAATATACACACTTCAAAGGTCATATACCAACAAGTTAAATTTCCCATTCAACGATACAGACTCAATTTTAATCGATCAATTTTACTTAATTTTCCGCGCTATTTTATCGACTAAAGTAAGGCGGATACTGTTTTGCGTTTAACAATTCGTCAGCTGTTTACAACAAAATGTTATTAGTACTATTTAGTACAACTATGTTTCATGCTTTTTATGTTTTGTTATAAACATTTTACTCAAACATATTATATCTTATCTATTTTATGGAAATAATATGTTACTTATTCCGGTTGTAAGTAAGTCAAATAATCCCACAGAAATTTGACGTCTGTATTTACCATTTTACATCGATAGTCTGGCTTTAATAATCTACAATATGTTAAATTTATTTTTAAACAAATATGTACTTATATAAAATAAAAGCGGTATGCAACTTAATACTTAATTTTTCTTCTCTGTCCTCTCACAGAAGTAACCACTTATTTCGATTGTTTGTAAATTTGCAAATACACTTGTACCTAATGCAGGCGCGGATTTAGAGGGGGGCGCCTCCCCAGAGCCTTACACAAAAAGGATTTCAGTAGCGAATTTTATAAAAATAAATATTGTATTCACCATTTGTACATGTTATACAAAATATTATAAACAAAAACAAATATTTTCCCTCAATGTAAGGTCTATAATATAAATTATAGGTACTACAAAAATATGAATATCAGATCTGTAATACGAATATGTTAATTTGTATTTTTGATTTACGTGCTCCTAGATGGTTTCTGAAGATATTCCTTTATTCCTTACTAAAGGAAACAAATAACCAAATTGTTTTTTTTTTCGAAAAACATCTTTTTTGAGGGCATTTTTTTTTCTGGAAAAACACCCTTTTCGAAAACGTATTTACAAAATCTTTTCGAAAATATTTTCTCGAAAACCCATTTTGCAAGTACCTTTTCTCAAAAATATCTTAACAGCCTTTTTAAAAGTTGCTCTTTTGAAAACGGATTTACGAAATTCTCCAAAACACATATTTCGAATGTATGAAGTATGTACAATTTTTCAAAAATGTCTTTAAAAATGTTTTTTTCTTAAATAGGTATACAATTTCCGAAAATGTAGTTTTTCAAAAACAGTATTAGGCTATGAACTCTACTAGCATGAAAAATGTTAAATAAAAAAGACAGAAAACGATCCCGAACTAACATCAACGAACTGTTTTTGAGTTTGGTCAGGTTTGTTTCCTTGTGTCTACTAGATTACTCTGCAGTAAATTACTTCTTCAAAAAAGTGTTTTTTTAATATGAATATAATTTTTTTTCGACACAATGGAAATATGTACTTTCAAAAACATGTTTTCTTTAAAAAAATGTAGTCTCGAAAAGTACTTTAAAAAAAAATTCGAAAAGTTGGTTTCCTAAAAAAAAACATTGGAAAACCCCTCCAGTTTTCGAATAACTGCATTATCGAAAAAGTTCTCTTTTCGAGAAAATATATTTTTGAAAAAAAAACGTGCTTATAAAAAATATGTTTTAGAAAAATTTTTGTATCTCAGTCCAAACGGACAGAGTGTATAAATAAAAAAATGCTAGAATATTTGTAAGTTAAGAGGACCAACCGTTCTGTTGTCGCAAGAAGAGGTTTAGATTTTTAGTCCATTATGAAATATTTCTTAAAACCCTAACCAATAAAAAAATTATGTCGCACGCGAACTTGCCCGTTCTTTTTGGTATATACTTTTGTGTAGCTCGAGGCGGCGTTCCACCCCCTCCCTCGACGGACAAAGTACTAAATCCGCCCCTGTTGTAATGTTAGATAAAACACATAAAATTTATATATACGTAATTTTCTAATTTTTACGTAACATCACAGGTAGGTTTGTTGGTATTATTGTTTCAGGTGGTACTGCACCCCATGCTTGAGGTGCAGCAGAAACTGTCCCAGTCGAAAGGCACAAACAAGATGGCTGGGTGATTTTTGAGATAAAATGACATTTTGTGAACCCTTGAACATGTATAGTATAGAAATCATTTTTTAGAAAAACCCAGGCGCGGCCCATGAGTTTTTTTACAGGTGGGTCAAAATTTTGTGGGCAACTAGTGATATCAAGGCAATAAGCAAAATACACTTTCTTAATTAAGGAAGGTTGTTTAATAATGTGCCTAGTTTAGCCAAGAAATTATTTACCTACAAACAAACACCGCAAAAATCATAAAATAGGTACTATTGTATATTGAACATTGCTACTCTAGATGTTTATGACTTTTGTCTGTGTTTTAGTACTCTGGATTGTTAGCGGCTTCCCGTTTTGATACGTTTAGCGTCACCTCAATAGAGGTCGCGCCTTGTACTAAAAGCTCAGAATAAATGGATGTTTATTCTGAGCTAAAAGTATGATTATTCGTAAAATGAAATTAGGAACGCTGCCGAAACTTCGTTTTCTTTAATAAATACAATACTGGCGACTAGACATAGTAATACGATCTTTGTCTACGTACGTGCAGGCTGCCAGCTGTAGTAGATATGAGATTGCCAATAATTTTAAAAATATTTTATCGAGGAACAAGTGCTAACTTGTTGCCAATACACCTTTTAGAGCCGATTTAATTTTTTAAATAACAAAAATTTTAAAAAAAGTCTACCCTAACACAGCCTCGAACCCACGACGTCTTGGTCAACTCGCCGGGATTCTACCTCAGGACTATGCTTCGACCGGTCCGATGCCGTTATATTTGATGACTAGCGCTGGCGTGGCCGAGATCGTATTTATAAATTTGTATGTTTAACTGCTAATTAATAATACATTAATACAATGCGCATATTTTAGCTACCTAATTAGTTTTTCTTTTTCCAAACCAAATGTTTTGAAAGAGTATATTTTACGGGGCGGTTCGAGTGTACTTTCCATAGTGGGAGTGGCCCGATATTATTGGTGGGCCGTCGACCAATTGTGTCTCTTTTGAACTTCCTAAAGCGCGTATGTCTGTTTCCCTCTTAGTTTTAATGAATTTATATCGTCCATTTAAACCTATGAGGCCAATTTAAAATACGACCCAGCCCGGAGCAAGCTTGGATATCTTTCGACGATGGCTTGGCTTGATTCTTTCTTGGGGAGTTTTCGCAGGCAAACCCAAGCAAACCCAAGCATATTATCGCATGATAAAAACAATAAACTTTACCAGCAATGGTTTATTTCTAATAAACGCACATAAGTTACACATGGAATTTTATGAAAAATATATCTTATTAAAAAAAAAGTCAAGGTCAGTTAAGTATTTTTAAGGCCTTATTGGGAAATATAGGGAGAAAAATAAAATATTGTGGTCCGCTTGCTGCGTTGGAGCGTTGCAAAATGGCGTCGTAACGAACCGTAAATTAGTAAATTGCCGGTAAATTTCTTCTTCTTATCTAGTTGCGATGGCCTCTTGCTTTTCACCATCCAGCTACTAAAGCTGGCGAAAAATATCGTATCCGATAGTAAGATTTTAATGTCGATATTTCAATATATCGGTATAAAAAATATCGGCTAAAAATATCGATATATCGAACAGAAAATAGCATTTATTTGATATATCGATATTTTTTCAGCATCCCTAATTTTAAATGCTATCTATAAACAAATTGGAAGGTGATTAGATTGTATCAATAGAAAGGGCGGTAACATTGAGCAGATTACTTTATCTTGTAGATGTTATTCCCAATATTTAAGGTAATATATAATATACAGGGTGTCCGAGAAGTCTTAGTATGGGCAAATATCCTTGCTATTAGTAAAGATAGAGACTTCAAATTTTAGGTGTTTCTTATTATTAATCTACTTTTTTGTATAATTTAACTTTTTCAACCCTCTTGAGGGGCGACGCGACGCTAGGGAGTTGAGGTCCAAAATTTTACCTTATTTTAAAGGCCATCAAAAAAGAAACATTTCCACGCAAACACGAGGTCCTTATCTTAATTCGTTTTTAAATGACAAGCCTTTAAAAATTAAAAATCGTGAAAAAAGTACAAATTAAAATACCTTTATTTCTTTTATTACTTTAAAAGTTGTTCAAAATAACGACCATGAACTTTTCTCATCACTTCTCACATTTTCGAGAATGGCAGGTGTTACTTCTTGGCAGACGTTGACAATTCTTTGGCGTAACTCATCCAGAGGCGTACCGCTGGGGGGGAGTTTTGGGGTTAACCCCCCCCCCCAATTGATCTCTTATAGTAGTTATTATAAACATTATACAGCACGGTAGTATATACATATTTATATAAAAACAAGGGTTTTGTCTACCAACCCCCCCCCCCCCAACCAAAAGTGATCTACCAACCCCCCCCCCCCCCAACCAAAAGTCACGGTCCGCCCCTGAACTCATCCAAATTTTCGGGCTTTGTTAGGTAAACTTACTCGTTCTTTTAAGGATCCTCAAAGGAAAAAAGCAAGAGAAGTAAGGTCCGGAGAATGAGATGGCCATTCAATAAATCCACGTTGCCCAATCCAGCGCTCCGGGAATCCATTATTTAGAAATTTCCTGACTCGTAAATAAAAATGAGGAGATGCTCCGTCTTGTTGGTAAAATTGATCATAACCCATAATCTTCATTTTCCTTCTCAACAGTTGTTACAATTTCAGGTAAAATAGCCTCTTCCAGAAGATTTAAATAAAGAGGCCCGAGATACATGGTGCAGCACCAACGGAAAAAATTTTACAGGTGGTTCTGGAGTTTGCAATACTCTGTATAGTCCCGCTTGCACTAGAGGCATACAATTTTTGTCTGAATTTTCCCTCCTGTATCCTGTATCTAATAACGACTGACACCGTATCATTTTTAGTGTTCCGTAAAACGGAACACTTATGGAATCGCTTGGCTGTCCGTCCGTCTGTCACAGGCGATTTTCTCTGAAACTGTTCGACGTAAAAATTTGAAATTGAGCACAGAGATAGAGTGTGGTGGTGGCCCAATTATAGACGTGAAGTATAAACAGTTGCATTTTTATTCTGGAGGTTAATTTCAGGGAGTAAATTGGGAAATGGAAAAAAAGTTCAAGGGCATCGTGTAGGGTGTCAAATGAAAGCATAATAAAGCACAAATTGAACAATATATATATATATATATATATATATATATATATATATATATATATATATATATATATATATATATATATATATATATATATATATACGTATTGTATTTTTTTATTTAATTTTTTTAAACATTTTTCGGGAAAAACGCTTAAAAATTGCTGTCCCCCACCCTTATCACCAAAAGGATTGCTCAGAACAATCTGAAAAAAATCATTAACATTGAAAATTAGGTGTAGATTGAGCGAAAATTATAAAAAAATTGAATTTTGATTCTGGGGGTTAATTTCAGGGAGTAAATTGTGAAATGGAAAAACAATTTTTCAAGGGCATCGTGTATGGTGTCAACTGAAAACGAAACGAAAAGAATTCAACAATATATGACGTATCTTTTTATGTTTTTTTTAAACAGTATTTGGAAAGACCGCTTAAAAATTGCTGTCCCCCACCCTTATCACCAAAAGGACGCTTCAGAAAAATGGAAAAAAAAATCACGAACATTGAGAATTAGGTCTAGATTGCACTAAAATTATCAGGATTGAAAAATTCTAGCGCAATCAATTGCTACAAACAATTTAATTGTTTATTTCCTTATAACTGCTGAACAATTGGTTTTAGGGAAAAAGTTTCCGACAATAACTATTTCTCACGATGTAAGGAACAACTTTTGTCTTTACACGTTTTTAAAAATTTTTAATTTGGCTCAGTCGAAACGCGAGTGCATTATTATTAATAATTTAAGTGGGGGGCTGATGGCACGGAACGCTAATTGTGCGGCCAGTTTTTTTATCGGGAATAGTCAACGGAGACTTCCGACTGAAAAGAAAGCAGAAGCAATTTATTGATGCGAGATTGGAAGCTAGCTTGGAGAAGAAAAACTTCTGCAGGCAATTTGATCCATAATTTTGCAACTCTAGGTATGAATGAAAGAGAGAAATGGTATGTTCTGGATTTCCACAGCTGGTGAGCTGGACCATAAAGAGATGCATATATTATGATGGGCTTTTTTTCTTAGGAGGGGAAAAGGGGCAGTGATAAGGGCAAGGGGCAATGATAGAAGCTAATTCTTTCGAGCAAAATCTGTGGAGACGTGGATAGATAGAAGATAGTGAGAAGGATTTGGAATGAAGGAGAAAAACAGAAAATAAGGAAAATGCGAGAGTAAGGAGAAGGAGATGGAAGGAAACCAATTAACGCACGCAGAGCTAGAAACATTCAAGGCACATATAGTGAGTACCTCCTCCGTCGAGGAAGAAAGAGCTCAATACGTGCACGGTTTGCAGCTATCATCCCAAAGCTTAAAATTAGATTACAAATGATAAGGTCATTAATTTATTATTTTACTTGCACCCCTATGCCAAGAATTTGTTTCTTGATTTAAATTTTAGGACTGGCTCGTCACCTAAGACACGGAGAGCTTATCCCCTCCCCCTCCTAACTTCACCCAGGCCGCCGAGGCTCTTCACAATGCGAGGCCCTAAACTAGAGCCTGCTTTATCTATTGGTTAAATTTGCCTTGATTTACAACTAATATTAATATAAGGGAATATAAGAGTACCTACCATAGGTCTTCATATAACTTGACCTTCAACTGTATACATAAGAAATTCAATGTTTACTTGTGCAACTACGAGTACATTTATGTTGGAAAAATTCTGTAAATAAATAAGTTAGTAGTAAGTAAATAAATACGATATAATAAATAACTCCTTAAACTTCAGATATCGTGTTATTAAAAGCGAAGTTTAAAATATCTGTTAGTTATGTCATGTGTAAAAAATGTACCTACTCACCTACCAACGTACTGTACGTTGGTAGGTGAGTTTGTTTAAATACTCACCTGCCAACGTACCCTATAATGGTGTACCATTGATTTAAAATTAAGTACAGATCCCATTATTTACGTATTTGAGCCATCAGTGATTCCCAAGTTATGTATAAGCCCACGAACTATATGGTCCCCTACCTGGATTTATTAAGAATGGATACGGGATGATTTAACATTCTTTGAAGCCAAAACAAACCATTCTAAGCGACACTGTAAACACAATTTGTAAACATTGGCCACATCTTATTTTTATATACCTTGTATTTTTGTACAACAAATACGTTAGAAGTGCACACTGTGCGTCGTCTGGTTCATTGATTGATAAATTTGATGAATCTGAAAGGCGTAATTTTGTGTGTGTGTGTACGTTCCAGGCAGATCGGAATATACGTGTGTAGTGATATTTTACCTGATTTTTTTTCCTGACAGAACTTTATCCTTACGAAATAGTGCGTCAGTGCCAACTGTGTGGAACAATTGATTCTTTTCATCCGAAACTGTCTTTTCAGAGGTTTGCTTGGTGGAATATAGACGGCTCGGAAAGCCATTACGATGGCCCGCCGAGACGGAATTATATCGTTTGGTCTTTGTCCTACACACGCATAAACGAAACAAAACAATAGTCGGTACGCTGGTAGGTGGGTACGCTTTGGTACGTCAGTTTGGTAAGTCGGTAGGTCAGTACCTACACTGGTATGTTCGGGGGTCGGTAGGTAGGTCTGGACGTTGGTAGGTCGGCGAGTCGATACGTTCGTAGGTCTTTACGTTGGTTCTTGAACATACAATTTATACTAATACTGATTTTGTAGAAATTTATGTTACTAAATTTTTTTTAGCTGAGGCAGCCCATGTATAGACTTCAAGCCCAAGTACTAACGTACCGTGGGCGTCTGAAGAGAAGGAAAATGTAATTTATTGTTACCGCGGATTAAAAGGATTGCGGTACAAAAGTTCCAATAGATTAACCCTTCGGCTGTTAATTTACAGCTTTCAGTATCCTCCTGTAACCCAACTCCGTATGTGCTGTCTCTCATCCACTATCATAGCCAACAACATGTTCTCTGGATGACAGAAGAACGCATTTCTCTGAATCACGGGATCGATAATTTTTCTAATGTTGTCCGGCAAATGTATCGTTGTTTGCAAGACCTTAGAGATATGCTTAGGACCATATTTTACTGAGTGATATTTTTTAACGTCGAACCAGACAGGAGCATATGTCTTCACGTAACTGGAAAGTATCTTCAGTTCATTTGTAGGACTCGTTTGGGAAATGAACAATCGTAAGACTCGGATTTCACATGTCAACCATCGGGAATGACTGGGAGGTCCAGGATCTTTTACAGCCCGGTCTGGAGCACAGTTCCCTGTCCGGATTGTCTTGAAAATGTCCAGAAGTTACTGTTGGTCTTTACTGAGATCAGCTTTTGTTATGCTGATTTCCTCGGATTCGACTATTTTGAAATTTACAACAGGTAATGTCTCACAGCCAGGCAGTTTGCAAATTTCCCAGAGAATAACGCTCGTCCCGTTATTTCTCGGTCCTGAAGGGCAGCTCGTTGAAGTGAAGTAAGCAAATGAACCACTGCAATTTGCGCTGAATTTTGACCTCGATATTGCGAATTACACCATTTTTCCACCCTGTGTTTGTCGACCAAAAAAGCGATGTCAAGATAACGCCATTGTTTGATAGCATGCAAGTTGGAAGGGGAGATTTTTTGGCTAGAAAGAGAAAACCAAGTCTTTAGCTGCTGATGGGGCTATTGAAATAATGTGTTTGAGTGTTTCTGCCAGCAGGATCATGTTGAAAGCGATGCCAACAAGAACGAACGTTTCATTGTTCTGTAGGGTTGGCTATTCATGTGGATGGGGTGAGCGTTGCCTGATATTTTGCATGACAGGGAGCAAGACTGGGTTTTGGAGGCATTGAACTGAATAAGGTTCTTGGCACCCCAGTTTAAGATTAATTGAAGATTTTGGGAAAGTGATAGGTGCATACCTAGATCTGCGTCTGTTATTCAGCTCTTGATTCGAGACTTGTCTGGAAAAATGAATATTGGAGTGAAGAGTACTATCGTCAGCATAACTGTGGATGGGATTGGTAGTTGAAGAGAGCAGGTCATTAATGTGAAGAAAAAATAGAATTGGTGCCAGGACTGAACCTTGGGGAACGCCAGCATTGATAGGATGGAAGTTAGATGAGTGACCGTCAACCACAACAGATATGCGCCTATTAGAGATAAAGATACCTAGTTTGGAAGGAAGGCCGTAAGAAGGTAGTTTGCTGAGGAGTGCGACATGCCATACTTGGTCAAAGACCTTGGAAATATCCAGAGGAATAGTCTGGGATTCCCGATGAAATTCGAGAGACTTGTTCCAGTTATGTGTGACAAAGGTAAGATCAGGTGTGGATCTTTGGTGACGAAATCCGTACCTACTGTCTGTCGTGGATGATTTTGTTTTTTTCGATACTTTCGAATTTTCAAGTTGATGACTTGCTCCATAACTTTAATGACAACAGAGATAGGTCTATAATTCGATGGAAGGGACTTGGGACCTTTCTTCGGGACAGACTGCATATGAGCAGTCTTTCAGCTGTCTGGGAAGATACCCTTATCATAGGAGATCCGAAAAAGATGAGTTAAGATGGATGTAAGTTCTGGAGCGCATTTTTTTAGAACAATGGCTGGGATGCCTTCTCGACCGGAGGACTATTTGGTGGCAAGGGATAGAATAACTTTTTGAACTTGTTGATCAAGTATTATGTCCGACTTTATGTGGTGTACAGACGTAGTGGTTGGAAGAGCAAAATTGGCAGGAGGAATATGGGTGAAATTGGAAGCGAATTGTTTAGCAAATAGTTCAGCTTTCCCTTTAGAGGTCGAGATAATTTCATTGCCAGAGGAAAAGCAGTGTTTCTACAGTTCTGACTAATGTTTTTGGCCAGTGACCGGAAAGATTTGCTGCTGTTGGAACAGGAAAGCACTTTATCTTTTATGCAGTTGTTAAAAAGCATTTTTGGACTCTTAGGGTACAAACACAGTAAAACAGGTTTCCCGCTGTCAGGTGGCCGGCGCCGATCAGGGCCTATAATTTGCCTTGTTTTTAAATTGGTCACTAGCGCACTGGTACTGATAATTTAAAAACAAGGTAAATTGTAGGCCCCAGTCGGCGCAGACTGCCTGAAAGTGGGAAACCTGCTTTTACCGTGTTCGTACACAAAGATAGTTTGATTGTAGTGATTTCGTCTCGGTGAAAAATCTGACGATTTTCGGGTGTAGGATTTTGAAAACCCTTTGAGCTTGGACTTCTTTGAGCCCGGCTGAGAACCAGCTGTGGCGGCTGGTGAAACTTCAAAGTTGTATATCTCTGTTCCTACTTACAGGACCCGTATCAAGCCCACTGGGAATGTTTTGGCAAAAAAAATAAATCATTTTGTAATTTGCGAAAAAAAGTTGAATTTTTGGTGCGCCCCTCCTAGGAAAAAAATTAACACGTCTAGGTATTTTATTTATTACTTTTTCTAAACAAATTTTACATCATTTTGTCGACATTTTTTTAATTCTGAGAAAAAAATGTGTTAGTAGAAAGTTATAGTCATTTGAATTTTTTTTTAAATTATATTTTAGGCTTAAAAAAATTCAAATGACTATAACTTTAAAAACTGTGGATAAAATGATGTAAAATTTGTTTAGAAAAAATAATAAATCAAATACCTAGACGTGTTAATTTTTTCCTAGGAGGGGCACACCAAAAATTCAACTCTTTTTCGCAAATTACAAAATGTTTTTTTTACCAAAATATTCCCAGGGCTCACTAATAAAACCCCTAAATTTGGTACGGGTCCTGTAAGTAGGAACAGAGATATACAACTTTGAAATTTCACCAGCCGCGACTGAACCAGGGCTTTTGATGGTGGTTTTGTTTTTTAAAAAATTGCCATTAATAAAACCTAACTTTTTAACAACGTATCACAACATCCATTCATTCATAAATATGCTAGATTTCATTCAGCTTAAACACAGACAAAAGGCAAATATTTTACAAACTCTTTATTAGGTCAAAAATAGAACTTCTGGACAAAATTTATAAAAATCTGAACAATACTCTATGAGTGTGATACCCTCATATGAACAACATTAAATAACAAAAATTGGTAAGATAACTTACCAACGCAACTTTTCTTAATGTTGCGTTACAGATACATTACAGAAAAAAGGACCACACTTACATTTAAAATTTAACATTAACTTTAAAAAATTTACAACATGGAAATATTAACTACAAAAATACAAATTTTAATCCTTTTTTCTGCATGTATCGCCACTTGGTTTATGCGTCCCAGAAGACAAAGATCACCTTTAGGGTTCTGTGTCTATTGGGAAATTTTTATTTTATGACTTTTAGTCAAAAGAGAGCTTCGTAGGCTCAAACAAAAATAAATGTTTCTCTATGTGGAAATCATTAACAAGTATATACATAAATAACAGAATATATTTTATGTATAAACTTTTGAAGTCATTTAAGGTACTGGTTCCCTGTTACATCATATATTGGTTATTTAAAGTAAAACTCGCAAAACTATTTTTGCTTCAAGAATGCCTTTAATAATAACTGGCAATTGATAAAATCATTTAATTTGCTTTAAATGACCAAGTCCACATGAGAAACTAATTGTCAAAAACTAAACAAAAAATGAAATCTCAGGGAATAATCCCAAATAAATTACTAATAAGGTATTGGCAGCGTTTTGAGACACTTCTCAGTTCTGGGCTGTACTTAATCAGCCCTACGAGTGCCTCTAGACTTCCAAGCAGTCATCAAGTTGAAGCTAAAGTACATAGAAAATGAATGTACTTGCAGTGCTAGCAGGATAAATGCATACCACAGCAGGCCATAGGGGTAATCCTAAAATAAAAAATCCCATTAATATGATGGGAAATGGTGTATAAAAATACTATACTTACTTTCCAGAACATTATTTCATAGATTTCAAAATCATCATCAGAAAAGAGATATATCCAAACATCTGGGAACCAAAACAAAATGGCATATATAAGGGGCAGATATCCCAGGACTACAATACCAATCATGTAGTATTGTAGCGTTGTCAGTTTGTTCTTCTTAATGGCATCCAAGCAGAAGAATGATACCAAAAGGCTGGAAAGCCAGATCCATTCCCAGACGTATGGCTAAAATAAAGTTTATATTGGGTATAAATTTGTTCAACCCCCTACATGAATTATTTCAGGGAATATTTCAAATATTTTAAGAATTTTGGTACCTCTGGAACTTCCAGCTCTTCGATGTCTAGAATGAATACATTGAACCAGTCGAGAATGGATGGAACAAGTTTTGCAAGCATCGCAAAGAAAAGGAAGTAATGAAAGAATATACAGTACTTCAATCTAGACTTATTGATTGCGCTAAAAAATATATTGTTTAAATGTATCTGCTTCATAAAACAAGGGATTTTGGCATAAATTCAAATATGTTAACAAATGTTTGAGGTTAACAGCTTACCTGGTTTGATAATGTGTGGCGATACGTTGACGGTAGGAATGATCTTGTCCGTCCATGCTGGACGTCGATGGCTGGGGCCCCTTTGTAGCCATTTTCAGTTACTTGGTCGTTTCTTTTTTGAGCTTTGCCTAAACAACTAATTATAAACCTAGCACTATACCCCCAGCCAAAAGCCAAGCACGGGAACACGGCGTCAGTGTATCACAGATGACAGTGGTGACAGCGTTGGCAGTAACTTCATATCAGTTGTATGTGGTTGTGGACATGTGGCTGGCAACAATTTTGGCGCCATTCATGAAACAGCGCAGAAGAAATGGCGGATATTTCCTTCCGGATTCGAATTTCTCTTATAAAACTGGTTGTTTATCTCTAACCTTTCTAATATAATAAAATATATTTTGTTATTTAATTTTAGATGGTATACATATGAAATATGACCTATAATGAGTGTGTATTATGGATACGTATTAACAAACATCTATCCGAAAAAGTAAGCAAATCAGTTTCTTACCTCTTCATAACTTATAGCTTGTATATGAGTTATTATTAAAATATATACATACCTACCTTCTTTGTGTTCAAGTTGTCACAGAGCAAAGTTCATTTTCCTCCAAGTAACTACATGTTGGAACAGGCCCGTGAAAGGTAAGTTTCTTGTGCTGTGGATTTATAAACCAAATTTATTTCTTTCTTCTACATATCCACTGTTGGAAACAAGTTTGTGAAAGAAGTCTCCCACCTCTTCTGATTTATATTTCCTTCTATCCCTTAATAATTTCCCATAAAATAACTATTGTTGACAACAGGCCTGTGAAAGGTAAGTTGTTTCTTGTCTGTGTATTTCTGAATCACCTAATGTATTCTTTTCCTCTACAGAACCACTGTTTACTGCTGTTGGAAACAGGTTTGTGAAAAGTAAGTCTCTTTCTTGTGTTGTATACTTATTTCCTAACCAAGTGTACCTATATAGCCTTTTATTCTACATAACTAATAAATACTGTTGAAAACAGGCTTGTGGAAGGTAAGTTCTTTCTTGAGTGGTTTACTCTCAACCTCAACAAATTCACTCCTTTCCTCTACACCTAGAAACAGACTTGTGAAAGGTAAGTTTCTTTCTTGTTTTCTATTAGTATCTTAACCAAATGCTGTCGGAACTATTGAAGAAAACTGACATGTGAATGATTTCTTGTGTAATGTATTTCTCAACTAAATATTCCTTTCCTTCACTGTTGAAAACAGGTCTGTGAAAGGTAAGTTAGTAAGTTTCTTTTTTGTGGTATGTCGTTCTGTGCTCCATCAGCATTCTTATTGCCTTTGAGCTTAGCGTAAGAAGAAAAAAGTTAACTTCACACAGTTTCATTCACAAAATGCAAAAAAAATCTTTAAATATAATATGCGGACAGGCGTGTAACCTTGTGTGGTGACCCTACAAAAGAGACCCAATATACACATTTTAGCGATTTCGCTAACGTTGGCGATTCTGTAGTTGACAACTTTGACATTTCTCAATGTTGGCCATTTAATAAACAATGGCGCTGAGGGTATAGTTGTTTTTGGCAGCGATATTTATTTTTGTTATGGTTTTATAAGGCTCCTCAGTCACTAAAAACATGATTGAGGAATACATTGACAATAAAGAATGCCGTTGTAACATATCAAAGGATTTAGTGTTTAGGTTTTAAAAGACAATGTAAAAAAATGGCTTCAAACTCATACAGGTATTCAATCAATATTTTATAAAGTCACACCCCGTGCAAGAAATAATTTTATTTTAGGGTGGAATGGGTGGAAATAATAGAGCCCAAAACTCAAGAGCACATGTACGCCAACTTGGCTACAGGAGAGTGTGTATGGGATCCTCCAGAAGGTGTACCTGTAAAGCGAACTGACTCAAACCAGTGGTGGGAACTGTTTGATCAAAACACAGCACGATTTTACTATTACAATGCAACATCACAAAGAACCGTGTGGCACAAACCAACGAACTGCGATATTATTCCTTTAGCCAAATTACAAACATTGAAACATAATACGGACTGTAGTCCTGCTGCGACAAGTAATCAGGCTACTCAAACAGGTCATCATGTTGAAAGAGGGCAAGCTTTAAGCTTATCAGCTAGTACTCCGCAGTTGCGACGCAAACCCAGTGATCTATGTAGAAGCAGTAGTTTTAGTCAAAGGGGAGTTGAAGCTCCATTGTACTCGAACTGGCACGATTCCCATTTATTGCCTCTAGAACACTTTTTGCTTAATAATAGCAGGGAATCTGACAGTGATCATTCAGATAGTGGGAGCGAATCTCTTACTGGTATGTTAGTAATGTTGACCTATTTAGCTGGAGTAGAGGAAGTGCTTAGTTTATCCAACATTTCTGTGCATGCATGCATGATGCATTTTTATTTCAATTTATTTTTGCCTGAGGCTGTTGCTGATTTATCAATAAAGGTACTATTTTCTTAATTATTTAGTTTTTGCCTTACTTTTGAGTACACTTGATTGAGAATTCTATGAAATGAAATTGTTTTTACTCTTCACATTTTGTTTCTCTATTTCTTTTCCATCTAAATTTTCTTAGCTAATGTCCCCGACTTTATATATGTATATAAACTTGTTGAAAGCTTGGCAATAGGCTAAGATTTACCTATATCAGATGTAGACAAATATATTACCTAACCTTTCAAAATTAGTGACCCCTTTGTGTATTTATCAATTTGTCCAATGTAGTTTCCCCAAATGCAATTATAACATATTTATAAAGTGATAGTGTAAATAGTAGTAAATACAATGTGATATATTTTTAAATAAACAATGTAATAACAAAGCAACAAAATATGTATTCATCCACAATCTTAGCCTTCTTCCTCCAGGCCAGAAAGGCTTAATGGTTGTGAAGAACTTCAAAAGTCTTGAAAAATTAGAAGATTTCACTGTAAGGATCACTGCTTCCAAGCATCACACAGTATTTTTTGCTCTTGCCAAAGAAAGACTACTAAAACATACCACAATGACTACCAGTGGTAAAAGAAACTAATACCGTAGTTTTGCATTGTTTTAAGTCTAAACAGAATCTGATCTAGTTTAAGAATGAATAAGCTGGATGCTTAAATAATAGATACCTTTCACAGTCTTAGTTAGTCTTCTTTAACCTTGGAGGAAGTTGAGGTTCTTCTGGAGTTGCTGTGCCTTTAGTACCAGTACTGAGGCCGCTCATGGTTCAGTAAATTGCTTGTTCCAATGTTTAGATAATGCTGCATATTCCAGAAGCTCAGTGACTATCCTGAAGTTCTTTTTCATGAAACATGTTATGGAATGAAATTAAATTAAAAACCAATAATATGCCTATATTTAGCAAAACAAAGGGAATCTAAGGAGAATGTGAAGATATTTCTAAAAAGAATAAAGTCAAAATAAAGCTCATCTCACTCAGGTTTTAAAAATAAAGAAGATTTCTCATGCTTCAATCAAAAATAAAGAATCTGTTAACATGCCAAGCAAGAATCCTAAAGGTGCAATCATGATACAAATAAAAGAAGGTATGATACCAAACCGTGTCAAATTCGTCCGGGTTCGCGCATGACGTCACGCTGTGTCCTACTCTTGAAATTTATAGCGCGCAATATAGAGGTTACGTTCGTTATAGGCGATTTTATATAAATTCTATTGCCTCCTGCTTATAATATAAATTTTATAGTGTATGATTTAAAATAATCATATAAATAAAGGAATAAATACATACATTGATTACATTGATTGTCCACATCACAACCATACACAGCACATATCATTTTTTACTTTTAAACTCCTAAAAGTAATATAAAAACATCAAAAAATAGTTGAAAACACAACGCGATCTTAAAAAAGACGCGTTTCGTTTACAAAATATCGCGGAATTGGTCACGGCGTGACATAAATGGCCACGCCTACCTGCGCGGTATCATATCTTCTTTTATTTGTATCATGAGGTGCAATGTTTTTTTTTTCTTCATTTGCTAGCACGCGAAAATCTCCAGAAAAAAAGCCTTAGGGCCTATTTCTGTCACAATCTGTAGAGTTGACTATACATGCTGAACTGGCTATGAATGCTAAGCTGCACTTTGTATATACATTTCGTTTGTATTATTACAAAAAGTTCTTATTACATTTGCTTTTATATTTTTTAAGGCCATGAACCAGACAATGAAGATTCTGATCAGTCAGAGGGCAGCTACTTACCTCACAGACTCTCGCATAGACAAGTGGAATATCTTAACTTGCCAACTGGAGTAACCACTACAGGTCAGTTATAAAACATATTTTATCATAGAAATAGTAATAATTTTTTTTGGTAATACATTGTATTACTACCAATAATTTTTATTTAGAACCTAGAGAAAGAGAGAGAGAATGTCCACCTACGCCGCTATTAAAACCTCTTGCCGAGCCACCTATGCAACCTGAAAGGGAAGCAGATATGGAAAAATTTGCAGCTGATAACTTGAACCTCGGAGGGCGGGGCTTGTTTAGAAGGAAAGCTAGTGTACGAGACTTGCTTAGCTGGACGCAGAGGAGCTTGCAAAGGCCTTTATTAGCCTCCAGCAAGCCTGTTTATAAACAAGCATTGGAGATGTTTAGGTATACATAATTATTGCTTATTTTAAAGATATTGTTAAAATTTGTATTTCTCTTAATAATTTCAATGGAACCCTCAGATTAAATCATGATACAAATAAAAGAAGGTATGATACCGAACCGTGTCAAATTCGTCCGGGTTCGCGCATGACGTCACGCCGTGACTTATTTTTGAAATTTATAACGCGCAATGTAGAGTTTACGTTAGTTAAAGGCGATTTTATATAAATTCTATTGGCAATATACTTTGCCTCCTGCTTATACTACAAATTTTATAGTATATGATTTAAAATAATCATATAAATAAAGGGATAAATACATACATTGATTGATTGATTGTCCACATCAGAACCATACACAGCACATCTCATTTTTACATTTAAACTCCTAAAAATAATATAAAAACACCAAAAAATAGTTGAAAACACAACGCGATCTTAAAAAAGACGTGTTTCGTTTACAAAATATTGCAGAATTGGTCACGGCGTGACGTAAATGGCCACGCCTACCTGCACGGTATCATATCTTTTATTTGTATCATGAGATTAAATATTTGTTACAAAGATATATAACATGAACAAGAATTGCGTCTGTGAAATGGGATGGAATAATTGTTTTATATCCCACGATGACTGATTGGTAAAATTTCTTCGTGACCTTGTAGCTTTCCCACGAGTAACCCGAAGGTTTCCGATTTACATTGACGTTACGTATCCGTTAGGAATACATAATTTAATGTAAGCTACTAGCACAACGTTATATAATTCTTTTTTCATATTTAGGCAAGTTCAAATGTACATGGGGGATAGGAAAGCTCGCCCTGGCGTTTCCTTAAACTCGCTTCTAATGGAAATTTTGGGCACAGCTCATGTCCAGTCGTTATTAAGAGATGAACTTTTTGTCCAGTTGTGCAAGCAAACAACCGAAAATCCGAGGAGGGAGTCCTTGTTGCGAGGTTGGGAATTACTAACCATCGCGCTAGCTTTTATCCCTCCTAGTCCAGTGTTCCAGCCTGCTTTATTAGGGTACCTGAATAGGCATAGAGATCCTACGTTTTCGCGTGTTTTTCCTGATGTTAACCGATGGCCTATACATGTACAAGTAAGTTGTAGATTCTAGTAACTTGTTAAAAAAAAATCGCGACAATATTAAAATATAGGATATTTTTTTATACATGGTTGAAATCTACACTAGAAACTTAAGTCAATATTTAATTTGTTGATATACTTACATCCAAAATGAAAATCAAATAAATTGTAGATGTAATATTATAAATGCAAGCCATTCTGACAACACTGTTAATACTACGGTGCGGCAGCCAGGCGGCAGCCGAGGATCGCTGAGGATTCCGCCATCTTGTGGCGCGAAATCTGTTGTGGCGCCAAATCTTTTGTGGCGCCAAATATCATGTAGCGCGAAACAACGAAAACAGTTTATATCCTGAGTTGCCGTAGCTTGACGTTGACAATGTTGTCAGAACGTCATAAATTTATGTTTATTGGATTATTTCATTAATATCACGATATATTGTAATACAGTAGAACCCCGATTATCCGTGCGCGCATTATCCGTGCGGCGGATTTTCCATGATTCATTTTTTTTCATTTTTTAAATTGATCATCCGTGCGCGGATTATCCGTGGCGGAGCTCCAGAGGTTGGCGCATGCACCGTGCTGAAGTTCGGCTCGGGAAATCCCCATATGTGTTTACTTATTACATATTTTCGCCAACTGCTGACCGACTCGTTATTTAAACATAAGCAGACGCACAAAATGCAGCGTACCGGTGCTAATGAAAAGCGTAAACGCAATGTTTTAACTATTGAACAAAAAATGGAAATTTTAAAACAATTTGAAAATAACATAAGTGTTGCTGTGTTGGCTAAAACATTTAACATTGGAAAACAAACGGTTCGTGACATTGTGAAGAAGAAAGCCGAATTACAGAGCTTTGTAGCTAAAGCTAACAGTGCAAAAGCTATTTCTGACAGGAAATCTCTCACAGGGTCTACTTTTCGAGAGCTTGATAATGCTATGACCAGGTGGTTCTTGCAGAAAAGATCGGAAGGGGTTCCTATATCACGACCTATGTGTGCTAGGCAAGCCCAAAAGTTTCACGAGCAGTTGAAAATCAAAGGAAACTTCTCAGCATCTTCTGGGTGGCTTTACAGGTTTAAAAACGTCATGGAATACGAGAATTAGCTGTTCAAGGGGAGAAATTAAGTGCAGGTAATGTAGCTATGGTAGAATTTTGCTATGATTTGGAAAATCTTATAAAGGGGCACGACCTAAAACCTGAGCAAGTGTATAATGGAGACGAAACTGGTCTTTATTGGAAAGCAATGCCGAAAAGAACACTTGCTGCAGGCTCAGAAACTAGTGCACCAGGTAACCTTTCCATACATATTTTTACGTATACAGTGTTTTTTTATTCATCATTTTTTTTTGGTTTCAAATCAAGCAAAGACCGTCTAACAGTGTTATGCTGTGCAAATGCATCAGGAACACATAAGCTTAGGTTAGCCGTCATTGGAAAATCAAAAAATCCGAGGGCTTTTAAAAATATAAAAACACCTGCCTGTTGATTATTATAATCAAAAGGCAGCTTGGATGGATAGAGTAATATTTAAAAAGTGGTTTTTAGAACAATTTATACCCCAAGTTAAAGCTTACCTGCAAGAAAATAATCTTCCACCCAAGGCTGTACTGTTACTGGATAATGCGCCATCGCATCCTGATGTAGAGCAACTAAAGTCAGCAGATGGGAACATATTCGTAGCGTATTCTCCTCCGAATGTAACATCTATAGCCCAGCCAATGGACCAAGGTGTTATAGAGACCATGAAGAGGCTTTATAGAAAAGACCTTATGCTTCAAGTGTTGGGAGAATGTGACTATCGGGTTTTGGAAACGTCTAAATTTGAAAGAAGCAATTTATGCTGTAGCTCGCGCTTGGAGTCAAGTGAAAGCGACTAACACTAAAAAAGCATTTTATAAAATAATGACCTTAGAAGATACACCAGATGGAGAAGGTAATGAAGACGATAATCACCTAAATGAACGTGAGTTATCGATCGGAAACATACCGTCTATAGCCTCGCAAATCAAAGGTTTGGAAGAAATGGACAACGAAAAAATACAGGAATGGGTAGAATGTGATCACGAAGAAAAAGGGTATCAGATTATGGATGACGATTATTTAGATAACCAGACCTCTGCAGAAAGTTCTGACAAAAGTAGTGATGACGATGAGAATAACTGCGTCATCAAAACAAGTCATCGAGAAGCAGGGGATGCAGTAAATGTACTTATCCAATATTTTGAAGAACAGCATGGAACTGATGACATTCATGTGCTTCAGCTTAGAAAAATGAAGGAAATTATAAAGTGTAGAAGTTACGAAGCCCAAAAACAAACAAAAATTAGTGATTTTTTTAAGTGATTTTTTTACATGTACATACATATTATGTACATATGTATGTGTTCTTCAGTGTACATACATACATTATATATAAATATTAAAACGGTTATTTTTTCTTACATGTATGTAGTATCACGTTTCTTTTCTTCGCATGACACATGTATTTTTCTGAATAAATTATTAAAAAAATAAAAAATGAGGTCTCTGGATTATCCGTGTTTTCGAATATCCGGCGAAGGCTCGGTCCCGGCTGGCACGGATAATCGAGGTTCTACTGTATATGTAAACAGGGTGTCTAAAATAGGTGATTCCACTATTGCTATCTCCGTAATGGTAAAAGATACGAGGTCGGCAAAATTAGAGAAAATGTGCCATTTTTAGTCCCTAGTCGTACTCCGTTTACGGAGTTGCCAATTCTCTATAGTTCCGTATCTACAGGGGATTTTTTTTAAGTAGTCAAAAATTTAATTCTTAAATATCTCGAAAACTATTATAGTTAGAAAAAAAGTTTCTTACAAAAATCACACGATTTTTTACCTTCTCTACAGTAACGATATTGTTTTGTTTATGCCATTTGATTTTATTGAGTTACTGATACTAAATTGTTTTTTTCAATACGGACCTGGACATTTTGCTGCATTTCTTGAAATAATACTTCATACCCTTTACAACTGTGTATAACTTGAATATGTTGTCCAAAGTTTTGCTCAAGAATAGCAACATCATCAGGATTTTCTATCAATATGGACCTGGGATCTTCCATGTTAAGGCACAATTCACAGCCTATCGCTCTGGTTTGTGGTCTTTGTGGTTGTAAAATGGCGCATTAACTTGAAAAATGCCAGGTCCGTATTGGTAGAATATCCTGATGGTGATGCTATTCTTCACTAAAACGTCGAAAAACATAATCAAGTGATACACAGATATAAAGGGTATGAAGTATTCTTTCAAAAAATGCAGCAAAAAGTCCAGGTCCGTATTTGAAAAAAACAACTTAGTATCAGTAACTCAATAAAAACAAATGGTATAAACACAGCAATAACGTTACTTTGGAGAAGGTACAAAATCGTGTAATTTTTGTTAAAACCATTTTTTTCTAGCTATAATAGTTTTCGAGATATTTAAGAATTAAATTTTTGACTATTTTTAAAAAATCCCCGTAGATAAGAAACTATAGAGAATTTGGCAACTCTGCAAACGGAATATGAGTAGAGACGAGAAATGACACATTCTCTCTAATTTAACCAACCTCGTATCTTTTACCGTTTCGGAGATAGCAATAGTGGTATCACCTATTTTAGACACCCTGTATATCTTGAATCTTGATATTACTCAATATAAATTCACGAACCCTGGTTACCTGTAATGCTGACTGAGAAAACAGTTTTTATCCAAATTCCATTGATTATTCATATTATTTATTAGTGCATCTTAAGTTTATATAACGTAAGGTATCCTACGGAACCTGCAATATTGAATCCTGAAATGTGACCTGCATATGCACACTTATCGTCTAAGCTCGGTCCAAGAATTGTTACCAAACGACAAGCCGCAGCGGATGAAATTTTCAGAGCGGTATTTGAAAAAACCGTTTTTACTGACGAGACATGGTTTTACCTCTCTGGTTTATGTAAATTCTCAACAAATGAGACTGTGGATTTGTGGAAATCCACATTTCTTTATAGAGATGCCTCTGCCTTCACAGAATGCTGGCTTGTGGGCGGCCATTTCGAAAAGAAGGTTAATTGGACCGATTTTTTTGAAGGGACTCCGCGATACCGTAATGAAATTTTAAAAGATTTTGTAAACGCATTAGACGATGAAAAGATGCGGTAAGGCTTCTTCCAGCAGGACGGCGCACCAATTCACGTAACTCTTGATAATTTAAACCAAATTTTGAAGATCGAATCAATAGTCGTAATATGCCAGTTAGGTGGCCACCACGGTCCTGCGATCTCACGCCGTGCGACTTTTTTTACGGCCACACATTAAAAACTCTGTTTTCAAAACCCCTTGTGAAAATTTAGGAGTCCTACGGGCTAGAATTACAAATAAATTTCAAGAGATTAAAACTCCCCCCAAGAGCTCACCAATGTTTTTGATGCTGTAAAAACAAGAATAAGAACATGTTTGGAAGTAGAAGATGGACACGTCTCTCATTTAGTTCAAAATTTATAATTTTTAGGTTCTTTGTTGTATGTTTTTTTTTTAATTCTGTGTTATGCAATGACAATGAAAATCAGAGCGGTTTTAAAAAAGATTTAAATCAAAGATCAAAGATATTTCCCATTCCAACAAATGATTTTTAAATCAAAGATCGTTTTGTATGTAGAGAAAGATTTAAATGACAAATCTTTTTTATATTTCAATCTGTTTACTTGTTAAATCATTTTAGGAAAGATTTAAATCTTTTTATAAGATTTAAATCATTTTAAAACTTTAAATCTTTTAAAAAGTATTTAAATTATCATGTAGGACGATTTAAATCAGGAAGTATTTAAATCATATAAGATGATTTAAATCATATATCATATCACAATACATAATGTATGTGTGTATTTTAAATGTTTACTCATACTCTTTCACTTAGTATATGCTGTATAGGCGCGATAGGCTAGTTACAGGTATTATAAGAAATTAAATTACTGCTTACGTGCTTACTGCTTACTTACTTCTTGTACATTTACTCCTAAAACTCCAGAGAACTTTGTAAAATAGAGTGTCTGAGTGTAACTCACAGCACAGGAGTTTATGCGCGTTTCCTACTTTCAACATGGCGACAATGTGAGCGTATGTCGAAGAAAAGCTCGGATTAGACGCTATGTGACTGATTAGAATCATTCAGGCATGATGGCAATGAATTAGGTGATTTTCTCGTTGTGTAATTGGCAAGGTTCAAATCAATTTAAAGATTCAAATCATTTCGGAAAGATTTAGAGATTTAAATCTTTTTAAAGATTTAGATCGTTTGAAAAATGTTTAAATCATTTTATAAAGATTTAAATAGTTTTAAAGATTTAAATCATTCTGAAAGGATTTAAATCAGATTTTTAAATAAAAAATCAAAGATATTTTTTAGAAAGATTTAAATCATAAATCAAAAATAATTTTCAGGAAAAAGATTTAGAATCAAAGTATTTAGATCAAAAAATGTATTTAAATCACAAAAATGATTTAAATATCACTAATAGTGACATCTCTGATGACAATGTTATTTTCCTAAAAATAAACGTTCAGATTCACTAAGAAGGTTTAAAATTTAGTACTGATTTAAATTAAGATCTTCTAGTTGATCAGTTATGTTTTGATAGGTTTTGTCCTGTCATTGTTAATAAGTCGTCATTAAAAACGTACGAATTATTCTGATATTGCAGCGATTTGCTTGTTTCCAAATGATTTTCATCTTGGAACGGGTTGCTAGAATGAATTTAGTTCTATTATTGGCGAAAGTATGTGCTAAAATTGCCGTTTTCTTTATAATTTTGCGAAAAACCTCAAAAATTCATGGTATAAAACTTAGTTGTCTTATTCTTACACTTGTCAGTTTAAAACTTTTGGTTGTCAAATTAGACCGGACTAGCGTTGGAGAATCCGGCTAAAAGACTTTATAGCTTGACAGTTTTATTTTTCATTCACCTATACCTTTTCTTTTACCTATGTTATCTTCCAAGAGTAACAATTCAAGACATGAGTGACCGATTCCACGGCACTTTGAGGGCTTATTTTTGATCTTACATTACATATCTTTGCAACTTCCTAAATTTGATTTTGTTTTCTAGGTCAACCACTATGCTACTGTAGCATGTCAGAGGTTAGAAAGAATAGGAGCAGGTGGCAAGCGTACAGCCAGAAGACCCCAAATGGATGACATAGAATCAGCTAGGAAACAAATATTCCAAGCTAGTTTGTTTGGCAACACTTTGCGGGAAGTAATGCAGCTACAGTCAAGCCGTTGGCCAAATAGAAGGCTTCCTTGGCCCCAAATAGAGCTTTCTATGCAAGTCCTGAAACTGCAGGGGCTACAAACAGAAGGAATATTTCGGGTATCAGCTGACGTTGATGAAGTAAACAGACTGAAAGCACAAATGGATCGTTTCGAGTTAAGTGAACCAAGTGACGCCCACGTTCCAGCCAATCTGCTTAAGTTGTGGTTAAGAGAACTTTACGAACCTTTAATTCCTGACTCCCTTTATCCCGAATGCGTGGCTGAGCCCATGACATCCCGTCGTGCATGTGATTTAGTTCTGCGTTTACCCACATTACATAGATTAGTATTGTGTTATCTAATACGGTTTCTACAGACTTTTAATAAACCCGACGTTATACAACATACTAAAATGGATGCTTCAAACTTAGCTATGGTCTTTGCGCCTAACTGTTTACGATGCATGGCTAGTGACCCTCGTACTATGTTCGATAATGCACGTAAAGAGATGGCCTTTATGCGATGTCTTATCCAGGATCTTGATACAGAATGTGTTCGAGAGATGATCTGACCTCAACTTTTTATTGTATATTTATACCATGATTATTGTAACTTTTTTTTATTATAAATAATAGATATGCGTCACGTGTTTTTACCTTTGTTTTATCAACTATTTTTCCACCTAATCCTTTATTTTCCTTAGTTAAATTATACAGTGCAGAGCTGGGCAGGGCTAGGGATTTCAATTCCATGGCTTGGAGCCATTTTAAAAACTAGATTGGATAGACCGCCTAATCCCCCCCCCCCCCCCCCGAGGGGGCTCTATAAGGTCGGTAAAATCATCATTCTCATGCCCTGAAAATTTCGTGTTTCTAGGCCATGTATTAAGGAAGATATCACACTCCTTCGGACTGTTGATGCAGAATAGACCGCTCTTTGTAACCGTATCGCTACATACATACAAACGCCCACACGTAGAATCTATGTTTCACGGTCGTCCGCTCCCGAGACACGTATTTTTGCAAACACTAAGACTTTTCGGACACGCTGTATACACACGTACAAACATAGACACATTAATACAAATATATTCGATTTGCTTGAAAACTTAGTCGTCGATTGCTCCCTTCCCATAAAAAATGAAGAAACCAAAAAATATGAAAATTACGTATTTCGGCGACCTCTTTCCGACCAGGTATATGGGATTTTGATTTGGATCCATTTTGCCCCGAAAGAAATTAGAAACCGTCAAAAATTTTCATCAAAAATCGTAATTTTCAGTTTTTCCCACATTTTTCCAATTTCCTGTCGTTTTAGGTATAGGTAAATATATTGCAAAAAGAAAGTATTTGAGATTCTAAAGTTTGACGTGTCACACCGTTTTTCTGTCCGACGTTTCGTTTTCGAGCAATGTAGAACTCAATATGGGTCTGCAAGTGACTTTTTCGACATAAAAAAAATCAAAAGTATGACTTCCCATTTTCCGAATATCGCCAGTTTCAATAGGGTTCTGAAGCTTCCGGTCCTCTACGACCTCCGAAAATTTAAATCGATTTAATTACGTTTTGCGACCTGTAATCGATCCCATACGAATTCGCGGAAATTTCGACTTTGACGTTTAATAACTCCGAAACGCGACACCCTGTATAACTGATTTTTTTATCGAAGCTAGATGCACTATCCCTCTATTAACCCAGAAAATTTAATCGCTACCGCACTAACCGAGATCGAGAAAAACATTAAAAATCTGAAAATGTCCAAGTCTGCGACAACCAACAGACAAAGCTGAACGGGGGGGGGGGGATATATAGACCGCTTCGCCGTCTATAACGAGAGCTTGTGGCTTGAATTCCTTTATAAAAGAACTTCAATTCCTTTTGAGGGCTTTCAAAGTTCTGTGGTGGTGGCTTGAAATACTGAAAGGGCTTTTCAAGCCCTTTTGTCGAGGGCTTTGCCCAGCCTCTATTTGTATTTTTTGCCCAGCTCTAAATTACAGTGGAATCTCCCTTAACGTTACGCAGATATTCCCGACAGCGGTAAATATCCACAGCAATAATACCCAAGCTTCATTGTACCTAATTTCTGGATAAAAATGTCCTTGACTATAGAATTATCAAGGGAATACGCAGATTGGTTTTCCTCCATTCCAGCGTGTCCGGGAACGAGGTTAGGATGACGTTGTGTGTTCCCAGTCTGAATAGGTTCTCGTCAGCTTCGGAATTTAAAATAATATCGGTTGTATTTAAGTGCTCTGCGACTATCTGAAATCATGTTTATTGCCTTGCGTTTCTAGTAGCGACTTTTCAGTGTCCTAGTACGCATTTCAATAGCATAGTCTCTGGCTTGAAATAGTCGCGTGGGTACCCCAGATAAATGAAAGGCCAGTCTTAGGACACTCCTCATATATCTAGGCATGAAGGTATTCCTAATATGCTACAGGCCTTAATTATTTCCAACACATGTGGGCTATCCACTATCCATACCTGTATGCTGTATCAAGCCCATCTTGCGTCTTTCACCTTTTTTTAAATAGATCCGAAGAGATGTGCTGCCTGTGGTGTGGTGAGAGTTCCCTCTCCGGTCACCAGGCATGCTTATGTACTTCCAAAAGTTTAGCCTATGCCAGACGTAGCCGAGCTGGCATTAGCTTCACCAAACTACAGATCTGGCGATTACGGATCTTATGATCATCATGTACAACTACAATTATTGTCTTATTATCCTGCGGCAGGTCCAAAAAGAAAGAGCTGCCTAACAGATCATCTTTTCCATATGAGAGTTCCAGCTTGCCTATCATCTAGAGTTGCCCCAAATGATTTGCTTTCCTGGCAAATGGAACCGTTTCACACTGTAAAGAGGAGCCTAAAACCGGCACTAACCAGTATCGTTTTATGGATTACCTTTTCCAGATGCAAGTTCCAGTTGACCGTCTCATCTCGAGTCCCCCCTCCCAATGATTTGCTTCACTTGCAAATGGAATAGATTCACCCTGTAGGAAGGAAGTCTGAAGCCTTCCAGCTTACCCTTTTTGGTGAAGGTTTTAATAACCATTTTAGAGTAATCTCCTCCTCATACTAACTATCTATAATGTTCAGGACATGTTGAAGGAAAAAGGAAATTTTCAAACTGTTGCTAATCACCTAGATGGAATATAGCATAGCTTCACACTAGACTAGTTCTGAAAAGACTAATTAGGAACGCTAGTAATATCCCCAGTCTGATTAGTAACATAGTTGGAAGGATACTCTCCTGGGGCCTTGTTCTAGTTCTTAAGAGAACGTTGTCAAGATAGGATGGTCATGATTGGGTGCGGCCTAGCTACGTTGTCCTGGTAAGCGGGGACTGGCTGAAAAGCGTTTTTTTTTCGGAAAAATCTCTCTAGATTCGGCCAAAGAGCCGTTTGGTCGCATCTGCAACCACAACTCCTGAACCTTGAACCTTTCAGGCTCAATATTGGAAATCATAGGGGGGTTGGGAAGAGGACAAGGATGATGGATTACGTGGAAAAAGCAAACTTCTTCACAGGTACTAAAGGATTTAGTATATGCGCTGACCTTTTTAAGACCCCCATGCTCGTTTGCTTGAGGACCAATTTTTAGAACTATAAAGAGGTTGAGGATGGGACGGGGATGAATTATATGGGGAAATGTCCTGTACTAGTCCCCAAGGAATTTGAGCAAACTTTTATGTAAAAATCTGTCTTTGCGCTGACTGCTTTGAGGCAGTCATGTTTGTTCGCTTCAGGTCCAATGTTGACAACCACAGAGAGGTTGAGGAGAGGACGAGGAAGTGGTCAATTCCAGCAAAACACATTTTCTTTTCACAAAAATATATTTATTGTCTTTTCGATATTAATTTAAATATAACAAAAAATACGCAATTCTCAAAGAATAAATAAAATAAATAACCGAAATCAGAGAATCACGATAAAATAAAAAAAGAAATAATAAATTTTCCTAAAGTTGTTAAACAAAATATGATATATACTCGTGGGGCATAACACCGCGTCTGGGATAGAACGTATGGTTCACGGAATAATTTAATAAATTGGTAAGATTGGAAGTATAAATGTCCGCAAATCTAAACAGTCTCCTTGAAAAATAGGTAGGGTTGTGGTAGGTCCGGAACACGCTGCCGAACTGCTTATTAAATACGTATTTTATATCATTCCTAAAATGTTAAAAATTTTATATGCATCTACACCTGTGGCAAGAAAAAACACACACGTAGTTCACAGTCTAAGTAGCAAAGTCATACTTTTAAGATGCACTTAAACTACGAACTACCCGTATGATTTTTTTTGTCACGGATGTATGTACATCTTTAAAAATGTTTTACCTCAACCTATCCTTCTCAGCCATCCATTTTCCTAAAGTGATTTGTTCCTCTTCATCTTCACAGTCTTGATGATCTTCAATTAATTGTGTGAGCATTTGTAGCCAATTGGCATTTTTCTTAAAATCTACGTTATTTAAGGTAGCTATTTCATGCTAAAAATTGTAAATATTTATTATAAAATGCACTTTTTAATTTTAAAAGTTCTTAATTAAAATACTTGTACCGGCGCACAATGTAATGAATCTGATATTTTGTGAATATAGGACGAAACAGCCACTATCGAATTTAATTTTTTTTTAGTCTAGATTATTCGTAAAATGTCTGAAGTTTAGTCGTTTACCGGTTTTCTCAAACATATCATCGTAAAGTACTTCCTTTTTAAGCAGAAACTTGACTCTTCTGAGAGCGATAAACTCAGGGTTTAGAAATAAGCACCAATAGAATAAGATCGTTGAATTAGCACATAAGAAAGAATATTAGTGTAGTGCCTACCTATAAATAAGTTCTGAACATGGTTTAAAAGTTAAATAAAGAGCAACGTTAACAGAATAGTTTTTTAATTCTAAACTAATTGACTGATAAACTTAGGAAAGTTCAAGAATAGTAGGTACCTAATTTTTGAAGACAGTTTTGAAAAAATGTAAGTACTTGCGCCTATGCTCCCAAAACAAAGAGCACAAAAAAGCTGTGGAATATTTTACTAAACTAGATTATGAATACTTACAGTTAATTCTGTTATAATAGCACCAGTCCTCCAACCGTGCTCTAGAGTAACATCTGCCAGATCACTATAAGGATGATCTCCAAAATATAATACTTGCTGACCATTCCACCCTGTCAACTCTTGCATTTGCTTTACTGTACCCTGAATAGCACAAAATAATTTTTCTTGAATCAATAATGGCTATTCATTTTGTTATTTTAATAATATGTTTTCTAGAAACTAGTTTAAGATAATGACCTGTAATGGAATACTTAAGGTAAAATTAATATTTTAGATACCTCATAATAAATAACTCCTTTTTCAAGTTTATTAACTCTATCCCAAATATGATTACCACTTTGTTCATCAAAAACACGAATTGGTCTAGAAACATCTGTAAAAAACCTAGGTTTCCTGGCTTGCACAATTAAAACATCAAAGAAGTCTTTCCAGTCTGGACCTACCAGTAGTTCCATGCCTTTATTACTAAAAATATATTTAATAATAGCAGAAAAACAAGAATTGTTGCAGACTTAGCTATCAGTTAAGCTTGGAAAAAATTATAAACTAAATTAACACGACAAAAATTTTGACGTAATATATTTGATGAAACTAGATACTTGAACCTTTACTTACACGAAGTGATAAGGGCTATTGGTAACCAAAAACAATTTTTTGCCAGCCTTGATCAGTCTATCAAAAAAAGGTCGCAGCTTGTCATTAGATTCAATATATTCCGATACATTTTGTCCTACTACTTTATGCATTACCGGATGTGAATTTCTAATAGAACTCTAAAAATGATATAAGAAACTTTTACTTTTATCCTCCTTTTAAAAACCTTGCTTTGCTAGAGTGAAAATGTCTTACAAGAGGCAAAGGAGGTGGGTAAATAAGGCCCATTTTCAACTACACTAAAAAACTGTCAAATGCAAATCAGTCTTCAATTGTTCTGTATAGTTGAAGATATATGCCCTTTTTATCTTCTGGTAGCCCACGAAGACCCAGGGGAGGATTTAGAATTTCGTCTAGGGGGGGGGGTTCGCGCAAAGTCACCTCGAGCTACACAAAAACGGGCAAGTTCGCGTGCGACATTATTTTTTTATTGTTTGGGATTCTAAAATATGTACACTATTTCATAGTGGACGAAATATCTAAACCTGTTTTTGCGAAAACAGAACGGTTTGTCATCTTAACTTACCAAAATTCTAGAATTTTTTTCGTTTATATAGAGGAACTTCGGTAAATATGGAATAGTTTGGGTAATATGGGATTTCGATTATTTTCGTATCTATGAGCGCCATCTAGAGAATTATGCGTGTATCAAAAGCACGCTAGTCATCACTGTACTTATCGCAGACCCAAAACTTTTTGTCGACTGCACCAGAGCACTTAGTAATGAATGTTTGAAATTGTGGCACGTTGAGTTTTAGCACCGTGGTACAGTTATTGTAATATTTCGGGTATTTTAAGGATGGAGTTATTTTATCGACTAGGTAGGTATAGTGTAAAGATAAAACTATGCCTTTACTTATAAAAACTGATTGTTAATATCATTATTAACCGATAATATACAAAAACATAACCTATAGGGTATGAGGGTAATATGAGATATTTCATATTAGCCGATATTCCATATTATCTTTCTATTCCATTTTACCCAGAATATAATGATAATAGACGTTACAATGAGAATGTATTTTTGTGAGGGATTATTTTACAAAAGTTAAATCAAAGAAATATGGATTCAATGTGTCATGTGTGAAGGCTCGGTACAAGAAGCATGTTACTTCCAAAACTTTTTACTTCACCATGCTATATTCCATAATATTACCCGCCACTTTTCTCGGCCCCTCAAAATGACGTAATATTGTTATTCTTTACGTAAATTTTTTTGTATACATTTTATCCTAAATATTGTATATTTCCCACATAGTCACTGCATTTGGTCGGCCGTATATGCATTTATACAGGTCATTATGCCATGGTGGATGATAATACCTTAAAAAGGAGAATGGGTATTCCATATTTACCGAAGTTCCTCTACCTATTTGGACTGATATATGAAAATTTTTCGAAAACATATTTTTTTAAAGCACGTTTTTTCAAAAAGTGTAAATATTGTAGCATTTTTTATTTATGCCTTCTATTGCTCATTTTTTTATACGAGTACTTACGAAAGCATATTTTTTCCAAACCCAATTTTCCAATTTTTTTAAAAGCACTTTTCAAAAATAATTTTTTTCAGCAGAGAACAGCTTTTTCAAAATTAAATTTTTCCGGATATTAATTTTTTCAGCAACGGCTTTTTGAAAAAATAATTTACGAGAAAGTAACATACCAAACCTAAGGAAACCAGGTCACACCCAAAAAAGGTGCGTGTAGGTTCGTTCAGGATCTGTTTTCGCCTTTTTTTCATTAACATTTTCCAGCTACTAGAGTTTATAATTTAATTTTCTAAATACTGTTTCCGACAAAACATATCTTCGGAAAATGTACCCATTTTTTAAGAAATATTTTTTGAAGATATTTTAAAAAAAAATGTACTTTCGAAATATGTACGTGTTTTCGAGATAATATTTTTGAAAAGTTTCGTTAATCCGATTTCGAAAAAGCTGTTTTTCGAAAAAAATTACTTTTATTTGGAGATGTTTCCTTTAGGAGTCAAAACGATCTAGCGCAAATTTTGATAAAAATGCAGTGAGATGTGTAAGGAATATTTTCAGGAACAATCAAAGAGCATGTAAATCAAAAATGCCAAAAAAGGCTTGCATTTTTTATATAATATATTAGTATTGATTTTGATCAATATTCATATTTTTGTGATATAATTCATTTCAAAGACCTTACGTAGAGGACAACTGTTTGTTTTTGTTTATAATATTTTGTAGAATATGTAGGAATGGTGAATATTTATGTTACGATATTAATTTTTATAAAATTCGCATTTGAAATCCTTTTTGCACAAGGCTTCGGGAGGGGGGGGGGGGGCTGCGCCCTCCTAATTCCGCCAGTGCGAAGACCGAAGTCTAAGTACTATAATTCATATTAATAATCTTACCAAGAGAAAATGTTTGTAATTTTTTAACGTTTGGAGGTTTTTTGACATTGTTTCTTTGACATTTTCTATACTATTTCTATACAAAGCACATAGTGAGCCATAAAGGGCTATTCCCAACTATACAGAAAAATTGAGGAAGGATTTAACTTGATTTTTTTTTCATATAGATCATAGGCCATTGTTTAACTACTCCTTTTACAACAGAATGTCAGAGTTTCCTACCGTACTTGCATCCAGGTTTTACGAACATAGAGTATCTTACAAAAAAATGCTAATAAACAAGAAAAATACCTCAAAAATACTGTGTTTATAGGGAGGTTGTAAATGTATCTCTTACCTTAATATCTCTAAACAAAATTTCAGGATGATAATCTATATGGTTTCTTTCGAAATAGTTGGTGACGTTACATATAAGTCCCATTTCTGGTACTGAGAAAAGATCGGCTAATTGTACCATTTTGGAATGTGAACCCTGCAATACCAACTATAAAAGTAAAAGACCTTGTATAATAGAAGCAGAAGCGACAGGTGTTAGTAGAAAATAATATTATTGCGTTGGTTACAGCAGAAAGCTGCAATGTACAGATAAAAAGAAAAACAGCTTATTTTTACACCAAAGCCGTCTTCAGGAGTGTGAAAAGACAGATTACTTTTTTATTAATAATATACCCATATTAAAGGTTGATCGCCTACAGAGATAAAAGCTGAGCATGATGCTATGTTAGGTGAGTCATTTTCAACAGTTAAAACAGTGGACGAGCATTGAAGATTAGGGTGGGTCGAAAAAGTGAATTCTTGAGTATCGAATTCTAATAGTGAGGAAAAGTTACTTATTCGCACGCCAATAAAGGAAAAAATATTGAAAAAATTCCTATGTTTAATCTTCAGATAGCGCAAAGGGCCTAAAGCTTGAAAAAAGTGAGAAGGTATTGACAAATTTGTTCCTATGAGTGATTTTATATATTCAACTTTGATCCGAAAACATCAGCTTGCAGCTCTTGGCCCATTTCGCAAAATTATATTTGCTGAAATGACCCAGAACTAACTTCTCGTCAGGACTGTATGTTCTGTTATCTGAAAAAAAATAACTGAAATGTAGGAATTATGCCAAGGTTCTTGCCTACACGTTATTAGCAGTGTTTTGATAAGCACAGAAAAATCTTGTGTTAATTCATAAATTTACAGACCAAAGTTGCCAAGTTTTCATTAAAGAACTGAGCAATATTGAGGCTCTAGAAAACTTGGCAACTTTGGTCTGTAAATTTATCAATTCACACAATATTTTTCTGTGCTTATCAAACCACCTCTAATAACGTGTAGGCAAGGAACTTGGCATAATGTCTGAATTTCAGATTTTTTCAGATAACAAATAACCCAGTCCTGACGAGAAGTTGGCCTGTTTTTTACCTGTATGGTTTTGGTGGGATTTCATCATTTCTGAAAAATAAATTCTGCCTGAGTTTGAAGTTTTTAACTTTCCCTTCAAGGCAGGCAATATAAGACAATTTAGTTTTTGCCTTAACTATAGCTAGTGAGCTAGTGTACTATCAGCAGCATATTTAGTTAAAAAAAAAACTATACCTACCGAGTCATTTTTAGTGTGGCCTTCAACATACGCAATGGGTATTATCCTATTCTTGTAAATTTTAAGAACTTCCTCATTTGACAAGGGTTGCATACCTCTGTAAACGGAACCCAATTGAATTTGTAAGAAAGAATCTAATTTTAGTAAGACACCCTTCTCTATGTCATAATGGAGACCCCTTACTGCAAACCCTGGCTGGTATTCTAGTTTTGCTATTTCGGAGGGATACTGAAAAGCACAAAAGGAAAAACTTTCAAGCTCTTTCTGTATGAAAGGACAAAATGTAATCTAATTAAAAATAACCCATTACAATTAACCAAGTAACGCGTAATCAATATAACCATATTACTTTGTAATAGATTACTAGAGTAGTTTCTGGCTATATAAATACATAAATTACATGCTAATTAGATTACTATGTATTTTCTTATTTTGGAGAACAATATGGGACCTATCAAGGCTTAAAATAGTATGAATATATGTATTTAGGCTGCGGACGGTAAGTATACGAATTTAAATAAATAATTAATTAAGTAATCTGTTGCAATGTAATTAGACTATCATGTATTGGTATTGAAATCTTTTCTATCTGAGACAGCCCACGTAGACTTCAAGTCTAAGCAGTAACGTCTGAAGAAAAGGGAAATGTAGTCTATTGACACGGGATTTGAAGGATTGGAGGTTGAAACGGGAAGGGAAAACATCTGCAGGCAATTTGTTCCATAACCTGGAGACCCTAGGTATGAATGAGCGAGAGAGTGGTCTGTTCTAGGCTTTTGTAGCTGGACAGTAAAGGGATGCATACGTAACGCGCCTCATGTTCTGTTAGAAACAGTCAAGGGGGTAATAATACCGGCTAGTTCTTCAGAGCAAAATCCGTGGAAGTACCGGCAGAAAAGGGATAAATCCCCAACAGCGCGGCGATGAGCGAGAGAAGGGAGTTTTCTTGTGAGGACTGGGTCATTGAGGAGTTGAAGTCTTTGGGATAGAATCAATGATGTTAAGTGTCGAACGTGATGCCGCTCCTCAGATGTGGGAGCAGTACTCTAGGTTAGGTCTTATTTGGGAAACATACAGAGTGTATAAGTTGGAAGGGGAGAAGTATTTTCTGGCTCAAAAGAGAAAACCAAGCTTTTTAGCTGCTTTTCAACCCCTCCTGGATATGCCACTGGGACAAGTACTAAATTGTACATAAAAAAGGAAAACGTAAATTGTGAAAGCAAACGCTTTATTTCGTAAAATTATGAAAGTAAAAAAATATGAAAACAAAACACTGAAACATATACATATTTTTTTTGCTTGACAGGGAACAAGACTGGGTTCTGGAGGCGTTGAACTGAACAAGATTCTTGGCACGCCAGTCTAAGATTAATTGGTGATATTGGGAAAGGGATAGGCGTCTATTATCTCGCTCTTGATTCGAGACTTGTCTGGAAAAATGAATGTTGGAGTGAAGAGTACTATCGTCAGCATAACTGTGGATATGATTGGTAGTTGAAGAGGGCAAGTTATTATTGTGAAGAAGAAATAGGGTTGGTGCTAGGAGTGAGCCTTGGGGTACGCCAGCATTGATAGGATGGAAGTTAGATGATGCGCCGATTAGAGAGTAAGCGGTACATAGTTTGGGACGAAGATCGTAAGGTAAACAATTACTTTTGAATATAAATACTATTAATAGATTACATGACATAGCAACGCAGGGATAACTATGTTTGTAATGTAATTAAATATAATTTAATTAGATTACATCGTAATTTGACTAAAGTGTAATCAATTTATTAATCAAATTACAATAGGGGAAAGACGGGGAATACCGACCACGCGGGTAAAACCGACCACCAAATTTCATGTTTCCTAAGCCGCCGCCAATACTTAACATCTTTAGCGCAAACAGTTCAAGGTTAACCATGTTAGACAGTTTACTGTACAGTAAACTGACAATTTGTCTAAACGTGAATATTTTAAGAAATGTTTTGGTTTAAAAAATAGGTAAGTATCTAAAGTGTGCGTACGTAAATCGATGTCCACTGTTGTCAGTGATGTTACGTAGGTATGCTGCCATCTAATTATCTATCGAATTTTGGATAAACCTCACCTTAAATGGAATGGAACCGACTTATGATTGTGGATGTGATTTCGGGTAATATCGATCATATTAGTCGCTTTTAACCGAAAGAAATCGATATACCCGCAATCCGCAAAGTATCATTATTATATCTATGTATTAATTAAGGTCATTCATTTAAAAGCGCACCATGATCTTAAACCCGGACCTCCAGGAATATCAGCTAAGAAAAAATCAGCTAACAGTTTTAAGAGAAAGAAACGATCACAGTCCTATGATTCTTCCACTGATGACTCAGAATCCATCGAATAACAACCGATTCTGATGAGAGTGACTTTGAAGAAAAATAGTCCAAGCTAAAACATCGTTTACAGATTTATTGGCTCCACCAAAAATTAAAAATCATGCGCAAAAAGAAAACTCCAGAAAAGCACATTCAAAAATCTTCACCTCTACCCGAAAAGAACTTAAGACAAAAAAAATTGAAAGGAAAGAAAAGGTAGTTTGGAAAGAATAAGCAGGTAAAACAAAGTTTAGTTGACCAAGATGAAAGAGAAACGCAAGAAAAATCCATTAAGAAAAACAAATAGGAAGTGGCAAAAGAGCCCTGCTTCTTATGCTATGAATTTGGCAGGGATGGAAAATGGTGGCTTGTGTGGACTAAGTGAGGTATGGCAGCTCATGCGGAATGTACATGCTGCGATATTTGTAACGATGACATTTGCTATTTCTGCGGTAACTAATAATTTTTATACATTTTGTACATATTTTTATGTGGTCGGTTTTACCCCACAGTGTCGGTTAATATCGACCGATGACATTTTTCGTTTTTATTTTTTTTTACAATATACTGACTTAAAAATATTTCGTTTTTTCTTTAGATTTATTTCTATTGATATGTAGCTAAAACAATGTGACTAATAAATATACGTTTTCTATAGAGTACGCATTTTTTTCTAACGTTTTACTTTAGGTGATCGGTATTCCCCGTCTTTCCCCTATATTTAATATCATTTATGCCCAGCTTTAGTATAAAGTAGATTTAGAAAAGGGCAACAAGTTTATGTTTAAAAATGTTAATTTAGTGAGATGTCTTAGACTTAGTTTCAGAGGTCCTTTAGTGGCTAGGTGAAAAATCGACTCGAACATAAGTGAATGCTAACACAGTCTTTATACTGGTGCAGTGGCGTAAATAACGCCCCCCGCAAGCCCCGCGTTGCGGGGGGCACCAAAGCCAGGGGCGCCCTCAAGTCCCCCCTTAATACGAAGGATCAAGACGGGTGCAAAATATCAGGGCGCTTTCAGAAATCTGCGGGAGGGCGCACATACTCTTAGTTGCGCCACTGTACTGGTGTACGCTTTATTATTCTAGTTGCAGAACAGGGACAAAAGTTATTGCTAAGCTGTCACAGAAAGTTACGATAATAATAAAATTTTTATGACAAAAACATCACTGTTAAAATTTAGTAATTTAAATTTTTTATATTATAACGCAACGACTTACTGAATCATCGCATTGATGGAATGGCTCATCTATAAAATAGTGTAATAACACTAGATAAAAAAAATAGTCGTCTTTTACGACTTTCCTTAGTTTTATTAATGATAAGTAAAGTTTTGAAGAATTTATAGCCGTAGATTGCTTTAATAGAACATGTTTAAATATTAGTAAATTTATATAGGTGTATTATTATTTAGGTAGCGATTAGAGATTGCTTCCAGAAAATAGGTTTTCTCTTTTTTTTCAGTGGCGGATTACCCATTAGGCACACTAGGTTATAGACTAGGGCCCCTCCTCCTTGGGCGCCTAAAGAGTCCCATGTTTTATTGTTTAAGTTGCATGCCGCATGCAAAATTAAGGCACCATCGACAATTAACAACTTAGAAGTTTTTTATTTTCTGAACCTATAGACCGATTTGAATGAACTTTTTTTTATTGTTCAGGTTCATCTTTAAGAATGTTACTTTACTGTGGCAATTTTTCCCAAAAAGTTCGTGTTCATATTATACTGGGTGTAATAAGAATTTGATGTTTTTGTCCGAAATTTCGTATCATCCTGCGGAGTACACCAGCAATCATTTTACAACGCAGTTGAAATAAAACTCTAGCCTTATGCTTCCTCAACATTTACCCTTTGCATTCATTCTTTGTACCTCTGTTATTGAATGAGATATATGACGTTTATTAATTATAATTCAACATGCTTTTATTAATTTTATTTCTTATTTAAATATTTGAGCATGTTGAGCTATAAAACGGCATACAAATCTCATTAAATAACCAAAAAAAAATAATGACTTTTGAGCCCCAAAATGTCCACTGATTTTCTTCAGCTGTTTTCTAAATACCCAATGTTAAAAAATCGAAATATGTATTTTTTCGGATTTCCTGTGTTTATAAAGTAAACCGCAACAGCTGTGCGACTTTTTTGAATTCTGGCAAACGTTTTATTAATTTTGCTTGTACAAATCAAATCACGTGCCGCCACTGATAAATAGATAACCATTTAATTAATATAACGTTTGCATGCCAACTTTTCCCTTTGATTTTATAAAAAATATATGTAAAGAATTTTGGAAGTAATCCAATCTGCTCATGTAAAACACTGACAATTATTTTTAGTATTGTTGTCGTAGATCGCAAAAGATTTACAGATATTTTGGAGTATGTAGGAATGTACATAGGTACCTAGGCAGTGGCGTATATTTGGTTTAGGGGCGGGCGGGTGGTGGGGTCACGCTAGTATTGGGGCGCCAAATTTAGTGGGGGGGGGGGGCACTGAACGGTTCAGTGTTGCATAGGTTCAGTCTGAGCCTATAATATTCGCCACTGTACCTAGATACATATGTAAAAAACTAAATTTTACCGATTTCAGCTTGAACAAAAAGTCAGAGCAGATACCTCATTTGCCCTTCAACTTCAAGAGGTCAAATCTGTTTATTTCACTGCCCTAAGGCTTAACAAACGATTTAATACATTTTATTACTTAAATTAAAAGATTGACTGATAAGGCTTAAATCTAATAAAGTAAGCTATCTCCATCTATGTTAAATTGTTAATATGTATTAGATTTAGACAATGGAATTAAGTACTGAATCCGATTTTTGGGATTTGACCGTGTCAAAGTGGACTAGCTAGCTTTCCGACATTTCGCCTTTGACTGCCCGAGGCACCTTCAGAGAATCTTACTCTGCGAAATCAAACCACGCTAAATTTGATTTCTGTTGTAATTATCAGAATATCAGAGTCATAATACCAAATGTCAACACACAGTATATTGCCACAGGACATTACTTGAGTAACCGCAATTTTTAATGACAAAGTAGGTGCGTACTAATAAAATATTTGATCCTTTAATAATTATAAATGGAAATAACAGGAAGCAAACACGTAAACACCTTGGAGCACGAGATCGTCAATATAAGATAAAATATTAATAATTTATTAGGTATCTTAGGTAATCTGAAATAAACAAGGTAATTTAATAACAACAATTCATATGTATAATCCAAGCCTTACCAAATGAAGGCTTGCAAATACATTGCAATAAAAATTAAACAAATACCTAATTAGTCTTCTAAATTATGCCCTAGGTTTTAATACTCTATTTTACAACTTTTGTATATAATGTATATGTATATGAGCATGCATAACCTCAATATTTCTTAAACTAAAACCAAAATCTCTTTATAATCAAATTCAAAATCATAAACACCTACTAGGGTTTACTTAGATTTGTTTATTTTAATTTAATGGAAGCGGGTGAGGTTATGTGCAATCATATAGATTTTTCATGAATCTTTAGAGCCAAAAAAAAGTCCCCCATCCTTTCTGAAACTACCCAACCCTGGATAATATTAACCCTACTGGGTGATCCATAAAAATATGGATCATGGAGCCTCATTTGTTGTAAAATTAAAAATTAGCACAACTATACCTTATACTGTTCTATAAGAGTCTGTCTGCCCAAGTTATAAAGGAGGTGCTCCAAAGAAGGTTTGTAACATGCTAAAGTATAATCATAATCAAAACCATACACCTTAACCTCCTTCAGATCTAATTCATTGCAAGCAAAAACTGCCTTTGGGTTAACATCTTGAGGTAGCTTTTTTGCTAAAAAAAGTCAGGTCAATGGAATGTGTATGTTAAATTATTAAAAACATTATTTTTGCACAATTTTTTTACTTACATTGGCACTTGTTTTTAACTAATTTATATGCCTCTTCTAGGCGGCGTGTTGAATGAAAACGGAGCCATATTTTTTGTTTCACATGGTGCTGTTTAAACAGACTATAACTAATTTTTAAAACGCATTTGTTACATAATTTGTTGCAGGAAAACATCACAACATTTGTTGGTTACGGTTTATAATTAAACACGCCGCGAAACCCTAAGCCAATAGCAGCTGTCGGAAGTAACAGGATTAGGAAGGAGGAAATAGCAGGATTGACACACATTGTTGTCATATCTACAACAACTGGAATAGATACCTGTCTATTAGAAACTTTCCGCATCAGACGGGTATTGCAGTAAATATATTATTATTATTATTATTACAGCTTTTGTTCAAGTGAGCAAACCTCTAAAACTCTTTAAGCATTTTTATTTAAGCATTATAAATATGGAAAACACATTTTTACACAACCTTGAGAAGAACAATCTCATTTTATACCGTTCATGTAACGAATCTATTAATAAAATTATAAATCTCTAGTAGCAGGAAGTATTTAAATCCTGCTACATTTAGCAACGTTGAAAATACGTCGTCAGTGAGATCCACTACAGATTTCTCGTCGTCTAGGATTCCTGCGTTTTATCTTCGTCCAATGGCAGTAGAGGGCGCTAAAGATTGACTATGAAACAGTAGCTTTAGCAGAGCAACAATAACATTTATTGGCTAATTTCCCAATATTTAGTAGAAAGAGAAAAATTTTTCACACCAAATTTAATTCTGTTTGCTACCACGTCAATGCAAAGAATCTGTTGAGAGAAATATAAATCTCTGATAGCAGGAATAATTCAAATCCTGCTTCCTACGTGTAGCAACCTTGAACGTCGAACGTCACACCCACTACAGATTTCTCGTCCTGTATACATGCAGGATTCCTGCATTTTATCTTCATCCAATAGCAGTCAGTAGAGGGCAATAAAGTTCAACAGTAGCTTTAGCAGAGCAAGGATGGGCACTTTTTATTAATGATTTTTAAATATTTAATAGAAAAATAAATCATTTTTACACCAGATCTCATTTGCTCTTGCCATTTTACGTATTTCGCGTTTGAACAGTGTTTGTTTTGTTTGTCCGCCTCTGTATGTCCGTTAATTTTGATCATAAAGGCGTTCTAGGTGAGATCTTTGGTCTGGCACACTACCATTAATTTTAAGGCATAACAGCATGCCAGTCAATAATCAAAGTTTTCTGCTGCAGTAAGCAAAATACTAAAGGGGTGCAAGTTATGGGAGGAGATGTAATAAAAATTATGCCTTTTTTATTGCTGTTGTCACCTGCTCAAGAATGAAGAAGAAATACACATTTTGGGAAAAGTCACGTTGTTTGCATCACAAGGGCTGGGGCTGTTTAAATATTAGAGATAATAAAACATCATCTCTATAATAACTAAATACTGGGAATGGAATAAAACATTTACCCACAAAAAACTACTACAGGGATATAATTGTTAGTAAGCTTTCTAAACTATATTTATTTGAAATTTAAAAGTTATGAATTTAAATAATTATAAACAAATAGGTACATCAAACTTCACTTTTAAATTAAAAAGAAAAACTACTTGGTTATGCAAATGTTATAAAAACAAAAAAAGCAGATAACTTATTGTCATTTATTAACCATACCATTTTGCTTTTCAAAACATGTATTATTTATACATATAGTACTTCTGGAGCAGACATGACACACTGCTTCAGCACGTAGCTTTCGTTCTACCTAAAATTCACTTCTTGCCCAATGCAGCTTGCAATTCACTAACAGCCAATAAAACCATCTTAATATGAACCTTAACATTTACAGCTAATTTCCTAAGCTGATCAATTTCCCTTTTCAGAAGCTTCAATCGAATATCAGAATACTTTGTAGCTTCGTCACAGTTCATTTCTAATAAATAGCCAAGGCCTATATCCACGTAAGTACTTTCATAGTCTGATATTTCAGCAAATGAACTAATATCAGATTTTAAATCCCACTGAACATGCATATCCTGGTCTTTCGTTTTGAAATCCTTGATAACATCTATAATGCTTTGTAATTCACCCCATTCTTTGTATTTAGTTGCTTTATCTTTTAGAAGAACCTCAATATCTTTTAGATCAGGTTTAAGTTTTCCCTCTATAAAATTTTCATATTCCTTTATTTTTTCTGCAATTTCCATCTTAACTTGTTCACAGCTAAAATTAAAGGATTTATTTGTGAATTAGGTATAATACAAAATGTGGTTGTTTAAACAACCACTGCTTAGTAATGCTAGTTTTTTACTGAAAGTGCTAATTTTTGCTCAAACAGCAACGTGTCTAGGAACAACTTAGGACCGGGATAAATACTACACCATTTATTGCTTATTGTAGCTTATTCATAAAATTATAGTTTCCCATAAAGCCAAACACTTTTGTTTGATTCTGATGAGACCTATAGGATAGGTCTCATCAGAATCAAGCAAAAGTGCCTATACCAGTGGTTCTTGTCTGCCTATACTTATTAGATGAAAAAATCTCGCATCCCTATCCGTTCTATTACGAAAAACATCAGCAATCAATATTTGAAACACTATTCTTCAGAGATAAATTACCTGGTGTATATATGAGCGTTACAAAACCCATCGGAATAAGTTTTGTAGTGTGAGAATGTGCTGATAAATTTTATGGATTCACTAAATAGGTTCAGCTTATTGTATCGAAGTATTTATTTGTTAAACTTACCTTTTCCCACATTTTTTCGTATAATATCATGAAATACAAATTTATTTCGGCTATCATTTCCAACATAAAGTGGGGTTCGAATCACAATATTTCGAGGTTAGATCAACTTGACATGTACGGCTCCGGCTACGGTAATGACTTTTTAACTGCATGCTTAAATGTCCGTCTCAAAACACACGTATGCATAACTGGTTGCATATCCCTTGCAGGTCATTTAAGTGTCCGATTAAAAGTTCGCTTACCGGAGTCAGAGACGCATATGTCAAAGTAATCTAACCTCGAAATATGTGATTTTAACCTAACTTTATTTTGTAAATTTGAACCTAAATCATATATTATATCATTATATAACAGAAGAAAATGACAAGACAGGCAGGATTAACAAAAAAAAATTCATTATAATAATATTAGACCTATTCAGTGACCACAGAACATTTACCAGCTGGAATGAGAAGTTTTTTCATAACGTTGAACTTGTAAAAATGAGGTAATGTATGTTTTAAAAGAGTATTTTACATATTTGTTGCTAATATTTTCAACTTATCGTAGATGGGGATACGAAAACTTTGCTGAAATTTTATCTAAAACATACTTAGTACTTCTAGAAGATATATGAACAAGATACGACAAAGAATTAGAAACTGTTGTAAAGCTATTTACTGAAACAGTGTGTTATTGCTGCTTCAAAGGTACGATACAGGTTTTGAATAACAATATTGTATGATTAACAAAGGATAATAAACATTTTACTTACCTGTTTTTCTGTATTTTCATTTATATACCTACTTATATGTACCTTTACGTTAAAACAATCTTCAGAAAAGTGAAGTTTGATGTAGTTGTTTATAACTATTTATAATAATTTTGTTCTGTGTTCATTATAACTTTTAAATTTGAAACAAATAAAGATCTATTTTTCATAATTATTAGTTTCTTTTATAATCATGATATTGCAGACAACAATCCTGACTTTTAATAACAAAAGTTTGACTTCAGTGCCAAAATCCCAATATTAAATTATTAAAATTAACAAAAACATGGTTTCCCATTACTCTACCCGTCTAGCTGTTGGCACGAAAGCTCAGACAATCTACAGGTGTCGAAATAGATACAGGGTGAGCACTTAAAAAAAAATGTATGTGAATAAAGAAAAACTAATAAAGTGGCCTCTAGTTCATACATGCATATATTAGTTTGGGGTGGTATAATGTTCATATAAGGTAGACTTTCTATAAATCATAAGGTGGGCAATAAATTCTCACTTTTTTCATTTTAAGACAGAATAATAAGTGCATGCATACCAATATAATATGCAGCTTTTCGGGTATACCTTTACTTTTTTAATTTTGCTGCAGCTTTAGAACATAAAAGAAATACAATTTTATATTAAATAACTTGATTTTATTCATACAGGACAGGCAACTTAAATACTACAATTCTGTCTATTTCTATTTACTGTAAACTAAAAAAAACTGTTTTTATTACCTTTTTTAATTATAAAATCAAGGGCTTTTACTTGAATAAAAAATTCTAACGTATTTAAACTCTTAAAAGCTAAAAATTAAAAATTAATGAAAGTTAAAGCAGGGCCCTTAATTATCAAAGCGACAAAGTTGAACGGGGGCGAGCTTGTCAATCTGGTGCAGGAATTTAAATTACGATTCCTTCAGCCAAAACAGGTGGTTCTGTCAGCTCTGGAATTCTCGTTTTTGCGGGGTTGCAATACGATTTTCAGTGGCGAAGCGATAGTTTTTATCCTTTTTCCAGAAAATTGTTTTAGCTCTGTGCTGTATACAAATCCTTGTTTATTCACTTCTCACATTTTCGAGAATGGCAAGTGTTACTTCTTGGCAGAGTTCCAAAATAGACTTTATTTCTGCCAAGAAGTTCATGGTGATCATTTTGAACAACTTTTAAATTATTCTCGAAATTATTAAGAGAAATAAAAGTACCTAGGTACTTAAATTTTAAATTTTTTTTTACGTTTTTCAATTTTTATAGGCTTGCCATTTAAAAACGAAGTAAAATACGGACCTCGGGTTTGCGGTAAAATTTTTCTTTTTTGAAGACCTTTAAAATGTGGTAGGTACCACACGGCATAGGGTTGCATTAAAAAAAATTGACCTCAACTTCTTAGCGTCACCCCTCAATGGGGTTGAAAAAATTAAATTACCTAAAAAAGTAGATTTATTAACCAATAAGATACACCTAAAATTTGGTGTCTCTATCTTTACTAATAGCAAGGATATTTGCCCATACTAAGACTTTTCGGACACCCTGTATAGTTCGCCGGGTTATAAATAACTGGGGAACCCCTGATCGCTCTAAAATGTAAATAATGGTACTTTGTACTTGTTTCTATATACTAAATCAATGGTATTTTTTCACCGAACAAAACTAAAAAAGTACTTATGCTTCGCTAAAGGTACAAATAAAAATAAATAATATGAAGCAATGTAATACTCAGAACCTACTAATGGTAGAGGATTTCTACCTCCACCGAGGTGGTACCACCCCACACATCCTCTTAAAGGACTGGTGAAGTCCGTACGAATGTTTCCAGCTCTGGATGTGTGAGTCGGATTTCCCCAGTACACCCACGGTACATAGTACTGAGACTTCGGTCTTCGTGGGCTGTCAGAATACAAAAAAACTGTTAAGATATTATTATTAAACGCAGTTAATATATTATGATGTCCTTCAAAATCAACAAAACAGTATTTTTTTGATGATGTTCAATAAACATAAACCTTAATAAAAACTCGCCATGTACGGCAATGATTCTTGTTATCCCAAAACTCATACCAAAGTCAGCTGGACGCACGTCCTAACTAATATACTCACCCCACATCGCATTAACTTGTTTATTTAACAGGGTTTGAGGTTTTCAATTAAATTTTGTTCAAAATGGGAATTTATAATGAAGTTCCACTTTATTATAATTAAAACTCCTACCCTACATGTGTGTGTATGTTTGTTTCGCTGAAACTGAAAATGGTTAAGAAATGAATAAAAGCTTTTTTTTTTAAATAAGTTAAAACTTTCTTGTATGCCATTTACTTCCAACGCTCTCCAATCCCATCTTATAGTAAGTGTACTACAGTCAGGCCCGGCAGATCATCTTCAGCCCGAGTGGGTAGTTATTGAGGGGGAGGAAGGGTTCCCCTCAAACTGAATATGGAGGAAAACAATCACGGTGAAAACGGTGCGTCAGAACAAAAAAGCTCAAGAGACACTTTTCACGCAGAATTAATTGGGCTTATAGAAAACGATATCAATTTTGCAAAAAATCAGTGGAGTGACATTTTTTTCGCTAAAAATAAAAACTTACCAGCACGCACGCCACTGATTCAAGTACTTTAGAAAATAAATTTTTGCACGTGAAGGTATCCATTAATTACATACTGGCGTGTACCAAAATTCATGTCAATATCTTAACGCATTTTCCAGGAATTAAAAAGAAACATTTAAAAAACAAAATATTAAACACCCTGTCTCTCGAAAAAGAAGCGTGTAAGGATCCATGTTTATATAAACTTGTTTTCATATTTTTAGATGTAGAATCTGCCCTTAAAATTTCTTAACATCTTTTTGTAACACCCTGTATAGGAACTTAATTTTTTTCCCACTGAACCAATTTTGTATTTCTAACTATTAACGAGATTCCCATACTGGCCCTCCTTATCTTGGATACCGTATATGTAGTTATAATATGTATCTTATTCTGCCCCTCACTCACATTCACGTAGAATCTGCCCTTAAAATTTCTTAACATCTTTTTGTAACACCCTGTATAGGAACTTAATTTTTTTCCCACTGAACCAATTTTGTATTTCTAACTATTAACGAGATTCCCATACTGGCCCTCCTTATCTTGGACACCGTATATGTAGTTATAATATGTATCTTATTCCGCCCCTCACTCACATTCACTTGCTTTGCTATCTTCAAGATTAGTCGTGATATTATACGCTCACAATGGATTAGTGTCTTCTGTAAATGCAATGTATTATTTAATGGTACTGTCATTAGCTAAACGTTTTTCTTTTTTATCGATTATTTTTCGATCAAAAGCTAGTAAAAGGGATCCGATGTAATGATAAACTTCGGAATATATGATCACTCTAAAATGTATGCAAATAATCGTATAGTATCTCGTCCTTGTTTCTAAACCTATAGGTGCAGCCAACAAGATTTTTTTCGTTCATCAACTCTGTAAAATTAAGAATGAACATATGACATAAATACCCAGTACAATATACAATACGAATTAGGCATCAGGAGTGAAAATTCGGTTCACCTTTGTATTTAAATTTCCATTCTTTGCAAATAGGAAAATACTTAAAATTGATGGCGAGAAAGTTTTTCTGTTGATGAATTGATGATTCAATTAAAACATTTGGGTAAACATTGTTATGCACATTATAACCCTAATAAGAGTTTTTATATTTTAATGTATTGAAACAATATGTTTCAAAAGGCAATTAGCGTAAATGTTGACAAGTGAGACCAAGCCTGGTACCGTCAAAATATTAGTGAGGTTTAAAAAAACACATAACTCTAGTGCTTATACCTTTAAAACTTCCATGACATTTGTCATCCGCATTTTATATTTATTCACGTAAATTTAACAAAATCATGTTAAGAGAGTTTTCAGGGTCAGGTTTTTAGGTGGATTTCAAGGCCAATGTTTGAATCTTATTATTTGGAGAAGAGAAAAGAAAGTTTATTTTTAATCGGTGTGACAGACTTGTTACCTTCACCTCGTTTGTTACACTCAATAAACTATATATACATATGTTTTACTGCAGTCAGCCATAATTTTTATTTATTATCTACACATACAGATCCCAAAAAAGAGAGAATCTTCAATTAAGCTAGAAAATTCTGTACAAAATTAGCACTAAGTTTGAAATAACATGGAATCCAAATAAGATTCTAGCTTCACTTTTAGACCTCCTCCAATTTTACCACAAAAAAATTATTTTATCAAAAATGTTGCCTAAATTAAAAAAGTGTAATTAAATTGAGCATACACTTTGTTATAATGAAAAAATCGGTCAAGTGCAAGCTATACTTGCACAAGTAGTGTTCCGTGCCCTCAGCCCCCCACTTAAATTATTATTAGTAATGCACTCGCGTTTCGACTGAGCCAAATTAAAAATTTTGAAAAACGTGTAAGGCCAAAAGTTGTTACTTACGTCCTAAGAAATATTTTTTGTTAAAAAACTGTTTCTCTAAAACCAATGGGTCAGCAGTTATAAGGAAACAAACAAATAAATTGTTTACAATAACTGATCGCGATAGAATTTTTTAATCCCGATAATTTTGGCTCAATCTGTACCTAATTCTTAATATTCATGATTTTTTTCAGATTTTTCTGAGCGATCCTTTTGGTGATAACGGTGGATAACAGCAATTTATAAGCGTTTTTCCCGAAAAAATGTTTCAAAAATGCATAAAATCATATTGTTGAATTCGTGCTTCAATAAGCTTTTATTTGACACCCTACACGATTCCCTTGAAAATATTTCTTTTTCTATTTCCCAATTTCCCCCGGAATTAAAAGTCAACGTTTTATACTTCACGTCTATAATTATAATTGGGCCACCACATTCTATCTCTGTACTAAACTTCAAATTTGTACGTCGAATAGTTTCAGAGAAAATCGCCTGTGACAGACGGACGGACGGACACCGAAGTGCTCCGTTTCACGGAACACTAAAAATATAGAAAACAAAAAGGTACATGATCACAACACCCGCCATTGTAAGAATAACTATAACAGTTACAAGTAATTTTAGGAAAAAATCTCTTATAAGAGGGGATTTTAATTTATAATAATCGTTCAAAGACAATTTAAAATATAAAGAAATGTACAATGTATAAAAGAGAACTGAAGAAATTCCTTCTTTAAAAATATCATTTTTTTTATCTGAGACCGACCACGTACACTTCAAGTCTAAGTACTAACGTACCGTGGGCGTCTGAAGAAAAGGGAAATGTAATCTACTGACACGGGACCTAAAGGACTGGAGGTTGGGAGGGGAAGGAAAAACATCTGTAGGCAAGTTGTTCCATAATCTGGAGACCCTATATAGGTATGAATGAGCGAGAGAAATGGATGTTCTAGGCTTTTGTAGCTGGATGGTAAAGCGATGCATCCGTAACGCGCCTCTTGTTGTTCTGTGGGGCTAGTTCTTGATAGCAAAATCAGTGGAAGTGGTAGAAAAGGGGCAAATCCCCAACAACGCGGCGATGAGTATTTATTTTGTCATGTAATGGAATAAATTTTGTATAGACTAGAGTTGGTTTGGAATAAACGCAGTTTAAATCGAATACATTTATAACAAGTAATTAAAACAAGATCTCGTAATTTCAAAAGATTTTCGTTTTATAACCACATTTTAATGTTTTTCGAGTAGCCCTTTGTAAAAGTTCTAAAAATAAATTTCGATAATTAGAAATTTTCTAGAATTAAAAAAATCTCCCTAAGTATTTCCGCAGCTTTTACCGACGCGGCGTTTTCGGTCCTATTGCTGTTCTTACTCTTTGTCCGCCCGTTGCGTTGTTATGTGGCTTGCGTTTTTCGTAATGTCACCCTAACAAAATAAAACTGGTAGCCACAAGCTTCCTAGTTCCTAGTTGGTGCAGTCACTATATCAGTGTGTTATTATAGATCTAAAGGACAAGCAATTGAGAAATGCTTCATCTTAATAAATCAGATGCTTCGACAGCGGTAGGCTGGGTTTTTCATTTAGCCAACCCTTAAGGTGGCATTTGACATGTTTCATCGGCTTTAAAATTTTTAACGATAACATTATGAGTATACTAATTATAAATCCAAATTCTGCAAGCAATTTTCAGTCAAATATTTAAAGTTTTAACGTGTAATAATTTCATTCAGAAGATTATTATTGTAAGGGATCTATGGTGTCATTTTCTCAGTCACTAGGACCTCAATATTCTTTTTAAATATTGTTTTCCTAAGATAAATCATAAAATGTCTTGAAACTTTTATTAATACATTAAAAATACCCATAGAATATCAATCTACCGTTAATATTGTGAAAATATTCATACAAATGAAATATCAAGCAAATTAAGTTGGTAATAAATGTGTGTGGTCGGCAAATTCAGCCTTCAGAAAAAAGTCAAGAGGCACCAGATCGCAAAATCTAAGAGACTAACTGATGTCTCAGTTTCGCAAAAAGGATAATTAGTTTAGTTTTTATTTTGTAGAAATATTTTTCTCCTTAAGAACGTAAAATTTAATTCAATCCAATTCTGTTCTAGCGCCATAAGACACCTGTTTTGATCTTGGTTTCAGTTAAAGCGTAATATGGGTCAAGGTAGAGTTACAAGAAAACTATTAACGCCTTGTGGAACTAGATGAAAAAAAAGTTTATTAACATGTGATTAGTGATTACTATTACGGACACTCTTCTGGGCGTGTAATTTTAAAGATACCTTTCAGATGAACCGTACAAAACACAATTATATAACACAGCATATACCTATTATTGTTACGTTACAAAATGGTATTTAATCGTGAGTACCTAAAATACATATTTGGGTCCCAGTAAAAAAAGTATATCCATCAGTTTTAAACACGTATTGTTATATCAGAGATTTATTTTAATTTTTGAGCGAATTGTATTTTATTTTGCATTATCAGTCTGTGGTACTTGGTACACCATTAATGTCTTGTGAAAGGGGCAGACTATTTTTTATTCCAAAACAAAACTAAAAATACACTTTCCTTTAACATGAACTTTTGTTGATTCTAAAGGAACAACAAAGAATAATATAGAGCATTATCCTCAAAAAATACTAATTGTTGAGATATTATTAATTAATGATCTAAATGCCTAGACTATGTCCACTACATATGTGTTAGACTAGATTTCACAAGTACAGTTTAAACCCTAATTTTCAGCTTAACTGCAAGACTGACCATTCAGAGCCCTTAGTAGTATTTTTTTTTATCTGAGACGCCCACGTGGACTTCAAGCCTAAGGTCTAACGTACCATGGGCGTCTGAAGGGAAGGGAAATGTAATCTATTGACACGGGATTTAAAGGGTTGGAGGTTGGAAGGGAAAACATTTACTGGCCATTTGTTCCATAATCTGGAGACCCTAGGTATGAATGAGTGAGAGCAGTGCGATGTTCTAGGCTTTTGTAGCTGGACAGTAAAGGGATGCATACGTAACGCGCCTCTTGTTGTTCTGTTAGGAACAGTCAAGGAAGGAATTATAGCAGCTAGTTCTTCAGAGCAAAATGCGTGGAAGTATTGGTAGAAAAGGGATAAATCCCCAACAGCGCGGCGATGAGCGAGAGAAGGGAGTTTTCCTGTGAGGATTGGATCACTGATGAGTCGAATGGGCTCTCTTTTGGATAGAATCAAGGATGCTAAGTGTCGAAGGTAAAGCCACTCCCTAGATATGGGAACAATACTCTAGGTTAGGTCTTATTTGGGAAACAAGAGAGTGTGTAAGTTGGAAGGGGACATCCGAAGAAACAGCGATAATTTTTCATCATCGCCTTTAATCTTGTGAAGCCGTGTAGGTTTGTCATAAGTCATAACACAAGTTGAAAAAGTTGAGAAGCTGATCGCCCCGTCAGCACCTTTCTCGTGAAGCCCTGGGTCACTTTTTGTTGCAAATATTTCGGTCTCTATATACTTTTAAAATTAAAAAAGAAATACTCGCGGTACTATGATCTGCCTAACCCTATGATCAGCTGTTAATTTTTTCTTTTTTTCGCGTAAATAAATAAACAACATATCCCAAGATTCCAATATATCCCATAATAACTGATAGGGTAATCCGATGTTATATGTTCCTACTAAGGCGAAAATAATTTAATTGGTAAAAAGAATCATCCTTAGAAGTATTGTCTGGCTCGAAAGAGAAAATTAAGGTTTTTAGCTGCTGATGTGGCTATTAAAGTGTTTGTGCCTGCTGAGATCACGCTCGAAAGCGATGCCAGCAAGATCGACCGTTTCATTGTTCTCTAGGGCTTGGTTATTCATGTGGATGGGGTAAGTGTTTCCGAATTTTTTCGTGACAGGGAACAATACTGAGTTTTGGAGTCGTTGAACTGAACAAGGTTCTTGGCCCCCAGCTAGGATTAATTGAAGATCTTGGGAAAGGGATAGATGCATAGATAGATGCGTCTATTATCCAGCTCGTGATTCGAGACTTGTCTGGAAAAATTAATGTTGGAGTAAATAGTGCTATCTTCAGCGTAAGTGTGGATAGGATTGATAGTTAAAGAGAGCAGGTCATTAATGTGAAGAAGAAATATTGTTGGTGCCAGGACTGAACCTTGGGGTACGCCAGGATTGATAGGATGAAATTTAGATGAGTGACCGTCCACCACGACAGATCGCCGCTGGAAAGACAAAGAGGCGTAACTCCGAAAACCCGAATTTCGAGTTATGGTCACCATACCTACCCCCAAGGTCATATTTACAACATTTAGCATAAACTACTTAAGTCTACTAAACAACTTACATACATGTACTATAAATTATAACAGAATAAGAAGGTTCAGTAACCAATGCAATAATGGCTTAATTTTCAATCGCTTCTCCTGAAAAATATGTTAAATGGAGTTACGCTCCTGTCTTTTCAGCGACGAGATATGCGCCGACTCGAGAGGAAGCTACCGATCCAGGTACATAGTTTGGGAGGAAGACCATATGAAGGTAGTTTGTTGAAGAGTGCGGCATCCCATATCTGATAAATGCCTTGGAAATATCGAAAGCAACAATCTGGGATTCGCCATGAAATTCGGGAGACTTGTTCCTGTTGCGTGACAAAGCTAAGGAGATCAGCTGTGGATTTTTAGTGACGAAATCCGTACTGTCTGTCATGGATGATTTTGTATTTTACTAGATATTTTAGAATTTGTAAGTTGATGGCTTTCTCCATAAATTTGCTGACAACAGAGAGAAGAGAGATATGTCTATAATTGGATGGAAGGGACTTGGAACCTTTCTTCGGGACAGGCTGCACACGAGCAGTGTTCCAGCTATCTGGGAAGATACCCTTGTCATAAGAGATCTGGAAAAGACGAGTTAAGATGGGTGCAAGTTCTGGAGGGCATTTTTTTAGAACAATTGCTGGTATGCCATTCACACCGGAGGACTTTTTGGTGTCAAAGGTTAGGAGAATTTTGGAACTTCTTTGACCTTAAAAATTATGTCGGGCAGTTTGTGGGGTACCAGATAGTTTGATTGTATTGATTTCTTGCCTTAGTGAAAATTTGACGATTTTCGGGTGTAGCATTTTGAAGAAACCTTTTGCGATCTTGAACTTTTTTGAGCCCGGCTTTATTACAAGCCATGGAGAACCAGGGATTTTGATGGCGAAGTTTAACAATTAGTAACAATTAGTAAGTTCCTTGGGGTTATGTTGCGTGATATTATTCTTTGTCTATTAACCTTAAAAATTAAAATTCATAATAAAAACTATATTTTTTTTATGATATTCAATAATAAACATAGTCTGTCTCTTTTCACAAGACCCATACCTTAATAGCAGGTGGTAAAACCAGTGGTTCTGTAGAATTTTTAAATAAATCGGTTTAGTAAACGTGTAAAATGAAAAATTTCATATTTCAAAATTTTTTCGCCGAAATAGAACTTTTTGTTAAAATTCGTTTCGGAACAATCTGATTCCCAACAACAACAACAACTGGAATCTTCACAAATTTATGACCATACATCAATGGTTATTTTAATTTTAACACGAAACAGGAATTAAAAATAATAAATTGCTGCCAATAAATATAAAAGTTTAAAAAAAGTTGAGCTTGGTGACACGAAAGCCTGAAACACGAAGATGATGTCGGTATTTGAACGTATATTTTAATATAAATAACTATGTAATTCTATAGGGTAAGGATTTTAAAAAATTGGAATGGGATATCTCAAAAACGGCTTGACATTTTTAATAACAATTTTGCAAGGCAATGAAGAGACAGGGAATAGTATATTTCATTACCAGTCCGGAAAAAAGGATTTTTCTGTGCGCGCTTGACAAATTCTCGTGTGAGGCGCAGCCGAACACGGGAAGTCAAGCAAGCACGGAAAATCCATTTCTGGACGTGTAATGAACGATATTTTTTATTATACTTCTTTGAAAACGATAACATAAAACAAAATATAACATAAAAAAATACATACATACAAAATAAACTTGGAATATTTTTATTTTCACAACTGTTATCGGAATTTAAAAAAAAAACTACTAGAGTAATTAAAAATTAACTATTAATAATGAAAGATGCCACTTTTTCAGGTTGAGAGAACATTTTATTAGAATGAATTTAATTGACAGAAAATTAACAACGCTGACAATATGGTCTTTGGCAGGTATGATGCGTTTTCATGGTAACTTTCAAATCATTTAAAAGGTGATTTAAATTTGTCTATGTCAGATAAGATTGACAAAACGTCAAAAAATATTTCAGAAATTCATCTAAATATTCAAATATTTACGAAATAAAATACAAAATAGGTACATATTAAATATCAGATAGCATATAGACTTTCTTGAGTTTAGTTTATTTTCCTATACCTATATTTCTATTTTAAAGCCAAAAAATAGTCGGTATCTTCATTCAGCACACTGAAAGAACTGGAGACCAGGAAAATTTTTTCCGTGCGCTCTTTCCGTGCGCTAGCCCGAAAAAGCCCATCTTACATTATTACTAAAACAGATGAAAATAAGGTGTTTTCAAAGAAGTATAATAAAAATATATTTTAAAATATGCTTGAGTAACCCTTTTTGCGAAAAAAAGTTAAAATTTTGGTTCGCCCCCCGGGCGGATACAGAAATTTTAGAGTTGTATATCTCTGTTGCAATGGTTGCTATTTACGGGACCCTTGCCAAGTTCAGGGGTTTTAATAGTAAGCCTACCAGGAATGTTTTGGTAAAGAAAACAATATTTTGTAATTTGCGAAAAAAAGTTGAAATTTTGGTTCTCAAAAAATAGGTGGGGGACCATGTCGTTTGGCGGGTTATAAATAATTTGGGAATACCTGATTGCTCTAAAATGAATACTCTAGTTCTGATAAAAGATAAAATTCCACGCAAATAAATAGGCATACTTATTGCATTAACATTTTTTCTAGTAATTCTCTGATGTATATTCGTATGTACAAACATACAATAAGTACTTAATGTATTTAAAAACATTTAAAGTATCCATATTAAACAGCTGTAATGATCAAAATATGGTTGTCAGTACACGCTACTGCAATAGTTTACATGCTTTCACGTATAGCTTTTTTAACTGAATGGAAAATAACGATATTAGAGGTTGTAATTAGAACAAAACTAATTAAAAATTGATGGTTTTCTTTATGAATCTGTATAAAAGTTTTTTCGTATTACAATGCATACCTACTGTTGGGAAATAATAACAGTGTCAACGCATACATTTAAATTTTTTGATGATTAATCAAGAATTATACGTTTTAATTGGGATTTTATATTATAGCCCATTTCTTGATAAGAAAATTCAGGTGAGGATTTAGGGGGGGGGGGGGGGGGCACAGGGGGCGTGCGCCCCCCTAGAGCCTTGCACACAAAGGATTTCAATAGCGAATTTTAAAATATATTTGTTTCACCAAAGAATCTTTCAGAATTACATTTTCCAAAATCAACAGTTTTTCAAAATTTAAATTATGAACTCTACTAGCGTAGAAAATGCCAGAAGATGCTCTGCTAACATTAACGAACAGTTTTTGTGTTCGGTCAGGTTTGTTCCCTTGTGTCTGCTACATTACTCTGTAGTAAACTACTTCCTTAAAAAAGTTTTTTTTAAACATGAATATGAATTTTTTTCGAAACAATGAAAAAACGTAGTTTCAAAAAACATGTTTTCTTTAAAAAAATGTCGTTTCAAAAGGACTTTAAAAAAAAATCGAAAAGTTAAATAATAATAATAATAATAACTATTATTAAATGATTAATATTAACTAATTTAATCAAGTATTATTGAAGATTAAATTTGTTCAATGCCTATGTGAACACCTTTTGTGTCAAATAAATAATGAATTTCAAAGCTCACAAACTTGAGAACAACGTAAAACATCAAAGAGAAAGGTTTATTCACAAAAAAATTCCGACTTAAAATATATAATAATGTAAAACATCACAAAATCATAACGTGAGAATAAGAATAAGAAAAGATCTTGGAAACATATTGCACCTTTAGAAGAATGGTGTTATAGTATTATGAAGAAAATGGCGCATTTAAGTTATATGGGCAATAATTGATGTTACTATCAGTATTTTTAGCCATCATCAACACAAAGAATCTGGGCTGATCGAATATTTATATGACATTAGTGTCTATCTTAGATTAAGTAGCAAAGAGCAGATTCATTTATTTACATCTGTTTTGCTGCCAACAATACCGGGAATGCAGTGTTTTAAATGTGTCAGCTGTGCAAATGCAAGTGATCCCAGTGGCGTTTCCGTTTTATTTTTTGATTTGCGGTGATACAAATATAATATACAGGGTTTACCTGTTGTAAAGCTGGACAACAGCGCGAGTGAGTTTGCCTTGTCGTTAATCAGTTCATGTTTGTCATTGCCTAGCACTAGTGATAAACTAGCACTGTGACTGGGGCCTACTATTTGCCAATTGCGTTAGAACGTTATTACCCGATTTCCAGATTTAAAGACTAACGGTACAAAGATATTTTATGGTATACTTCAGCGCAATTTAATTGGATGGTCATTGTATAACTATTAAAGACATGCTAAAATTGTTCGCCGTAAATAGAATAGTAATGATTGTTTCTGAAGTGCAGTGTTTTTTTGGCACTTTTCCTCCCCTGACCTGTGACAACGAAATTACCTCCACCTCTAAAGGGGAAGCTGAACTATTTGCCAAACAATTCGCCGCCAATTCCACCCTAATTCCTCCTGCCAATTCCACCTTTATTCCTCCTGCCAATTTCGCTCTTCCAACCGCTATGTCTGTACCGGAAAAATGTCAGACATAGACTTAAGGTCAAACAAATTCAAAAAATTGCTCTATCCTTTGATACCATTCCTCAAGTGTGGTTGGCATACCAGCATTTTTTTTTAAATCCGCTCCAGAACTTGCACCCATCTTAACTCGTCTTTTCCAGATCTCCTATAACAAGGGTATCTTCCCATATAGCTGGAAGACTGCTTGTGTGCAGCCTGTCCCGAAGAAAGGTTCCAAGTCCCTTCCATTCAATTATAGACTTATCTCTCTTTTCTCTGTTGTCAGGATAGTTATGGAGAAAGCGATCAACTTGCAAATTCTAAAATATCTGGAAAAACACAAAATTATCCATGACAGACAGTACGGATTTCGTCACCAACATCCACAGTCACAGTTGATCTACTTACTTTTGTCACACATAACTGGAACAAATCTTTCGAATTTTATGGTGAATCTCAGATTGTTGCTCTTGATATTTCCAAAGCATTTGACCAAGTTTGGCATGCCGCACTCCTCAATAAACTATCTTCTCACCGTCTTCCTCCCTATATACTGGACTAGAGAGGAAGCTACCTGGATCGGTAGCTTGCTCTTCCTCTCTAGTCGGCACATATCTGTCGTGGTGGACGGTAACTTCCATCCTATCAATGCTGGCGTACCCCAAGGTTCACACTTCATTAATTTTGATGCTGCTACAGAAACAAATTAATTTCTGTTCTTATCGGATTTTTTTCTAGTAAAAAGAAGCAATTTAACTTAAAATTAGACAGGGTAAGTAATTGCGAATAAAAAGTAATTTGATAATTACAAAAATGTATAAAAGAGAAAATAAAAAATACCTTATAGTCAATGATACACATACGAATTTATAAAACACTTTCTCTAGGCTCCGCTTGTTAACAATTTCTTTTGATCTAGTTTTTTCGCTAGAATCTGGTTCTTGGTCATTAAAAAAATTATACTAATCAATTAAGTTTAATAAAAATGTGATAAATTTTTTTAAATGTTTATTTAATTCTGACGCTGTTCCTGTTATTATAGCTTTGTAATATATTCGTTGGATTTCTTTTTATGTTTTCAGTAGAGAGTAGATGATTTTATTATTCGACAAAAATGCTAAACCCAGTTGTATTTTCAATGAATGGAATAGGATTAAAACGCTGTTTGAAAAAAATTCCATTTTTATGGTAAACGGTGTGACTAAATTACCAAAATCCACTTGTGAATCCTTGCTTCTATAGTATTTGAAAAGCTTGTAATGCTACGTGGCAACAGGATGAAAAATGCTTTATAAAAACCCTGAATTCAGGTTTTTAAATCTAATTTTTTCGGCATAAAAACGATGCATAAATAGCTAGAATGTATCTCATTGGTGAAAACGTGTTTCACACATTCTTTGACGTATTAAATATACCCACTAAATTATTTAGCCGCCTCAAGGCGGTTTTATAGACAAGAAACCATTTATTTTCTGTTATAGACAGCACTGACCTTGAACAAGAGAAGATGCACCCTATAACTCCGTTTCCGTGCGTCACCGTAATGGCTTCCCGAGCAGCGGCGTAGCAAGGGTGGGGCGGGGGGGTGGGGGGCGGTCCGCCCCGGGTACCATACCTAGGGGGGTGACATCAGTGGGCTTGAGCTCATGCCATGGAAAATATGGTCATAAAAATCAGTAAAAAAAACAAAAATTTATTATTTCTCATTATTATAATCTAAAACAAAGCTAATCTTTATAAATTTCATATTCCAAATCGCAAGCATTTTTAAATTTCTGTGAACAAACCACAGCTGTCTTTTCAACTTTCAAACACTTCCTTGCATTCTTTATGTTGGTATTGTTATATTGTACCATCGTAAAGAAAGGCCAAGGGCATTCAATTTGTTCTTAGAAAAACACGTGTTAGGGAAGAATCGCTAAATCTACATCGGACGCCAAAGGTCATAAATTAAAGGCAAAGTGGTGACCTGAACGCTTTTTTATGTCACAATGGTCAAAATGTTCCTATTGACAGGACTCTAAATTTATTGAATAGAATGTAGATATGCATATTCAGATAGATGCACGTTGTTGGGTTACAGGAGATTGATTAAATCATGTAACTTTTAGTGTTTCCTTGTTGATTGTTGAGATGTTTTTGTACATTTACTCTTGTTGCCTGTTTAATATAAATTTTTATGTCGGCTACCTATTGTTAACTATTTGAAGATTTGTTATATTGTAAAAATGGGGATACCCCGTAAATTTAATAAATAAATAATTAAATTATTCTTTGAATATACTGTAATTTTAAAAGTATTGGCTTTCAATGTTCATCCCTGACTTAGGGTTGCCAGATCCAACATCTTCAAAATCGGGTTATCAGCGTTTAAAAGCTGCTTAGAAATCTGGACCTGGGTCAAAAAATCGGGATGCTATTTTTTAATATATGAATAATATATGAAATAATATTTATTTAATAAATGAAATGAAAAGCAAACATATAAACTTTTAATGAAAATCAAACGTAAAAAATATAGTATAGCTTTAAAAACCATACATCTTAAACTAAGAACAGTCAGTACCACTTAAACTAAAACTAAATTTTCAAAATCGAGACACATCGCCGATTTGAAGAGTGTAGAGGCGCAGGACATAGCCTTTGAAATCGGGACTGTCCCGATAAAATTGGGACGTCTGGCAACCCTATCCCGGCCAAATATTTTAATTAATAAAATAGTATTGTTCAGTTTTATATTTGTGGCGTCGGTGTTTAGTGTGCCTAGTGATTGTAAAAATGCGATACTTACAATTAAAATAAAAGAAAATTGTTCCTTACTTGTGAAGAACCTTAGCAAAAACTGGATTGCTTTAAATTTTTTGGAGTTTATAATCGAATAGAATAGAAGATTTTTTTTAATTGTAGGGCTCTATTAATTATTTTTAAAAAATTGCCCATTTGAAATTTTTCCTATTTAAAAATCCAGAAGTATCAATAAAAATGTGAAAAAATTTTTTTTTTGATAAAATAGAAATTTTGTCGCCAAAAGTAGATAATCCAAATGGGTTAGTTTGGGCGTGGCACCCAAAAAATTGCATTGCATTTTTTTAACCTTTATTCCCTACCATGGGGTGATACCGTTGATACCCGCCCCGGGTGTCACTTACCCTAGCTACGCCGCTGTTCCCGAGTCGTCTGTATTCCAACGAGCAAACCTGTAAACTGACTGTTCCGGATGGCACAGACGCACCATTTCTCAAACTTGAGCAAATCTGTAAATCATCAGTGAACCAGAGCATGCCACCTTCTTGGACTTTGCGGAACGTGACACTTTATAATCTCAAATACTTTCTTTTTGCAATACATTTACCTAAACCTAAAATCACTGGAAAATGGATATATTTGGGAAAAACTGGAAATTTCGATTTCTGACCCAAATATTTCACGGTTTTTAATTTTTTGTGGGGTCAAAATGGTTCAAATTAAAATCCCATATACGTCATCGGAAAGAGCTCGTTGAAATACATGATGTCCATATTTTTTAGTTTCTTCATTCTTCGCCGATTAAATTTCGATTTTTAAACTTTTTTTGCCCTCGACATCGGTACATTTGAATCACTCTGTATTTTTTCCTATCTAATTGTTTCCTAATTTTTAACACTATCTTATTAAGGGATAATCACACTTTAAAATGAATACGGAATGGATCATCCAGGACTTAAGGGGTAAAAACCGACTTTTCTTGATTTTTTCCGACCAATCCTATTTTTAACCGACATTATTCCACACTATTTTCTTATTTAGTGATTCTTTTTGGGTTTATTTTATCCCTTAATTATCTACGAATACCTCCCACTAATTTAAATCGCTTACGCAGGTAATGTCCTTATCATGTGAACAAGTTTGTTACTGAAGAAGTCCCTAGCAGTCAAAATATTCTGACGTGGTTATCGGCGCCGGCGTCTCCGCTTCATTTTTTTTAAGAACCGGCGCCATGAGCTGAGTCACTTTCTAAAAATTAATTATTAAACGATTAAAGTCAATTCGTTTTGGTGCATCAGATGAACGTTTTTTTTTAATTAAAATAGTCATTGGAAGACGCCTTTTCCTAGCTGTGACTAGAAGGACACTCGTGAGTCTCCATTTTTTCTAAGCCAAATGAAATACGGGGGATATTTTGTTTGGATGCTGTTATCGATGATATGCCCAATCAAACCCAATCAAAACTGTCGTGTTTGATATGGTTAATAATAAGCCCTACAGATCTTAAAAAATCAAATAATAGTGCAAGGGAATTTTAAAAAATATTTATATTTGTGCTATAAAACGTCTGCAGACTTTGGGAAATGTATATCTTATCTTTAGAAACGTTGCAATATGGCATTTAAACTTAATAATAACGAAATAAACGTTAACGATTAAAACAAATTTCTTATACTAAAAAAATTTGTGAAAATATTTTGACAGCTAACACGGATCACGTGACTATCTTTATATATGTCATTTAAGGTTCTTGGTCAAGCAAAAAATTGATGCCAAAGTCAAATTTGACCTTAATTAAATTTAAACAAAGTTTTCTATATGATGCAGACTTTTTGGCGGACACTGTATCTATATACTATTATCTTACTTCGTCACTGATAATATTATCCATTTACGGCCGGTATTACAGTTTGTTAAAACTGAAAGTTCAGATGATCTCAGGTTCTTCTGGTCCATGGACACAGGATGATTAATTTTTTTCAGTTCAGTTTTCAGCCAAAAACAATGTAAGAATATTTTCTTTTCTATTGATTTTGAGTACCTACCTATTGTTTGAGAACGTACAAATTGTTACTTTATTGAAAATATTTTAAAACAATAATAATATTGGAAGTGCTATTTAATTAAGTTATAAATTTCAAATTGCAAAATGAGTGACGTCACAACAGGGGGGGGGGGGGTTTCCACACGAATGTGATTACTTGTGACAAGGACGAGGGGGGGGTGGGGGGTCAAAAAACGATGAAATTTGTGTGACGTAATTTATGGATGACCACTAAAATATAAAAATATTTTCGGAATGTTTTTCATTCATCCAGTTTACATGGAAAATTACAAAGTAGGGTACGAGATCAAATGAAACTCTGAAAACTAATTATTTTATTTGAAAACGCTGACAGTTGTGTTTCCTTTGTATTAATTTGGAAGGTGGTAGAGGATGTGGAAGGTGGTAGAGGATTGGAAGGTGGTAGAGGATTTCTTCCTCGACCGAGGTGGTACCATCCCACACATCTTCTTAAAGGGCTGGTGAAGTCCGTACGGATGTTTCCAGCTCTGGATGTGTTAGTCGGATTTCCCCAGTACACCCACGGTATATAGTACTTAGACTTCAATCTTTGTGGGCTGTCAGAACATTAAAAAAAAAACTTAAAGTTACCACAGAGAAAAACATTGAAATAGTATTAATTCTTGGGGACTACTATAAAACATACAGAGAGGCTGCTTAATTTTTTAGTGAAAGACATCCGAATAAAATAATAACTTAATAAGCCATGCGACTGTTCGAAATATTGTTAATAAATTTAAATGTACCGGATCGGTTTTTTGGACCCGCAGTACACATATAGATACATATGTATACGTACGACTCAAATGTCTATTTAATCTAATTAAGAAGAACAGATTTTGACTAAAATCTCTGAACCTTTCCTCACAAGGAATAGTGATGAATATGAAAGTACCCGGTGTCGATGGTTCTACCCAACTCTTTGCCGGTGAAGTGCTTGTCACGGCGAAAGAACAACTAATACAAAAGATGGGGGAAATTTAGGTCACCTTAGTATCCGCATCCTATACGTTGTTATGCACCGTCCACTGGCCTTGACTTGCTGCTTCCTAGCAGATCATATTTTGTTGATTTTTAAAACTTTCTACTGTCTACTGATTGTTGTTAGATGAGGAGATTAACACTTGGTTTGGCCTTCAGTAATTTGGCGATTATTAATTATTGACAAAAGTTTTATTTTAATTAGCAGAGCTCAAAGAAAAGGAATAATTAATTATATTGTAGCTGTATTTATTGGGTGACTGGTATTTACAAGAAAACGTTGAAGAAATTTGTAAAAATGGCTTAAGCTGGCACCTAATGGGTTTTTAACATTTTTATAGGCGTATATCTTTGCCAAAAATGCTTATTTTTTAATAAAAGAATGTGGTTTTCTGGCCTCAAAAGTTTGTGTTCCTGAATAGCTAACGGCTTCTGCTATTACCAGTTTGAATAGGTACTCCAATAAAGGGCTGTGATGTAAAAGGGTTGGCGGAGTATTCCGAAGAAACGTAAACTAGAAACAGTGGTAAAAAGTTTTAGTAGCGAGGAACTACTTAGTAAGTTTTACACACTTTTAAAACTTTTAAACTGTCAAGAAATGCTTAATGTAAATAAATTTAACGATCTTGATAGAAACACTAGGGACTTGTACCCGAGAAGAGCCATCAACGACAAGCGACAAAAACCGCGAATCCTTTGTTCTTTCGTGTTCACGAATATTTAACGATATTCAGGTATCGTACACTGAGGAAAATGTTACGACCGCGTAAAAATTGCTTGAACACTGAGAAACTATATTACATTTTATACGAAATCGTAAGAAATTAATCTGATTTAAAGTTTAGTGCAGGTATATTCCTTGCACACTTTAATCTAAATGTTATTATACAGGGCGCTGATAAAGTCTGAAATAATGGAAATATCTGGATAACGATTCACTTTCGGATAAAATGCCCAAACCTCTAAATGACATCGTTTTTTTCTGGCGCTCTTTTAGTAAATAGGTCTTTTCATGTTGATTTCACAAATATCGAGCTGTATATAATTTTTTGTCTTCGATTCTAAACATTTTTACGTTTAGGGCATATAGAAGATGTTTTGCGTCTGCCTGTCAGTCGGTCTATCTGTAGACAAATCCTTGTAACGCGCTCGGCTCAAAAACTGTTGGATCGATTTTAATAAAATTTCATAGGAAGGTCAGTAGATGGTCCTGTTTTAAAATTAATAATTTTTTCATTCCAATTGAATTCTAAACTTATCAAAATTTTGAAGAAACACAATGAATTTAAGTACTACCTAAAATAGGTAGTACTTAAGGTTATCCCCCAATTTAATATATCAATTGGTAAAATGTCAGAAAAGTGTTTGGAAGCTAGGCACAAAGAAAATCGCAAAGAAAGATAAATTAGTACATACCAGAAACTTTTCCCGACTAAGATTAAATATTGATTTGTTGAATCGTTTGATCATTACATCAGATCCTTTAATAGCTTTTCATCGAAAAATAATCAATAAAAAAGAATAACGTTTAGCTAAGTAATGAAAATACCATTAAAGAATACATTGTGTTTACAGAAAACACTGATTCTTTGTCAGCATATAATATCACGACTACTATTGAAGATAGCGAAGAAGTAAGTGAAAGTGACTCAGGAGCAGAATAAGATACATATATCTACATATACTTTCCTTGAATTAGGTTCCTTTTAAGTATCATTTCTATATACTTATGTTATTCTGGACGAATAAGTTCAAATCCATTTTTTTTAACCTTACAATAGAAAATAAATATATTTTGTTTTAAATATAGACTAATAGCCGACAAAATGGCAAATAAATTATATGATAATATTAATTTGTTTCCGAGTTCTGATTTTTGTCCCAATTCCCCATAAGATCGCTGCACGGTGCGTCATGGTGGGTTGTTATTGACCTCACTGACAGGCGACGCACAATGTGTAAATTTTACAATCTAGAGCGCCATAAATGCAATTAAGAAACATTTTATGTTGTGATTCTTTTGTATCCTACGATAATGCAAAATAGCCAAGAGTACCTGAAAAGGAAAATTAATTTCAAGAAAACCTATTACGCCTTTGAAAACTTACGTTAAACAGAAGATATTTTTACCTGTTCGAACAGTATAGTTACGACAGTCGAAGTTACTGTATGTGTTTGGTTTTTGTATCACATTTATTAGTGGATGTGTTATGTCGTCTTGTAGATCAGGTAAATATCTATCCACTTATATAAATTGGAATTTTAAACTAATACCACGTAGTTAATAATTTTAAATAGAATATAAAGTATTTTTTATTTATTTTTATTTTTTCCATTATGGGTAAAATATAGAGTCGAGTACCGTCTAGTTATAATTATAGGCTTAGTCAAGGCAAAACCTAGTAAACTTATTAACTTTGCTAACCATTTTTGTCGAATTTTTGTGATAACTGAAATATTTCCCCTTGTTGTAGAGAAAATGGCAGCATTGAACAAACGTGATATTTGCAATGTTTGGAGAAAAGCTAAACGGCCCGAAAAAGTACAACAAATTTTTGAATTTTTTGCTGAGAAATGGAGTTTAAAAGACGCTTCTGCTGAAATTAAGCAAATGCTTCAAAATTTCGCGAAAACTGAAGCAGAAAAAGTCATTTTTACAATCCGCCTTACGAACAAAGCAAAAAAAAACAAAGCTCTTGTACTGGTGTCGACTCTGACTTGCTCACAGATGCGGTAGCCAGTTCTGTTTGGGCCAGTGGAAAGCGCGCTACAGCTTCCATTATGACAGAAGTTTCTAAGGCCTCCCCGCGGCAATCTGTGAAATACAAAAAACTTCATCAGTTGTCCAAAGACCAGCCCGCCACACAGAGATACGGTAGATGATGATTTAGCCATGTTTATTGCAAATAGACTTACAGTGAACTAGTATAAAATTATACAGTCGGAAGCTAGACAACGGGGTTATAAGTTATAACATATAGGTACCCATCAAGACACAATACGAACAACGATGTGTTAATTACCTCCTTGTCTCTTTAAACCCAATCATAACCAGCAAACATAAACCCAAAGCCAAGGTCAATTAACCAAAGACGTCTTACAATTATCAAAAAGTGATTCGATTTTGATATTAAAATTCATAGTGTATAAGTAAGATTAATACAAATACGCCTTAATCAAATAGTAGCTAGTTACAGTTTAAGCTAACAGGTTGTGTTTTATTTTTTATGTTATATAGGATACTTAGGTGTGTAGTATTATTTAGAACAGCTAAAACTTGGAGAAAACTATTTTGTAGACCTTAAGAGACAAATTCTTGCATTCCTATTACACTGAGGGGGTATTCATACTTATTTTCTGCTACAGTATTACCTGTCATAATGAATAATAAGGTCATAAACCTTAAATAGGCTTATTAGTAACAGAGGTATCAAGTTACAATAAAACATAGTTATTTGTGTCTATTTTTACCTCATAATGTTGTAAGAAATATATTAAAACAACGCTTACGGTTAATCATTACGTTATAATATCTCCCTTTCGGCATTTGTCATTATCTCAGTATCTAGGAAAAATTATAAAAAGTAATTATAAAGCAACAAGTAGTACTTGTTTATTAGTTTATTTGACCGTTTGTGTATGTATATCTTTTTTTCCAACTAAAATTTGTGTTAATCAAATTTTCTGCTGTTTATCCTCATCCAATATTTTATACAGGGTGGAATTTTTAACTGGAATAAATTCAGTATTAGAAAGCCTTGTTATTTGCTGAAAAAATAAAAAATACGAGTTCCTTTATTTTTAGTTTGGCACACTTTTTTCGTCTCTTCATGAAAGTTACCCCTCTTTTCGGGGCAGATACCGCCCCTCAACTCCACTGTAACTGAACTAAAATCTTCAGGGACAATATAACCTAGGTTAATGTACATGTCATTACGGCAGATCGAAAACAGGCTACGTATGTATATATTGACAAAAAAAAAAATACAAAGCCAATCATATGAAAACTACGGGAAGGCAACTTTCACATTTCCATATCACTGTGTACCTCAGTCAACAAATTATATGAATCTTTAAGCTCGCTGATTGGTTTTTAATTAATATTTCAAATTAAATTACAATCTTTGGACATCATCAATAATCTAAGGAAGATAAATAAACCCAACGAGTTTGATAGAATGAAGAAAGTGATACAGAGCAACACGATTGTAGGTCAAGTCCCCTTAGGCTGGAAAGATTATAAAATTTAAAGATATGCATTATTTTGCGGCTAAAAAGTAAACATTTAGAATACTCTTTTCAGTCCTTGTATCTAATTCGCAAGCTCTAAAGTACAGGGATGGGCTAAAAAGTGGAATGGAGGATAGATGGCGCTGTTTCAGGCTTTGTGTGATGCACCGATAAGGTCACTTCTTTAGATCGTCAGCTGATAATTTTCAGATCGCTGCGTACATTAGATTCGTTTTCTGGTCTGGGTGTCCTTCTGCTATCGCGATTTATGGGCCCTTACTCTTCATCAGGCAGGCTCACACCCAGAGTGGCTGACGAACAGACCACTCTTCGACCAGAATCAACAAGAGACCTGATATTTCAAAACGTTCGAAAAAGATGGGTAAGATGTAGTGGCTCGCGCCAAACTACTTTTTCATATGTTGCTCTAAAACTTTTGGTTGCTAACATATAATAAGTAAAACAACGTCGAATTTCTTCGACAGCACAAGTGCAAACTAAAGAATATTTGGGTTCTCGCATTAATATGAAAAAGTTATAAATTTTTCGAAATGAAATTCTTGAAACGCATTCTGCGGTTTGGCTAATTCCACGCAAAATTTAACAGAATCTTCATCTAGCGAAACGATGTCAAGTAAATTATAATATTGTTTATCATGCACTTACGTCTTAATAAGTTTGTAATATATTTTATGCAGGAATCAAGAAACCTGTTTTCTTGTTGTGAAAATATTTAATTTTTATATTAAAACGACGAGAATTAATGGGTATTTAATATTGATTTTTGTCATGACATTGCACGTCTTTGCCGCCTACGAATAATTAATTCTCTTGAATAATAACTAGTTGAATGTAACATTTATTTATGAGATTAGGTCAGTTAATGTTAGATTTAAATAAACATATGTTTGATAAACTTGTAATTACTATAGAGAGACCTATGCAAAATGAACCCAAGCATAGTTTCTGAGAAAAACGTATTAAGATGTATCACTTATTTGAAGCTGTTGGATTATTCCAATGACTTACAGATTCTGTACGTCAATGGATTATTCTTATACTTGAAGCTTTATAGACTATTACAAATGTGTTATCACAGACATGGACATTGTCTTTTTAAGTCAGTTCCTTTAATCAGTATTTCCAAGAAAAATATAACGTCGACATAGGTAACGTAAAATCAAAAAAAAAGGTCCTCAAAGTATGCCGCATGTCTTGAATTATTACTCTTGAAAGGTACCATAGGTAAAAAGTATAGGTGTAGTAAGTACCTATAGTTGTGATTTTGAAGAAAATTAAATATGGTAATCACGGCAGAACAAAAAGCTTTTATGATTGAAAGTTACATTAGAAATGGTAGAAGGGTTGATGGCCAGTGGGTTTATTCAACACGGAACGACATTTAGGGTTTTCAAACAGAATTTCCAAACATGGTCACGGATTTCGACCAGTTTCGCCAAATTTTGACTAGATCTGTGGCTTTGTTTAGAGAAACAGGAAGTGTGAATAAAAAGGAAGGCAATGGGAGACCCAAAGTTCACACTGCACAAAAAGTAGAAGGATTGAGGCAAATTGTTAATGAACACCCACAAACCTATATTCGGCGTTTAAGCCAGCAAGTAAATGTATCCTATGGAACTTGCAATACAATCCTGAAACGAGACCTGCATATGCACACTTATCGTCTAAGCTCAGTCCAAGAATTGTTACCAAACGACCAGTCGCAGCGAATGCAGAGTGGTTTCTGGGTAATTTGCATAATAATGAATGCCTTTTTTACTAGCGAGACATGGTTTTATCTCGCTGGTTATGTAAATTCTCAACAAATGAGAATGCGGAGTTCTGAAAATCCACATTTCTTTATAGAGAAGCCTCTGCATTCACAGGAAGTTGACGTGTGGGCGGCCATATTGACAAGAAGGTTAATTGGACCGATTCTTTTTAAGGGACTCTCAATTCGGCGCGATATCGTAATGAAATTTTAGAAAATTTTGTAAACGCATTACACGATGAAGAGATGCGACAGGCTACTTCCAGCAGGACGGTGCACCAATTTACGTTACTCTTGATTATTTAAATTTTTTGGAAGAATTTTTCGAAGACCGAATCATTAGTCGTAATATGCCAGTTAGGTGGCCACCATGGTGCGTGCGACTTTTTTTATGGCCACACATTAAAAACTCGATTTTTAAAACTCCTTGTGAAAACTTAGAAGACCTACGGCTGCGGACTAGAATACAAATAAATTTCAGGAGATTAACAACTCCCCCCAAGTAGTGATGTAAGGATACGTATCCAAAAATCCGTTGGATCCGAATATTAAAAGAATCCGGATTATCCGGAACCGGCCGAGAACTTGAATACGGATTCGGAATCAAAATAAATTCGCATCGGGTGGTTACTAATGCAAAGAGAAAACGGAATCGAGTGTAAGCGAACAACACGGTCTGCGATTTGGCATATTTGATATTGTGCTTTCTCTTTCTAATGACATTTCCTAAAAAAAGATGGCATAGTTATCGGGGTAACGGGTATCATATGAGATGAGACCCATTGGTTAAACTAGTCCCGCCTCACTCGAACCGAATTCAAACGAGAACGGCGCGACGCGGTGCCTTCTTATCCCTAAACTTCGACTTCGAATGGTATGATACCGATACCGCATCGACCTACCTAGCCGTGTATCCGGATAGAAAATGTTTTAGTCTGTTGCATGCATACGTATACATGATCTGTAAGCGCTTTCGCGCGGGTCAAGAAATGGATTCGTATTCGGATAATGGATACGGATATTAGCTGATTCCGATTCCGTATGATTCGGATATCTAATGAATACGGATATTTACAACACTACCCCCAAGTGCTCACCAATCTTTTTAATGCTGTAAAAAAAAAGAATGAGAACATGTGTGGAAGTAGAAGGTGGACACCAGTGGCGCACCCAGGGGGGGGGGGGCTGCAGACCCCCCCCCCCCACCAACATTCTAGATACACAAAAATTAAAAAAGTGCACTACTAATTGAAAAATCCATCGAATTGCACTATTCAGTCCCCCCAAGACAAAATCCTGGGTGCGCCACTGGTGGACACGTCTCTCATTTAGTTTAAATTTATAATTTTTAGGTTCTTTGTTGTATGTTTTTTTAATTCTGTATTATGCAATGACAATGACAGTAAGATAATTTTCTTAAAAATAAAAACTTCAGAACTTGAGGGTTTTATTTTTCATTCACCCATACCTTTTACCTGTGTTACCTTTCGAGAGTAATAATCCAAGACATACGTGATTGATTCCACGGCATACTTTGAGGACTTTTTTTGATCTTCTGTTAAGTATATATATTATTATTGAAAAATGTTTACAATATCTGAAACCATTTTTATTCCAATTTCTGGTGCCGTAAATGTACGCATGTTCCTTGTTAGGGAAAGGAAATTATCACATCTTATTATCAACATACGAACTGTCTTATGTACATATGTAGGTCTCTTACATCCAAGTAATTCTATTGTTTGCATTTAATTTGGAACTTTCTTGTTTTATTGTGCTACAATGAAGTGAAATAAAAATTAGCTCTTTATTGTTATACCAATAGATTTACTTTTATTGTAATAAATAATTGGCTATTTTTCTTTATATCCAGTACTAGCGTTTATTGATGTCAAAAACCTAAAAAGAACTGACTCTAACATTTGAGTATTTAATTGGGAATTTTGGAATTCCGAATACACCATTAGAAATCTGATGTTTAATGTCTATTACCATTGACTTTTAGCAAAAGAAGACTAAGTCGTTCTCTCAAAACAGCCTTTTGTTTTGTTAACGCAATGGATCGGAACGGGAGAGCTTTCTTCTGTCTAAAACAAAACTTTCCTAGACTTAGTGAAGCAAAACTTAAAGAAGGCATATTTGTGGGCCGACAAATAAGAGAAATAATTAAAGACGATATATTTGACACTACGCTAAATGAAGTTAAAAGAAGGGCTTGGAGAGCTTTTAAAGCATATGTTACACTTTTCCTTGGGAATATAAAAGCTGAAAATAACAAAGAAATTGTGAGTGAACTACTAAATGCCTACACAGTTTTTCATCAAACCTAACTTAATGTGAAGAGCAGATATAAGAATTTCTTGTTGATTCACCCAAGGAGGTCGCCCTATGTCTTGAGTCCCTGGTTGAAAAAATGATTCACTTTATCACGACTATCCCATAAACATTGCAATATTTTGTATACCCTTCCAGCATTCCCATAAGTACTGCAATCACTTTAAAAGTAATTTCTAAAAAAATGCTCGCAGTACTACCACAATTTGGGGAGCACTGATCGGTGTTACTGATGTCTTTAGTTCTGTGACCATTCAATGTCGTGACCCGCTTTATGGCTTCTTTCCTACTAAACTTCCACAAGAGAAAGTTACCATGTTACAAGTATAATGGGACGAACATTCTTTTTCCCTTTTATATATTAAATGCGACGGTTTCCTGCAACCGACTCTATTTCGTCACAGTTAAGGTTTTTATCTGTGGAACTACCTGTCTGATTCAAGAAATTTCATGTCTGATTGCACTTTAATTACTATTTTTAACAGCGTAAAATTTCACGAAGATATATACAAGATGCAGGCCAGTACTAAAGATCATTTTAAACAGAAAATTTTTTTTCAAAATTTTTTAATTTTCCATTTATTAAGAAATACCCACCACACCACATTAGAAAGCTGTTTATGCATTGGTTACTGATGTGACATTACTATTGTACAATATGAGGGTATTAGGTAGATATTCGTTCAATTATTTATTTTATTACATGCGTTATATATTACATTCATAGGCGTACGGAAAACGCCTTAGCAGATCTGAATTAATTGATTTAACTGGAGTTTTTCGCAAAAACATTCTGGATAACATAATTAATGTAAAAATCAACTAATTTGGATAGTAGTATTATAGACAAATATGTATTATAACAGCGCAATCTAGTAACTTATTTGAAGGAGACCTCAAACAGTGAAAAGTTTGATCTTGTTGGTATCGCTTTCGAACACGACCTCAGTGTGCAAAAAAACATTACTTCAGTAGCTACATCAGTAGCTAAAAAGCTTGGTTATCACTCTCGAGCCGGAAAATACTTCTCTCCTTCCAGTTTACACACTCTCTGCCTCTCATCAATGAACCAGTGCTCACAAGAAAACTCCCATCACTTGCTCATCGTCGGGCTGTTGGGGATTTATCCCTTTTCTACCGATACTTCCTCGGATTTTGCTCTGAGGAACTATAAGTATAATTCACCCCTTGACTGTTCTTAACACAACAACAAGAGGCGCGTTACGTATGCATCCCTTACCTGAGCCTAAAACATCCTACTTCTCTTGCTCATTCATACCTAAGGTTTCTAGATTATGGATCACATTGCCTGCAGATGTTTTACCTTCCCCGAACAACCTCCAATCCTTTAAATCCCATGTCAGTAGATTACATTTCCCTTCTCTTCAGACGCCCACGGTACATTAGAACTTAGGCTTCAAGTCTACGTGGGCTGTCTTAAATAAAAAAAACCTTCGGTTTTTGAAAATTTGAATGACTCATACGGAATCCAGCGTTCGAATGGACATCTTTTACCAAAAGAAGTAGAAACGATCTTCAGAAAGTTACCGTGATACTCATAAGTGACTGTCATAAGTATCTCATTCGCATCAAAATAGAATTACTCTTTATCTGATCACAGTGATCACGTACGCATCATCCGATGCATGCTAAACTTTTCTAGGGTCTAGATTCTCTCGCTCAAGAGTGCCTTTATCTCGTCTCGTTCCTCACGTAATAAGAACAGCAGCAGCTATGAAACTGCAAGCACAAATAATTATGAGCATTAATAGGTAAGTTTATAAGCTACCCATACCTAAACCAAACCTACCTATACCATAGAAAAAATCTTTGCGAATATTCGCCATTTTTTTTGTGACAATGACAATGACAGAGCTTGAACAAGAGAAATGCTCATCAAGCACAAGCAGCGATAAATTTATGGGCGGACTGTATATCAGAACACATCTGTTGGCACCAGCCATGCAGAGTCTGCGAGAACTCTGCTTTGTCTAAATTCCTGATAGTCCTGCAGTCCAGAATTATTTAATAATAAATAAATATGTTTGTTTCTTGTTTTTTTTAGGAAAATAGAAAATTGATTTTTTGAAATGATGATTATATGAAATGTGAAATTTCTAGGTTAAGTTGTTAAAAAATGGGGTCAAATTGAAAGCCTGAAGTACCTATTGGGACTTTCCTAATTTTCATTTCTATCTGCTCCATAATCCACACCGTTATTTACCCTTACAAAAGCAGGTTCTTTGCTCTCGATTGTGATAATAATATTTAACAAAAAGTCTTTGAAGAAAAGGTTGTGCCACTGTAGATAATGTGACTTAATTAATTTTAAATAAATCAGCACACCCAGTGTCACAAATTCTTTACGGACGGTATTGTTCCATAATGTAATATTTCTTACTTTCTCACATCCGGGTACTCCGATATGGGTTCATGATTGTAACAAAGCAGTGAAAGTTATATGACTAATCTTGCGTCATATAACATATAGTGACATATTTGTAACACCACTGGGTGTTTAATGTTTATGCATATTGTTTTTATTAACATGTTCAAAAATATAGTTCAAATTTTTAATTTAAATGCACTAGGAGTAAAAGTACCGGATTACTTCCTCCTGTTGTTGGGGGGAGGGGGGGGGGGGGGCAAAGTCACCTCAGGCGTATATACCTAAAAGAACGGACAAGTCCGCGTGCGTCATTATTTTTTCAATGTTAAGGATTCTAAGAAATGTACACTATTTCACAGTGGCGGTCGCAGCTTTTTTCAAGGGGGGGGGGGGGGGGCGGTTTAGTAGGTGTTGGGTTGGCCCAATCGTCGGATTAGTGTGTTTTTTCAAAGGGGGGGGGCGGTTTAGTAGGTGTTGGGTTGGCCCAATCGTCGGGTTAGTGTGTTACAAAAAAAAATTGCCTATGTATATTCAAAATTTCTGTTAAAAAAGCATGCATGCAATTTTATCTAGGCCACAATCAATTCTAGAGACGTGTACTGCCTGTACCTACGGTTTTAAATTTTTTGTTTTACCCGCATCGATCATTTATTATTTCTTCGTTAAAAATAGTGTCTTGGGTTAAGAGGGTAAGGGGAGGGCGATCGCCCCCACCGCCCCCCCCCCCTGTGACCGCCACTGCTATTTCATAATGGACGAAATATCCAAACTTGTTCTTGCGAAAACAGAACAGTTTGTCATCTTAACTTACCAAAATTGTAGCATTTGTTTTTATTTATACCTTCTGTCCATCTGGACTGAAATTTTTCAAAAACATATTATTTGAAGGTACGCTTTTTCGAAAATATATTTTCAAATACAGTAATTCGAAAACTAAGGATGTTTTCAAAACTTTTTTTTCGGAACCCAATTTTTCGAATTTTTTTAACCACTTTTCGAAATTAAATTTTTTTAAGAGAACAAGTTTTTAGAAAGTACATCTTTTCAAACATTGTTCCGAAAAAGACTTCGAATATTCATATTAAAAAAAAACATTTTTTTTTAAAGTAATTTACTACAGAGTAACATATGTAGCAGACATAAGGAAACGTAAACCTGAACAAAAACGGTTCGTTTAGGTTGGTTCAGGATCTTTTTGTCATTTTTTCATCGACATTTTCTATGCCAGTAAAGTGTGTAATTTCAATTTAGAAAAACTTTGTTTTTTAAAAAACATATTTTTGAAAAATATATTCTTGAAAGATTCTTATTAAAAAATATTTTCGAGAATATTTTGTAGATCCATGTCGGAAAAAGCATCTTTAGAAGAAGCTGTTTTTTGAAAAAAATATAATTAATTTAACGTCAAAAAAGCAGTTTGTTGAAAAAAAAAACAGTTGGTCATCTTAGCTTACATGCGACAGAACAAATTGTTTGATTAATATGAAAGTGTAAATATTGTAGCAGTTTTTTATTTGTCTTCTGCACATTTGGGGAAAAATACGAGGATTTACGAAAGAACAATCTTTTTAAAACCAATTTTTCGAATTTTTTAAAGCACTTTTCAAAAATACATTTTTTCAGAGAACTTCTTTTTCTAAATTAATTTTTTTTCGGATATTATTTTTTTCAAGCAACGGCTTTTTGAAAAAGTAAGTAATTTATCAGAAAGTAACATACCAAACCTAAGGAAACCTAATCAAATGCAAAAAAGGTGCGTTTAAGGTCGTTCAGGAACTTGTTTCATTAATATTTTCCAAACTACTAGAGTTCATAATTTAATTTTCTAAATACTGTTTTTGAATAAATATAATTTCGGAAAATGTACCTATTTTTTAAATAGTATTTTTGGAGACTTTTTGAAAAAAGTACTTTCGAAATACGTGTTTTCTAGAAAATATTTCATAAATTCGTTTTCAAAAAAGCATCAAAAGCTGTCTCGAAAATGGACTTTAGGTTGCTTTCTTACGAAAATGATTTAATAAAAAGGCTTTAACTAGAGAAGCAACTCACTATTGCTTCGGGTTGTTTGGAGCATTGCGAAGACATTAAGTTCAGAAAGGGATGAGTTAAAGAAGAGAAGGGTAGACAAGCCTTTTTTACGAGGATTTATGGACAGGGTGATGCTTAGAAACTGTTAGCTACTGCTCTTACACGTCGTACTAAGAAGGCTGACTTGGCATTCTTAATTGTTATTTTATTTTGAATGTTGTTCAATATAAAACAGATCCGGTAAGTTTCATTTTCTTTAAGAGTAAATAAAGTATGCGATTTTTCCATTTATTTAACCAGGATGTTTTGCAAAAATGAGGGTCAATGGATGCCTAGTTGAGTCATTTAAATAAAATTAAAGAGAAATTATGTCCAACTGTACGAAAGTATTTTGCATAATGTATGAAGACCGTGTCATTTTAATGCTTTACTAGTGATGTATTTGGAATCATGCTGACATTTGTTTTGCTAGTTGGTACAATTAATAATCTGTATTGTTACATTTCTTTACTGAATACTAATTGGATGTTTTTCCCCATTCTTTTGTTTGAAACTTTCATTTTAACTATCTTGTTTTATTTTGAATGCGTTAAGAATTAGGTATGTATATTAGATGCAAGTGCTATCTTTTTCAGATAAAACATCACATATAAAAAAAATTAAATTAAGCTCCAAAATTCTCTTAAATAGTTGCACTAAATTTCTCTAAAAGTTATTATTGGCCCTCGTCTATACTATGGGATAGGTTGGCTAGCTCATCATCACCAGGTCTGGCGCTTAGACCAGAGCCCTACCGACCCTAAGGGATGGTTTACATACAAAGATCTGGCTTGCACGCGTATAAAATTATGCCAACTCAAGAGTTAAAGCCCCCAGGCCACGGGCATCACGTGCGTTAGCTAATTTTATCTTACGAGAAGCTAGAAATAATGCAGAATTTTGCAGTAAAATTACAACTACAACAAAAAAAAGTCGGTAATAAAAATAGCTCAGTCTTATAGATTTTGAACTGCTCGTCACAAATCCGGAGGTCTGGTTTTCATGATACAGGTAGTACCTTGTTTTTATAATGGTAATAGACATTTATAATTAGATAGGCCTGTCTAAACATATTTTAACTGGTATTTGAATCTCCTAAATTTACAGCTAGATTTGGTGGAAACCATGTCTAAAAAATACAAATTCAACAATAACTTGCGATCATATTTAATGTTAATAGTTTTTTAACAATACGTATCGGCTGAGTAAGCAGTCATAGAAAAGAGACTAACCAAGAGAGATTTACAAATAAAAAAAAACACACTTATTACTGCAAAGCTTTTTAGATTTGTTTTACTTACCATAAAACACTGAAATAAGTTGCTCCAGTCTCCAATCTTGCAAAAGATCTACTATTTCTGGCGTACGACTATTCAACGAACGAAGAAAAATTCTAACCTCTCCAAGGGTTTTCGCGAGCAATAGAAATAATATTTCAGCCAACAATAGGACCCATTGAATTAATATTTTTTATTATGTGTCCAATACCTTATATGTTTTAAAGGAGTGTTTATTTTAATTGAAATAATATAAGGATTATTGACTTAAGTTTTAGATTTTTTATTTAAACCGTAGTTCTTGTTCGTTTAATAAAATATATTGTAATTTGAATCACACCGCCTACAAATAGCTATTTTTCGCCCAATTATATTTAAGCATTCCGGTCAAATAGTTTAATATTTTGGCTCTAACAATTCTACACTCCCAGGAATATTATAAATTTATTGGATTCCAATAGTATTTTGGTCATTGAAATAATGGTAATATAGTTTTCAAAGTTATATTTAAAGCAATATATTTTTTTATTATTTCAATGATGTTTTGTTGAGACAATATTAACTTTAATATAACTAATGTGACAGTGGTCAAAAACAGTACTATTATTGAAAATAGCATAGCAGTTTTTTCTGTGTAAAGAAGAAAGTGAATATATTTTTGTAACTGAAAACAGTAGTGTTTTGGTCAAATAAGTGAAGCCTCCCTGTGGAAAATCAAGTGCAACTTGCATAAAGAAGTTGCTGGTCATTCGAGATATTGTGTTGCTACAATCCTCAACAGAATCCATTTTATATTTTCGCAAGTAAGTAAAACTCGAAAATTACTTAAGCCAAGAATATTCTAAAACGAGACAGAGCACGCGTGATGTCTTCATGCGTCATGCCCATGACGCTCGTGGCCTTTTCTTGCTTTATTCTTACTTTACCTCCTGGGACACCCCTTACAATTTTCTTCTATTGGGAAGAAATAATCCAAAACAAGCACAAGATTTGCCGTGTAAACTTTAAATTAAGTACCAAATTAAAGTACCCACTTCTTATTTTTCTTACCGAAAGTAGGTACATCGCACGAAAGAGGTTTTAAACAATCCAATGAACTCATTTAGATATGTATTTTAAAGTTATTGCTTGTTTGTTTTTGATTAACCGCAGAGCAGAAACAATAGAAATTCGTAATACCCAACTTAAAACTCTATTAATAAAGGATTATTATTTGAAGTCACACACACATGAATCGGTGATTTCAGGTTACTTTCTATTTGAGAGTCTAGCGTTTAGCAAATGTTATAGAATCATTTTGATAGGCTTTTGGCCTATAATGGAAATAAGTATATACCATATTGGTTATATGGGTAAAAATTTATTAAAATCCAAGTGAATTTTGCACACTACTATTAGTTGCGATTGCTTTTTGTCACGCACAGAAAAAACTGCTATGCTATTTTCAATAATAGCACTGTTTTTGACCACTGTCACATTAGTTATATTAGAGTTAATATTATCTCAACAAAGCATCATTGAAATAATCAAAAAAAAAATATTGCTTTCCATATAGACTTATTATTGGACGACAAAAGTATACTTACTTCTTTGAAAACTATATTACCATTATTTCAATGACCAAAATACTATTGGAATCCAATAAATTTCTAATATTCCTTGGAGTGTAGAATTGTTACAGCCTAAATATTAAACTATTTGATGGAATGCTTAAATATAATTGGGCGAAAAATAGCTATTTGTAGGCGGTGTGATTCAAATTACAATATATTTTATTGAACGAACAAGAACTACGGTTTAAATAAAAAATGTAAAAATTAAGTCAGTAATCCGTATATCAATTCAATTAAAATAAACACTCCTTTAAAACATATTAGGTATTGGAGAAATAATAAAAAATATTCATTCAATGGGCCCTATTGTTGGCTGAAATATTATTTATATTGCTCGCGGACACCTTTGGAGAGGTTAGAATTTTTCTTTGTTTGTTTAATAGTCGTACGTCAAAAATAATAAATCTTTTGCAAGACTGGGGGCTGGATCAACTTATTTCAGTGTTTTATGGAAAGTAAAACAAATCTAAAAAGCTTTGCAGTAATGTGTTTTTTATTTCTAAATCTCTCTTGGTTAGTCTATTTTATATGACTGTTTACTCAGCCGATTCGTATTGTTAAAAAACTATTAAGATTAAATATGATTGCAAGTTTATTTTTGAATTTGTAATTTTTAGACATTGTTTTCACCAAATCTAGCTGTAAATTTAGGAGATTCGAATGCAGTGTCAAATTTGTTCCATCTAGCATCCTGTACCCATACAAGCCAAAGGAGACAGTTTGACAAAGAAGCCAGATCCTATATTTGGAGTGAAATAAATATAAAAAGTTTACGGTGTTCGCGTCAGTGTGGTGTAATAACATGTGTTTTTTTTATAATTAAATGTTTACAGAATATCTAAACAATGTAGATGTATAATAATACTAAATAAAAATTATTTTAAAATAATAAAGAGTGTTTCATTTGTTTGAAATATAAGTATAATTGATGAAATAGAAATTCTTCATTATATTAAATAAGAGTAATTGTTCTTCAAAACACGAATATGAGTGAATTTAAACAAAAATGTTTTCTTTCAATTGGAAGTTACTTTAAATTAATTACTGTTGTAATTGAAACAATAATAGCTATTTTGCATCAAAGGAGGTGCATATTCTTACAAATAAACTTCTAGTGAAACCAATGATAGTTAGCATTGAATTTACAACAGGGTATTACTGGCATCAAATAATTGTTATATTTGAACGATCCATTAAAAACCAATGAAACCTTATATTTCAAGCAATCTTATAACCTATTGGTTACCAATGATAAACTAATCATTGAAATAAACCGAATTTGTAATGTGCAATACGGAATAGAGTGTGTCATTGAGTGAATGGGATAGATATTTTTCTACTCTAATAGTCAAATTAAATGTAGGAGTAATCTGTGATTAAATGTCTTGGATATGTTTCATAATAATGTTCACTATGACGTTAATTTTCATTATGAAACAGCGTTATTAGCCAATTTTAAACCCATTTATTAATAAATGGTCGTAAAAAAATAGATCGAACTCTCAGGAAGACAAACTTAATAGAGTAGATTGTATGTATGGGTGTTTATACAGCGTGTCCAGAAACAATCTTAACAAATGGGAAACTTTTTTATTTTGGCTTTATGAAAAAAAGTTATTCTTCATAAAAAGTTCTGCTTGCTCAAATCAAAAATTTGTTCCCAGCATATACGAGGTGTCAAAAAAGCAAAAACGATAAATGCTGTAGAAGGAAAACTATCTTTAATTTTAATTGCAAAGTACAGTAACGTAAGAAAGTGTCGTCCAGAACTGAAAAGTGACGGAATATGAAATTTAACAAAATAAATTTATGGTCGTTCATTATACCTTTGTTTTTTTTTAAGTGTTTTGAAATACATGTTTTTTAAATAACGTATTACAAAAATAAACAACAATAACATTTTATGAAATACTACACGAAGCTTCAACATGACCACCGTTTCATTCCATACAAACTATTGTGCGTCATTGCGCTACTGCATTTCTAACCATCTGAGGGGAAATTTCTTGGACACATTCTCTGATAATTCTCTCTACTCTAAATGGTCTATGTTTTCGAAAGCTCTGTGGGCATAGACTTTTCCTTTAGGAATCCCCATAAAGAGTCATCCATTAATTACGTCACACGTAAGGGGGAGCGAGGGGGTCCACAAAGTGTGGCAAGACGTGACAAGGGGGGGATGAGTCATAAGTTTCATGATGTCACATTTAAACTAAAATATTAAAACAACTAAATAGGGCATAAGGCCACGGGCGAAATGAACGTTATATAAGTATGTTACTTTGAAGTGTAAAATTGTTTGTCTTTGATAACATACACCGAAAGACCGATACCGCCTTTGAAAAAAGCCGACGTAAAGGGATTTATTGTTTTATTATTTGTTTGCAATGTTACCAGGTCTACCGTTTACCGGTAAATCTGTCGTTTTCGGCCTCGATCTACCACCCTACCGTTTTCGAGCCTGATTCTACCATAATTTTTAATCTGAATGATATACAGTGACCGCCAAAAAGTCTGCACCATATGACAAACTTTTTAAAATTTGATTAAGGTCAAATTTGACTTTGGCATCAATTTTTGCTTGACCAAGAACCTTAAATGACATACATAAAGATAGTCACGTGATCCATGTTAGCTGTCAAATGTTACAGTTAATTACTCTTAATAATTTAAGTGGGGGCCGATAACACGGAACACTAATTGTGCAAGTATAGCTTGCACTTGATCGATTTTTATTTATAATTAAAATTACATCAGGGAAGAATTACTTTATGAAAAGTGATATTTTTTTTATCTAAGACATCCCAAGTAGACTTCAAGCCTAAGTACTAACGTACCGTGGGTGTCTGAAGAGAAGGAAAATGTAGTCTACTGACACGGGATTTGAAGGATTGGAGGTTGGGACGGGAAGGGAAAACATCTGCAGGCAATTTGTTAAATAATCTGGAGACCCTAGGTATGAATGAGCGAGAGAAGTGGTCTGTTCTAGGCTTTTGTAGCTGGACAGTAAAGGGATGCATACGTAACGCGCCTCTTGTTCTGTTAGGGACATTCAAGGGGGGAATAATACCGGCTAGTTCTTCAGAGCAAAATCCGTGGAAGTAGCGGTAGAAAAGGGATAAATCCCTTACAGCACGACGATGAGAGAGAGAAGGGTGTTTTCTCGTGAGGGCTGGGTCACTGATAAGTCGAATGGCTCTCTTTTGGATAGAATCAAGGATCTTAAGTGTCGAAGGTGATGCCGCTCCCCAGATGTGGGAGCAGTACTCTAGGTTAGGTCTTATTTGGGAAACATAGAGAGTGTATAAGTTGGAAGAGGAGAAGTATTTCCTGGCTCGAAAGAGAAAACCAAGCTTTTTAGCCGCCGATGTGGCTACTGAAGTAATGTGTTTGTGCCAGCTGATATCATGTTCGAAAGCGACGCCAACGAGATCGAATGTTTCGTTGTTTTGCAGGGCTTGGCCATTCATGTGGATGGGGTAAGCGTTGCCAGATTTTTTGCTTGAGAGGGAGCAAGACTGGGTTTTGGAGGCGTTGAAATGAACAAGGTTCTTGGCACCCCAGTCTAAGATTAATTGAAAATCTTGGGAAAGGGATAGGTACATAGATCTGCGTGCATTATCCAACTCCTGATTCGAAACTTGTCTGGAAAAATGAATATTGGAGTGAAGAGTACTATCGTCAGCATAACTGTGGATGGGATTAGTAGTTGAAGAGAGCAGGTCATTAATGTGAAAAAGAAACAGGGTTGGTGCCAGGACTGAACCTTGGGGGACACCAGCATTGATAGGATGGAAGTTAGATGAGTGACCGTTAATCACAACATATATGCGCCGATTAGAGAGGAAGCTGCCGATCCAGGTACATAGTTTGGTAGGTGGGATATCGAGAGCAACAATCTGAGATTCGCCATGAAATTCAATATATACTATACTAAAAAACCTGCCCTGAAATTGACAGGGGCTTGTCGATTAAGATTTAGCCAAATTTACCAGACACTGACTTAAATTTAAGTATTATATTATAATCCACATTTTTCCTAAACTAAAATTAACATTATTTTGCAATTTCTTGGTCGGCTTTTGTCACTCCATTCCACGTAAACAAGTTCCAAACCTGCCGTGGGGATTTTTAATTATCTACAGCAAGGGGTGTCAGATGATGTCCCTACAGTCTCACTTCTCTCCTACGTCCCTGAATATTAAACGTTAAATCATTTAATTACAATGAAAATCATCACCACAATTGATCGATGGCGGTTGGTGTTTTGCTTCAAATAAATTAGCGTAAGCCAACACCATACGATTAACTCCCTATAAACGAGATACCAACACTAGGCCGTATTTCATTTTTTTTGGCATTAGGCAGCTGCGCACGTAACAAGAAGAAAAAAATATCATATAAAGTATTAAGCGGGGCAAAGGGGGGTATATCCTACGCCAGAGGTCCTGTTGTATCCACTGATAACACTAGTTTACAAATTTTACCTTCATTCGAGGTACCTCGAGAAAAAAGTGTTTTTAACCTAATTCGAGGTCGCTGAAAACGAAAATGGCAATAATTTATTTTTCCAAAGAAGCGTTTGCGAAATATTCGCAAAAAACGTGTTTTTCGGCTCTTTTTCCAGTTATGGTCCAACATCTCGAGAACGGTAGACGTAATCGACCTAAAATGTACACACATTTCGAGGTTCGCTTCTTTTTTCATATAAATATTAATTTTGAGTCAATTGGAAGAGTATTTTTTGAGTTACAGCTACTGAAAGTTGAAAAAAAAACTGCATTTTTTGAGCTTTTTTGAAAATTGCACATTTTTGTTTGTTTTATTTAGTTATTAGGAATTTTTTTTCATGTTTTTTGAACTGCATATGAAAGATTATTTCGTCACGAAAATATATTGCCCAAGTTTGTTCAAATCGGTTGTAAAATGTGGAAGATATTACTGATTAAGTGAAGGCAGACGAATTCAGCTTTTGCCATGAACGCCCAGAAGTCCGAAGAAATTAGTTTTAAATGACTACGTTAGGCTTTACTACCTTAATTACATGAGCAAAGTTCTCCTAAGTTCTCCGGACTTCTGGGCGTTCAGGAGAAAAGCTGAAATGGTCTGCCTTCACTTAATCAGTAATATCTTCCACATTTTACAACCGATTTGAACAAACTTGGGCAATATATTTTCGTGACGAAATAATCTTTCATATGCAATTCAAAAAACATGAAAAAAATTTCATAATAACTAAATAAAACAAACAAAAAGGTGCAATTTTCAAAAAAGCTCAAAAAATGCAGTTTTTTTCAACTTTCAGTAGCTGTAACTCAAAAAATACTCTTCCCATTGACTCAAAATTAATATTTATGTAAAAAACCGTTCTCGAAATGTTGGACCATAATTGGAAAAAGAGCCGAAAAACACGTTTTTTGCGAATATTTCGCAAACGCTTCTTTGGAACAATAAATTATTGTCATTTTCGTTTTCAGCGGCGTCGAATTAGGTTAAAAAACACTTTTTCACGAGGTACATTTTTCTTGTAAACTAGTGTAACTTCTTCATTACCTGTCAGTCTTGTTCGTGCCTAATCAGTCATGGCCAAATAGGGAATATGCATATAACCCAAATAAATCTTAAATATATTTTTTTATATTCTCTACAGAAATTAAATGTTTATGGCGGTTGCAGTTATCCATTTATTTTGATCTTTATTAACCAAAAAAGGATTTTCTACCGCAAATTTTTGCGCGAAATTCGAAACTTGTAAAACGTGATCCCATTGGCTGTGTCGTCAAAAGTGCTTTATGACTCATAATGAGTACATGGCGAGTTCCAGTGTTGTAGGGTCATCAAAAACTCAATAGAAATGACATTTAACGCGTAACTCATCCAATGAAATATCCCTGCACTTAAAGTAGAAGGTTCCTAAAATCTCATTCATGTATATTTCAAGCCGAAATCGGCCAAAGAACCTTTCAATTTTGCAACAAAAACTGGCATTTTTGCGAAATTTTGACACATCATATCCTAATAATTTGGAGTAAATAAACTGCAATTCTTTGTTTTTATGGCAACCTTCGAAAATTCAAAAATTTTCAGATTTTGCATGTCCCCGAAACAAATAAACCTATTTATTTATAAGTTTAACGAAAAAATAAGCGATTTAAATTAGTGGGAGGTATTGTTAGATAATTAACGGATAAAATAAACCCAAAAAGAATCACCAAATAAGGAAAATAGTCTGGAATAATGTCGGTTAAAAATAGGATTTGTCCGAAAAAATTAAGAAAATTCTGTTTTTACCCCTTAAGTACGCTCCTGGATGACCCATTCGGTATTCATTTTAAAGCGTGATTATCCCTTTATAAGACAGTGTTGAAGAATTGGGAAAAAATTAGATAGGAAAAAATATAGAGTGATTCAGATGTACCGATGTGGAGGGCAAAAAAGGTCTAAAAATTGAAATTTAATAGGCGATTGCTCCCTTCCTGTAAAGAATGAAGAAACTAAAAAATATGGATATTACGTATTCCGACAAGCTCTTTCCGATGATGTATATGGGATTTTAATTTGAACCATTTTGACCCCACAAAAAATTAAAAACCGTGAAAAATATGAGTCAAAAATCAAAATTTTCAGTTTTTTCCAAATAAACTGCTGGCCACTCGAACTTACACATAGAGATTTTTAGGCAAAATTTAAAGTTCAATATTTTCAACAGGAATGCAAATTTTTGAACGCGTCTTGCAGATTTTATGAGCTAGTTTTTTTCGGATTAAGCAGCATAACGTATAGTTATCGTAGGACCATAGGTTTATGATATACAGGGTGATCAATGAAGACATGCAAAAAATCAAAAAGTTTCTATGAGTGAAATTTCCGCAAAAATTTTTTTTGCTCGTTGCAATGTGGTTCGTTACTAAGGTAACATCAATATCTCTAGACGTTTTTGTCACTTTTTGGATTAAGGCCATGAGGTCTTGTACACACTACTAAACATAAAATTTGGGTAGCAAAATTTTTAAAATGCTATAACTTGACATTGGATTGACGGTTCTTGATGATTTTTACGGATTTGGAATCCTTATTTCACGTAGATTTTCTGTAATCTAAGCATTTTATTTGGGGGTTGAAATTTACACATTATACCGGGTCGATAATAGACAAAAACGTAGCGACAAGAACAAGTTTATTACATTATATTCTACAATATACACGATTGGTTAACAACGGCCAAAAGTCAATTCTTACAAAATTTCTAATTCTAAACCTAATTTAAAGGTTCCTGCAATCCCTAAAAAAACCCGGCAAATATCAATGGAAAATTGCCAAGTGTCCTATCTTTAAATAGCTAATTTTTGGTAATAATTTATAGACAAAGAACTCTATAAAACTGAATGACTCTTTGAGACAATAAACTGGGGTGAAAGTTTTGGACAGAACAGTGAGAAGGACATTAAACAAAAACAACTTGAGGTGAGAATTTATTTTTACAAGAACTTAAATAATGCCAAACCGTAGAGCGCGTCATACCCTCCGTTTTTGTCTATAATCGACCCGGTATAATGTGTAAATTTCAACCTGTATATTTTAACCCCCAAATAAAATGCTTAAATTATAGAAAATCTACGTGAAATAAGGATTCCAAATCCGCAAAAATCATCAAGAACCGTCAATCCAATGTCAAGTTATAGCATTTTAAAAATTTTGCTACCCAAATTTTATGTTTAGTAGTGTGTACAAGACCTAAGGGCCCTAATCCAAAAAGTGACAAAAACGTCTAGAGATATTGATGTTACCTTAGTAACGAACCACATTGCAGCGACCAAAAAAATTTTTTGCGGAAATTTCACTCACACAAACTTTTTGATTTTTTGCATAACTTCATTGATCACCCCGTATATAATAAACCTATGGTCCTACGATAAAATATACGTCATGCCGCTTAATCCGAAAAAAATTAGCTCTTAAAATCTGCAAGACGCGTTCAAAAATTTGCATTCCTGTTGAAAATATTCAACTTTAAATTTTGCCTAAAAATTTCTATGTGTAAGTTCGAGTGGCCAGCAGTTTATATCCATTTTCCAGTGATTTTAGGTTCAGGTAAATGTATAAAAAGTGTAAAAAGAAAGTATTTGGGATTTAAATGTCTCACTTATAAATTCGTTTTTTGATCCGACGTTTTGTTTTAGAGTTATTAGGTACCAAAGAGGGGTCTGCAAATGGCATTTTTCGACCTAAAAAATTCAGAAGAATTACCTGCCATTTTCCGATCCTCACCAGTTTTAATAGAGTTCTAAAGCTCCGAGATCTCTCCCACATTTAACCTATTTTAAAAAAATAAAAAATTTTAATTTTTTGAGAACTCTCAAAACCTGCAAATTCTATATTAGGTTGCTTATCGCTTACTGGACTGGAAACGTCAGACGAAAATTTCCGAGAACTTGCTCCAACGAGATTTTTGGCACGTATCGACGTACACGTAATGTAATACCGTAATATAGGGAAGTAGTTGAATGTTTTTAAAAGTAGTTAAATTACACAAAAGTACTTAAAATACCTTAAGTAGTTAGCACTGAGTAGTTAACTACTTTTTTAACCACTTTGTGTAAATATTTTATGCAGATTTAAAATAATCGAGTATAACTACTAGGAAAAACAAGTACTAAGAATACAAAACTACTTTTACAGAAAGAAAAGTTACTTTTGTAGTTAACTACTGCCCAGCTCTGCCTACCGAGTGATTTTTAGTGTGACCTTCATCATACGCAATGGGTGTCATCCTATTTTTGTAAAGTTTAAAAACCTCATCATTTGAAGGGTTGCACATCTCTGTAAACGGGATCAAACTGAATTTGTAAGAAAGATTCTAATTTTACTAAGAGATCCTTTTCTATGTCATAATGGAGACCCATTACTGCAAACTCTGGCTGGTATTCTAGTTGTGCTATTTCGCAGGGATATTAAAAGGCACAAAAGGAATAACTTTCAAGCTTTGTCTCTATGAAACGCAATGTAGGGCTCAATGTAATCTAATTAATGTATTAACAATTACAATTAACCAAGTAATGGGTAGTCAATCATGTTACTTAGTAATAGATTCTTAGAGTAATGTCTCGTTATATAAATACACTAGCTTTCGCCCGCGACTTCGTCCGCGGTATAACAATTTAACTCCATTACAAACTTTGAACCTCCATTTCACCCCCTTAGGGGTAGATTTATCAAAAACTGTAAAACAAGCGTTTAAACATTTATTTTTAAAGTACTTCTATGCAGTTTCGAGTTAATAGGACCATCTAATCTCTCCATACAAAATTTGAACCCCTGTTTCACCCCCTTAGGGGTTCAATTCTGAAAAACCCTTCTTTAGTAGATGCTTACGTTATGGAAGAAACCTCTGAGCAAAATTTCAAGTTCCCAAATCTAGCGGTGTGGGCTGTGCGTTGATCAGTCAGTCAGTCAGTCAGTTTCTTCTTTTATATACAGTCGGGAGATAAATCATTCGTCCACTTATAAAATTTTTAAAAATTGGGATAAAATTAAAACTACTTAAGTTTATTTGCTTTTCATTACAAAAATAAAAACAACTATCCATGTACTAAAAACTGTCATATAAAGTCCAACCTAGACAATGCCTTTCAAAAATGTAATTAGTAATAAAACATAATTTCTTAAAAACCAAGGGAGAAAAATTATTCGTCCACCAACATTTTTTTTTTCGAAATTCGTCCAAACATGCCAAAACTAATAACGTGAGGGTACCCTTTCAATTTTATAATTTGTTGTAACCTGTTAGGCATTGACTCTACCAGTTTTATAACAAAACCTACTTCAATTTTTGACCATTCTTCATGACATCTTGCTTTTAACGCCTCTTTGTTGGAAATTTTATGTTCTTTCACCCGTTCTTTGGGTTCCCACCATAGATGTTCATTCGGGTTAACGTCTAGGGATTGCGGCGGCGTTTCCAATACTCTTGGTACGCTATACAGTATTCACTCTTTAACGACCCGCGCTGTATGCTTTGGATGTTACCTTGTTGAAATAAGAAATTGTCTTCAATTCACATTTTCTCCGCGCTTTGTCTTAAATTCTTTTTTAAAATATCCATGTAGACGAACCGATCAATAGTTTCGTCAATAAAATGGAGCTGGCCCGCTCCATGCCATGACATACACTCCCAGATTAGAACGGAACCCCCTCCGTGCTTTACCGTTGGAATTAAATTTTTAGGTTTATAGGCTTCCCCGCGCTTTCTGCAAACCAAAACCTTTTTTTATTTTACCAAACAACTCTATTTTTATTTCGTCAGTATATATGATGTTTTTACAGTACTCAGTATTTTGTCAAAATGCCTCTGAGCAAACTAGAGATGCTTCTTCTTATTTTTCTTATTCACTAATGGTATCTTTCGACCAACTCGTGCCTGCATATCCTGGTTTCTTAAAAATTTTCTTGTTATTGTTACCTGGATAACCTTTTTGTAACTGGTTAACTTTTCACTGTGTGTCGCAGTAGTTTGCGGATTTTCTTAGTTTTTCTCGTTTCTCTCGAAAAGTCAGTACTTTTTCTTCCTCTCCCTGACAAGGATTTTGTTCTTTCGATTGTTTCATATTTTTTTATAATATATTCAACTGTTGACCGGCTTCTTCCAACAATTTTTCTTATGTTTCTTTTAGATTTCTTGATATAATTTTATTATCAAATTTCTGATTTCTTGAGGCACTTCTGATGATTTGCGACAAATTTTGAAAATTTGCTATATTCTTTAGACCACGGAGTCTTAAACTGCTATTAAAAATAATTTAGAATCTATATTTAGGAATTTTTTATCACTATAGGAACAGATAAATACATTATATGTACATCTTTAATTTTTTTTTGGAAGACGAATAATTTTGCTCGCCGATATTTTATCAAATTACCATTCTTTTGTCTTTTTTGTCCAAGGGGTCCTGATAAATATGAAGAGTTACTGTTATTTTCATTTCTCGGGAAAAGAGATATCTGTTAACTTATTTTTAAAATTTTACTAAATTTAATGTAGAAGTTTTATCTATATCTTTGAAAAATTACAGTGGACGAATAATAAATCTCCCGACTGTACATATAGAGAATAAATAATCGATTAACGTGTAATGTGATTAGTGATTACATTGTCAGATTGCTATGAAGAGTTAATGTGGATTTTTTACTTTGGAGCACAATATGTTCTTGGTTAGGACGGTATCTTTTAATTCCATTCTCGTATGAATTGAAACACAACAAACAAAATAGTATTTAAATGTTCTAGTCATTTTTTCGTTATTACACCCATAATCCGCATGAGTAAACAAACAATAATTTGGTAAAATGACATAATACGGAATGACCGATGACGATCGAAAGTGCAAATTAGGGTAACAAGTCGGATGTCGGAACCAATTGTGCAACAAAGCGTCCAACGCAAAAGAAAGTGATTGCGATGCGTCAAAATCCTGAATTTCTTCACCAAAGCTCGAGTTAATTCAGATCCGGACACAGGTAGTATCTTCATAAAAGCACTGCTTCAGAAGTCTTCTTGCTATACCTAGTGGGGCAAACTTTCACGTCAATATAAAACCAACGGAACATTTTAAAGTGTATTACTTTTCATTTAACTTGCTAAAGGTGGTGTGTCGAAAAAATTCGTCGTCTGTGTGTAGCGATATGTGCGATCTGTGTCGTGTGAAGTGCTAAGCCAATAAGGGATTGCCAATTTAGTTCGTGTGACCTATTAATATTGGACTTTTAATTTTTACTGGATTATACTTAGGTGAGTCGATCATAATAAACAATAGGTTTTATAAACAAATCAATAGAAAACACACACGCTAGTAAGCACAGTTGCGGTGACATTGTTACATATAGCGACAAAATTAAACCATTTAGCGGCTCTTGCCATTATTATTTTTTCTTATTAACGATGAGCTCGAGTCTGTTATGTACATTAAAATAAATTTAACTGGCATTTCATAGCTGTATTAAAATATTACTTTACCGGTTTTACATGAGTGTTAATATAACTGAAATAATTGTCATATCATTATGCTTTGTAGTTCTTAATGACATCTAGTCCACTTTTTATAGAAGTACCAATGTATATTTTTATTTTTATCTAATTAATAATTAATGTACATTCCAATCCGTTTGATCCTTTACATCATTTTTTATCAAAATAAAAAGCAGTAAATTTAACATTTTTCCAATAAAATTATTGTGAAACATAAAATGTTACAGCCTGTTTAAAGAATTTGATTAGGTTTACCTTTTATTAATTCTGCCTGGTTTAACGTGGGTAAAAACAGGGAACTCTCTTTCAGGACAAGAGTCAAAGAAATTGTTTTACTGATGTAAAATAATAAAAGACAATAGAAAATTGTAAGAATAAAATTAATAATTTAATACATTGGGGGTTTGCAGGCAACAAATTATTAATATTATTTATGGATTTATTAGATAAAGACATAGACAACGATGCAGAGGAAAATGCTTACATACTTCTTTGGTATGCCCTGTAATATTAAAGCAATGTTTCAAATAAAAGCCAATTTCTATAATAGGGTTACCTATTACTGTTATTATAAATAATAATATCGTGCTCTATTAAATCTGTATTAATGGCAAACATAACGAATAGTAATCAAGTTAATTGCAAGTCTTATATAAATACACTGAAATATTAAAAAAGTCATATACTTTTCTGATTGAATAAGTTTCATCGTTACCTTTATCTTTATATGTAGATAGGTACTCGTAAATAGGTAGGTTTAAGTAATGAAAATATATTAACAGTAATTTGTAAAAATAACGTTAAAACACGTTTTTAGTGTTTTGTTATGGAATCACTTCGGTGTCCGTCCGTCAGTCTGCCACAGGCGATTTTCTCTGAAACTACTCGACGTAAAAATTTGAAATTTAGTACAGAGATAGAGTGTGATAGTCCAATTATAGACGTCAAGTATAAAAAGTTGAATTTTGGTTCCGGGGATTAATTTCAGGGGATAATTTCGGAAAATTTCAAGGTGTCAAATGAAAGCTTATTGAAGCACGAATTCAACAATATGTCTCACCAAAAGGATCGCTCAGAAAAATCTGAAAAAATCATGAACATTGAGAATTACGTGTAGATTGAACTAAAATTATCAGGATTGAAAAATTCTAGCGCGATCAAGTCTTATAAACAATTTAATTGTTTATTTCCTAATAACTGCGGTTTTAGAAAAAAGTTTTTTCGACAAAAATATTTTTCACGATGTAAGAAACAACTTTTGTCCGTACACGTTTTTCAATGCTCCGCGCATTACCGATGTGATACGGCGTTGATGCCGTTGGGGGCGGGTAGCGCGGCAGACGGGCGGAGATCGGGGGGGGGGGGGGGGTTGCTCAGGTTAAGTGAGGGGTTGATGGCACGGAACACTAATTGTGCAAGTGTAGCTTGCACTTGACCGATTTTTTAAAATTTATTTTGTTGGTTAGTTCACCGCGGTTTGGTTAGTTAGTATTTCCGATGGTCACCAGCGTTCACTTAAAAAAGTTTGAAGATAAGCTAGCTAATCGAAACGTTGTGAACAAATACAAGACAATGGAGGTCTGACAAATTATATCAAGTAATATCCACATATTGTTAACAACTTTGAAATGTAAATTAATTTTATAGTTTTAAGTACATAAAAGGTAAGACAAGGCAAAATGTTTCGAAAATACGTCATCTGTTACTGGTGACTTCCTAAATTTTCTGTTAGTTTAAGATAGAAACATTGTTGCTATTTTATCAGAAGAGAAAAAAAATGGTAGTAAGTTTTTAAGCTGCTTTGCTTTTTGCTTGCCATTGGGGATTACTGGTACTTATTCTAGCTTTCGCTCCCCTGCTCTTCCTATCTAGTATTTGCCTCTGTTTTTAAATGATTTATTAAAATTTCAAAATAGAAAGTCAAATAAAATAATTCGTTTTATTGCAATTTTTGTATTAAAATATTACAATAAAAAAATGCGGTAGAGCAGAAATTAAAGCTTTTCTAATGAACAAGATTTTTTTAAAAGCAATTAGGTATCATTTTTAATGCCAGTTGTGGTGTTTAAATTTTTTTAAATGTGTTTTATCTATTGCGGTACTCAAGAACAATAAACAAATGACAGATCCACTATCTTTAAATATTTTCTTTTCAACTAAAGTTGGCTGTAAGTCTTTCTCGTTTTTTCTTTCCTTTAAACTTCTTTATTTAACTTGAGCAAATTCAAATATAAAAAATGCTTTTTGAGACAGAAAGGCAAAAATATTTAATTTCATTTTTTAGGATAAATTTACAGAAACCTGTTATACTTAGACCTTATTGTCATAATATGGTTTCCATTACCTTCTTGCAGTGCAATTTTTTTAAAATTATAAAGGGACAGAGTATTGTTATTAATGATTAAAATTGAAAAAATACGTTTCTTTTGGTATAAACTTTTGTTAATTCTACAGGTTAATATACAAATTTTGATATAACAACATAATCCCAAAAAACCTAACTACTAGTTAATATACTACTAATATCAAAATACACTCTATGTTGTAATTTCGTTCAATAGTAAAAACTGTCTCTGTTCACACGCTCACGACCTTAAGTAACAAAACACTAACAATTTAAGTCTTTTTACTATTTTCTCATAATTTGCATGCCTTCTGAAAAACGTCTTTATAGTTTAACAAAATAAAATAATTATTTTAAATAAAAATCGCGGAAAAAACACGTGAAATAGGTTTGGTGAAACTTGAATTTGCTACCGGCATCTATCTGGCTGTGTATAAGATTTTATATTGGGCACACAGTAGATTGAAAGCAAGCCAGTGTGTCAATGGACTACCTTAAGATGCGTGCGCATATCTCTTTAATCGGATATAAATATTATTACTACAGGTGTGAATAATCATTACTATCGATCGGCACCTTTCTCATTCAGCCTAAGGTTATGCTTTATTTCTCTCTCCTACTGCTTTATATTTTTATTATGCAAATGGTATAGTTTTTTTTATTGACTGCGGAAGTCCATGTTTACATTTGGTAAATTGTCCCAATTTGGTGTACGACTTTGTATTTTTATTTTTGTCTTAGCCTTAAGATATATTCGGTGAAAGTAATGGATTATTGGAAAATATGCCATATTAATATTTATTTTTAACAAACCTGAGAGGATCTTGTTAGTTTAAGGTTAAAGGTGTACTTTTGTTAAATATTGGCTTTTTGCAGAAATTCTTTTAACAAAAATCATAATTTGTGTGACTTTTAAAGCACAAAAAGTATTTTGGACATTTGAACTTATTGGCTCTATAAAAAACAATTTTTTAAAAATATAGGTGCTGGCTTTATGTTCATTTTGCGTAAGAAAACCTAAAATAATTTGGTAATGTTAAAGCCTTAAAGCATATATGAAAATACAAAGCCATGGTTATCGTGGTCATATATAACGTAAGATCAAAAAGAAAATCCTCAAAGTATGCCGTGGAAGCAATCACGCATGTCTTAAATTATTACTCTTGAAAGGTAACATAGGTAAAAGGTGAATGAAAAATAAAGCTGTCAAGTTCTGAAGTTTTTATTTTTAAGAAAATTACATTATTGTCATTGTCATTGCATAATACAGAATTAAAAAAACATATACAAGAAAGAACCTCAAAATTGTAAATCTAAATTAAACGAGAGACGTGTCCACCTTCTACTTCCATATATATGTGACAAGGCTACTTCCAGCAGGACGGCGCACTAATTCACGTAACTCTTGATAATTTAAATTTTTGGAAGAATTTTTCGATGACCGAATCATTAGTCGTAATATTTAAGTTAGGTGGCCACCACGGTCCTGCGATCTCACGTCGTGCGACTTTTTTTTATGGCCACACATTAAAAACCCGGTTTTCAAAATCCCTTGTGAAAATTTAGAAGACCCACGGGCTAGAATTTCAAATAAATTTTAGGAGATTAACAACTTCCCTCAAGTGCTTACCAATGTTTTTGAGGCTGTAAAAAGAAGAATGAGAACATGGTGGGAAGTAGAAGGTGGACACGTCTCATTTAGGTTAAATTTATAATTTTTAGGTTCTTTGTTCTGTATGTTTTTTTGAAATTCTGTATTATGCAATGACAATGATAATAATGTAATTTTCTTAAAAATAAAAACTTCAGAACTTGCGATTTTTATTTTTGATTCACCTATATTTTTTACCCATGTTACCTTTCAAGAGCAATAATTTAAGACATGCGTGATTGATCCCAGGGTATACTTTGAGGACGTTTTTTTCTGTTTTTTTTACCTACGTTATATATAAACTGCTCGTCAATAGGTTTGGATAATGGAATTTTTAACCCCAAATTTGGAACGCTGTAATTTAAAGAATAATTGATCGATTTTGATGTGCTTAACAACAATGGAAAGCTTATTTCTTTCCAATTTGTAATTTTAGAAAGAACTTAGAAAATATGAAAAACTGCATGATGTACAGGGTGAAAAAACAAACGATGGAAAACATTGGAAATTTTCGCTAGTGGCAATTTAGATATCAAAATAGGTTTACAAGATCTGAACATGGATTATTAGAGCTTCCTATCATATCTCCAGACGTATCTGTCAGAATTTTGATATCTTATTTATTAATGAAGATTTTCCACTTTTATTGATTTTCACTCTTTGAAAGAAGATAAACAAAGATAAGGGTACTGAAGAGCTCGGTTTCACTACAAACCTATTTGGGTAGTATTCAATGAATAATTTTTTGTATCAAACTGAATCAAGTGTGTAACGATTTTATATAGGAAGGACCAAATTAATACAAATTTTTACTTTTACCAATTAAGCCTTTATAATGAATGTTAACAAAATCTCAAAGGATTTTACTCCATTCTGCTAATCCCCAATTTTTGTAGGCTTTCGCCCACCTTCTTTTGGCAGCAAAGTGAATAGATAGCAAAAGAGGACAGTTTGCTCGTCGCCTAGCGCGCAAGCCTTGTTCGATTTGAGCCAGGCCATAGTTTACGTTAAAAGACGATAATTAATACATAGTCTTGATTGAATTTTGGGTTCGAAAAGTCATGGTCTGCAGTTTTGTTCCCGTCGTTTTTTTCTTTAAACTATGGCATTTTCAGTGAGCTTGTTTTTGATCTTATCATTATAAGTCTATTTTTTCACAACAAAGCTAAATAAATTGAACACATTTAAGTCCTTGTTAATTTTTTCACCCTATAAAACCATTATTAAACCAAATATTTTATTGGATCGCCAACTCACAAATTGTGGTTCATAAGGGAAATATTTAATAATTAATTTTATCTTATACTGTGGAACAACTTTTAGTTTTTTCTACATCAATTAGAATTGTCGGAATTGAAAATTTAAGTTTTTTAAATTACAGTTACTGGCTAATTGAACTAATTTTATGGTATAAGTAAATAATAGAAGGCACGGAATCTAAAAATATAAAACAATATGAATAAGTTGGTAACGCTTAGTGGGTAACATTGCCACTTAATAGAACATGAAATAGAAGCATTAAATGAAACCCATAATAACAAATTATAAAAAATTAATGTAAGATACACGGACGTAAAATCATACGTTTTATAATTACCATGGGAAAAAGTATGTCTGTGGCACACATTTGCAATAAATAAAGATGTTTGCCAAAATCAAAAATATCTAACTAATTAAATATATTAAATTTTATTGCCCACGCTTTCGGTTGTATAATTCGACAACTCTAACAAGTCAGAAAAGTTATGAACTTATGGTTTCTTTCTAGAAATAAAAATTAATTTTTCAAAAAATGTTGAACTGATTTTTAATGTCCGAAAATTCAACAAACCTATACATTACAATCATATTAAACAAATTAGTTTTCACTTTGTTACTCTAATATATCTATCACCAAAGCAAACCCGAGGTCGGTATCTTAAAAAAGCCTTTAAAATTTAAAAATCGTGAAAAAAATCAAAAATATAAATACCTTTATTTCTCCTATTACTTTAAAACTTGTTCAAAATGCCCACTATGAACTTCTTGGTAGTAATAAAGCCGATTTTGGAACTCACTTCTCACATTTTCGAGAATGTTACTTCTAGGCAGAGTTCAAAAATCGACTTTATTACTGCCAAGAAGTTCATGGTGGTAATTTTGAACAACTTTTAAAGTAATAAGAAAAATAAGGGTACTGAAATTTACAATTTTTTTGTCACTATTTTTAATTTCTATAGGCTTGTCATTTTTCTTTTTTTGAAGACCTTTAAAATGAGATATCACACGGCATAGGGTTGCATTTAAAATTTTGACTTCAACTCCCTAGAGTCACTCCTTAAGGAGGTTGAAAAAGTTAAATTACATAAAAAGTAGATTTATTAACCAATAAGACACCCAAAATTTGGTGTCTATCTTTACTAATAGCAAAGATATTTATCCATAGTGAGAATTTTCGGACACCCTGTATAAACAAATTTTTTCTCCTGTTGTTATGATCGTGCGCAAGTTCAAACGTCATCCATGTTAATTTTTTTGCTTTTTTTCTCAATACTAAGTACTGAAATATGTAAAAGCCTTTTATTGAGCAGAGTGGTACTTAATTAGGATTTAAATCAGTATTGATTGATCTTTGATAGCATCAATTTGACATCTTACTGGTTTCGTTAAGGTGGCATTTTCCGATCGCGTCCATTGTGGCATTTTCCAATCGCGTCCATTGTGGCCAACTTAATTTCATTTTTACATGTTTTTTCGGCTTTAAAATTTTTAACAATATCATTATTATGAGGATATTGAATGAATTGATATCCTGCAAGCAATTTTCAGTCAATTATTTAAAGCTTCAACGTGTATAATGATTCCATTTGGAAGATTAATATTTTAAGAGATCTATGGTGTCATTTTTTCTGTCACTAGGATCTCAATATTATTTTTAAATATTGCTTTCATGAAATATAAAGCAAAAAATTATACCAAAATAAAATTAAGTTGGCAATAAATGGGTGAGAAGAAGGGCAGACTATTTTATATTGTTGAACCGGAATTTAAACGGTTTCTTTTGTTCCAAACGGCTGTTGGTTCTAAACAACAGTATTAGTTTCAAATGAGTACGTTAGGTTTTACTACCTTAATTACATGAGCAAAGTTCACCTAATTTCTTCGGACTTCTGGGCGTTCATGGCAAAAGCTGAAATCGTCTGCCTTCACTTAATCAGTAATATCTTCCATATTTTACAACCGATTTGAACAAACTTGGGCAATATATTTGCATCACGAAATAATCTTTCATGTGCAATTCAAAAAACATGAAAAAAAATTCCTAATAACTAAATAAAACAAACAAAAATATGCAATTTTCAAAAAAGCTCAAAAAATGCAGTTTTTTTTCAACTTTCAGTAGCTGCAACTCAAAAAATACTCTTCCAATTGACTCCGAATTAATATTTATGTGAAAAAAGAAGCGTACCTCGAAATGTGTACATTTTAGGTCGATTACGTCTACCGTTCTCGAGATGTTGGACCATAACTGGAAAAAGAGCCGAAAAACACGTTTTTGCGAATATTTCGCAAACGCTTCTTTGGAAAAATAAATGATTGTCATTTTCGTTTTCAGTGACCTCGAATTAGGTTAAACAACACTTTTTTCACGAGGTACATTTTTCTTGTAAACTAGTGTTATCCTTGAGATTCGAGAAAAGTTTACATCAAAAGGATTATTGCACTGTTAAAATTGTGTTCAATAATAGTACAAGTCTGTCTGTTTCCATAAGGGTCGGCCCTTAAAACAGGATAATCATTACGGATATTTGAATGCAGGGACGATACTTCTATTCTATAAACAAAATTTTGACTGAAAAACCCTAAAAATGTATAATAGGCTTAAAACATTATTTTAGGTGGTACCGTTTTAATATCACATGTTATAAAACGTAAAAAATTAAAGGTTATTTCGTCGTTCTGCGGAAATATCCTGTCTTAATATCCTGTTTCTATGTAAGTGAGACAGATGTTTGAACCAAAATGACAGCTGGTGATGCCCTGTCCTTACATATGTACTGTTATATTAGGTATATATAGATAATGTTTGTATGTGATTATGCAAAAATAGCCTTTTTTTTATAAAAAGAAAGTATTTGATTATAGAATGTAGTTCCAATAATGACAGGCGACAAAATGGGAAAACTTTTTGTTTATTTCAAGATTTCTTGTATCACCTTTGTACATTGTGTGTTAGTCTCTAAGCTAATGATATTTTCATGTTTTGAGAATTCGCCTTATTGATAGAAGAAAAAACCTCATAATTTCCCAGATTTTCTCCCATTCTAAGCTGTCTAAAGCAGTATTACCAACAACTTTATGCTTTTTTCCTGCATAAGCCAATTTGCGATAAAAGCCCGTTTTCAGAAAATGTGTTTTAACTTTTAAAAGCATGTTTTATTGTAGCCTTGTTTCGATGTAATGCAAAAGAATTTTATTTAATAAAAATACTTTTAATTATAGCAGATACAACGAGTCCAATAAAAACACATTTAAAAATTCAATTTGAGTTTTTAATAGTATGAAAAGTTCTCTAGACTTTTTTAAGCAATAATGGGAAATATTTTCCAATTAAAATTTGCAATTACCATTTTTCTTAAACTCAAAATAATTGTTTGTTCCGTGCTTTCTTAACTTCGACAAATTCTCTATTTTCTTACTAATTATAATTATTAATAATAGTACAACTAATATTACTTATAAATAAAAGACAGGTCTTCAATGATTCCTTGTATTTATTATGTTATTTTAATGCTGCAACTGCTATTAACAGAATTTATTATCAGTATTGTACGCTGTATAATAGATTATGTTACTAAATTAAATGTTAATATTTAACAAAGCAATTTACTCTGAAAAAACTCGGCCACAACGGCTTTGTCCACTAACGGGCATGTTTGTAAAAGACAAGCAGTTAAACGACCATTTGATGGATAAAAAACAGCTTTTGTAACGTTTTCCAAAAATATTTATTTTATTATATCATAATTTAAAGCAAATGTTTGGATATTATTTGCAAATTCTATATTCTATGTAATATAGTTTTTAATTGTTATACATATTTAATACACAAACAATGTAGACATATAATATTATATATATATATATATATATATATATATATATATATATATATATATATATATATATATATATATATATATATATATATGTACTTATAAAAGAGGATATTAGGGATGGAATCTTGTGAAAAAACACATACTGTTTTTATTCTTGGACAAAATTTAAAAATGCATTTTGTTATATTATCCGGCTATATAAAGCAATATAATATAATTCCAAAAACTTACTAACTGTTGAAATACTATTAATACAGAGGCCAAAAAGGTAGTGAATATAATTCAGGCCATGCATTAATTAATACTATTTTAACAATTAGTAAGATTCTGGGGTTACTTCTCTATATATAAAAGAAGAAACTGCCTGACTGACTGATTGACTGACATATCAACGCACAGCCCACACCGCTGGGTCTAGGAACTTGAAATTTTGCACAGAAGTTTCTTATATAACGTAGGCATCTACCAAGGAAGGGTGCTTCAAAATTCAACCCCTAAGGGGGTGAAATGGGGGTTCAAACTTTGTAATGATATGTTATACGGTTCTATTACCTTGAAACTACGTAAAAATATACCACCACGCAGACGAAGTCGATGGCGGAAGCTAGTAACTTTATATTACAATCTCTATATTAACCTTCAAAATCAACAAAAGTTTATATAAAAAAACTGCATTTTTTAAAACTTTGTTCAAAAATAAACCAAACACTTATTGTATTTAAAAATATAATTTGCCCACGCCCCACACCTTAATCGGTTTGTGAATTTGAGGGAAAAATTACAAAAACCTTCATTCTCTCTCTCTTTCTCTAATAAATCAGAACACTGACTATATAAAGATCAATTTACATTCAGACCTACTTTCAACTTTTTTAGTTTACTTTCACTTTTGCATCCGTCTTCCACTTGTATGTGCATTGAAAGAAGCCACAAAATACAAAACCTATTGTTTTAGTTAGTATTCCTTTTCTTTAACGAATTGGTATTTCTTTCCAAAGAAGATGGTGTTTTATTAATTTTAAAGTCGATTACTTTTCTAGATTTCAAGAAAAATTAAAACTAATCAAACCTGACCAGATTTTTTTAAGATCTACTTATTTTTTAAAAAATTCGGCCAAATGCAAGCTATACTTGCACAATTAGTGTTCCCTGCCATCAGTTCCCTATTTAAATTATTATTAGTAATGTACTCACGTTTCAACACAGCCAAATGCAAATTTTGAACAAGAGGTAAGGACAAAAGTTGTTCCTTACATCTTGAGAAATATTTTTTGTCGAAAAACTTTTTCTCTAAAACCAGTGGTTCATCAGTTATAAGGAAATAAACAATTAAACTGTTTATAACAATTGATCGAGCTAGAATTTTTCAATCCTGATAATTTTTGCTTAATTCTTAATGTTCGTGATTTTTTTCAGATTTTTCTGAGTGGTCCTTTTGGTGATAAGAGTGGCGAACAGCAATAATACTAATGCACTCGTGTTTCGACTAAGCCAAATTAAAAATTTTGAAATAAGTGTAAGGACAAGAGTTGTTCCTTACATCGTGAGAGATATTCTTTGTCGAAAAACTTTTTCTATAAAGGCAATGGTTCAGCAGTTATAAGGAAATAAACAATAAAATTGTTTATAATAATTGATTGCACTAGAATTTCTCTATCCTTTTGGTAATAGACAGAAAAGAAATAAAAAATCCAGCTACTTTTTGTTTATACTGTAATATCTTAACAAGTGTTCGGAATGATATTACTTTGTATTATATTTTGTATACGAACCTTTCCAATCAACAAAAGTTTATATGACAAGAATTTACGCTCTTTTAATTTTGTATAATAATAAAAAGTCTGTCCTTTTTCGTAAGACCGTGATCTTAAAGAAAAGTAAGAAATAAATCATTTTGACTAAAATATTTGTACAATAATTTAAAGCAGATTTAGCAATTTATTTTATCCACGTATAAAGGTACAACTAGTTTAAATTTAATAGCTACGCCACAAGTATATAATTACTACCATCCTAATATAAAACTGTTAAACAAGCTTAATGAAGATTATAAGAGCATAATCCCAGTTATGTTATCCATTAAAGACAGAAGATAACAGCAGGATAGTATTACATGAACGATGAACGATGATGATACGTAAGAAGGTCACTAATAACAAGGAGAAATTTGTTTTTGATTAAAAGTAAACATTTCGATGAAGGATTTAAATAACCAATTAGTAAAATGCAATTAGTATTAAACGGAAGTAAGTTCAGCTTGGACCTACTTATTTCCCAATCGACTTGCGGCCTTGCGTTATCATCAAAACTTGTACGTGTGCCCTAATAATAAGAGAAATGCAGATACTAAAATATTGGAGCAAAATGTTATCTATTTTTCATCATCGACCGAGATTCTTATGGTCTTAGAAAGTGGAACAAGTGTGGCTTGTGATCTAACACTATTACTGACTGAATTAATAAAACTTGTTCCTTGAAAATGTCTCTTTATGGTCAATGCTTGCACGCTCTAAGAAATTAATACGTTTTCGCCTTGTCACAAAAACACGCATCGTACTAGCTGCTATTAGAAATTTTCAGTCGAAACGACTAAAGTAGAGTAAGTTATTAGAATTTGTTTTTAAACACGTCATTATAATGGTATTGCATTACTGTCGACTGCTTTGGCGCAATTAATTTCCTAAAGTTTCTCTTTCATTGTTTTTCTTTAAAGAGTAGAACTAACCAGGTACACCTTAACAAATGTACTATGCACACTTGCAAATCTTTTCTTTAATATAATAATAGAATTTGTGTGACAAAATATAATTGTCATGAAACAATAAACAATTGTCCTATGTGATGCAATAAACAAAGACAATGATTTGGTAGGTATTTATTGTAAAAAGAGTTAACTAACTTTTAAAAATAAATGAGAATCTGGGCCTTGATTCCATTCGATTACTAGAATCGAGTCGAAGTGGTTATATTTGCTCGAAACATGGCATTTCGTTTCTAGAAAATTTGACTTGAATTCGAGGAACATGACGGAAATTGTTCCATTCATCATAAAACTCGAAGAGTGGCAAGTACTGTACTTAAACGAAACTTAAAGAAAAACAAAACGATCGGCTTTATTGCCATACCGACTGGAGTCCCTGATTTATATATATATATATATATATATATATATATATATATATATATATATATATATATATATATATATAGTGAAAAAATTTCCGGGGGGTGGTTTGGGGGATTAAAAGAGAGCGATTGACAATTTCTTTCAAAATTGTCTACCAAAATTTTCGGGGTAATTAAGGTCAGAAAATTTAATTTTGTATATAGATATTAAGAAAAGAAGGCCGTAAAATGAAAAATAATAAAAATAAAATAAGGACTATTTTTTGGTTGTGGTTGCCGTCCTGCTATCGCGATTTCCAGGCCCTTACCCTTCATCAGGCTTACACCCAGGGTGTCTGAAGAACAGACGACAGTTCTACCAGAATCAAAATGAGACCTTATATTCCTCGGTTCGTATAGGATGGGTAAGATATATAGGAATCGATGGATATTAGGTCTCATTTTGATTCTGGTACAAATGTCATCTGTTTTTTAGACACCCTGGGTGTAAGCCCAGAAATCGCGATAGCAGGAGGACACCCAGACCAAAATCAAACAATTTTTATTTTTCATTTTACGATCTTCTTGTGCTGCGCTAGTGGAGAAGTTAATCTTTGAATTTATATATATATATATATATATATATATATATATATATATATATATATATATATATATATATATATATATATATATATATTTATATATATATATAAATATGTATATATATATATATATATATATATATATATATACTTATATATATATATATATATATATATATATATATATATATATATATATATATATATATATATATATATATATATATATATGTTTTTGTGATAAATTTAGTAGGTACTTTTTCAAAACTAAAAAATGATCATGATGAAGAAATTTCATATCAATGTGAAATATATTGCTTTTGTAGCTCGATATACATATTTTCAAATTTAAAGCCAGTGATATGTAAAAAAGTACCTTTTAAATAAACTGACGACAGAAAAATGAAATTCGAAATGAACGGCTTACGGCTTAGAGCCCTTAAATCAACGAGATAATACCAGAACTAATGACCACGTTTGTTTAAAACATTTGTAATGTTCAAAGGGGGAAAAATTCCAAAATAAAAAGTACACCAATTTAATTACCTTCTGTATTATTTTCCAGTGTTTTGCAATTCCATAATAAGTACACATTATGGACATCTCACGAGTGCCTAAAAAGTGGCATCCTATAGGAATTCACACCTAAATAATGGCGGACAAGTCAGACAGCATTAAAATCACTTAAATCGGTGTCCGTTACATTTATACTAGTATGGATTGTAAATAATCCCTCCCCAATGGAGTCGATGTGAGTGTGAGGAAACGGCTCCCTCTTTCGGACCTAAATCCTCCTTTGAATTGACAAAAAGTCACATTTTAAGGAACGTCCACAGATGTAAAAAGAATCAACCGGAATCCTATTGGAGAAACGCTTCACCTCACAGGCAAGCAAAGAGGCTTATCAACCATTTGCCTCAAAAACCAGGAAGCTTCTTGACCTAAACAGAAATGACTTAAGACTTGTTACAGGTCTTCTTACTAAACATTGCCCCTTGAGATACCATCTCAAGAAAATGAACCAAATAGAGGAGGACAGGTGCCGGTATTGCGATGATTCCGCAGAAACAGCAGAACACATACTGTGCAGCTGCATGGCACAGATATAAAAAATGCTAAATACTCTAACACGCTAAGAGGTGGGCAGTATGGTTCCCAAGACTATAATAAACTTTGTGGAAAAGTTCACGGAAACTTTCAGATTGAATGATCTGGATGGGTTTACGTGTACTTCGAAATCTACAATTTACAACACCATCGTAACACAATATTACACTATGCATTAAAGGAAGGAGAAAAGGTACACCTCTAAAAAATCTAAGCAATGTTATATGTTTCTTTGTTAAACATACGCTCTTGAGTTAGAGTAACAATAATAATTTTTTTGTTCGCTTTGTATAGTCTATCAACAGTTGTCTTATTTCGTCAACAGTAACAACCTACAGTGCATATTATAGCAAAATTATACAAATATGGAAATGTCTACTCCACGGTTTCTAAGATCACCTCTTGGAACCCAGTTCTTGAAAGTGTGGAAAATTACTTTCCTTTTTCTCGAAACGGAAAAGCCAGCCAACAGCAGATGACAAATATCCGTTACTTTGACGTAATTTTCTTTTGAATCAGCTCCCCATTTTCAAGAATTTAGTCCCTGAAGTGTGTCTGGTTTTGAGCTGTCAGTCACGCCGACAGACCGACAGGCGGACCAACAGACCGACAATAATGAAAAATTATGCTTGTTTAAATTGAGAGATCCGAAACGTGAAGATCTAAAAAAAACCCTCAATTGCAATACTTATATATAATACGTAATATACATACTATGTAGAATTATATAGAATTAAAAATTATATCCAAGTTTAAGTCCATTGCTTTCTATTAACAAATAATTTTAAGAATTTAAATATGTTAATTCTTAATGGTACACCGATATTTTGCCCCCTTTTTTGTCGATAATTAATTGATAAGTGATTAGTAATTATTAACTTGAGTTGCATATTTACATGTATTTTTTAGTTATTTAGAACAGAATTTACATTATATAATTTTTAATATTATTTATTAATAGAAAACAGTGGATGGAAACTTAGATATAATTTTTAGTTCTAAATACCATTTTATAATTTCATTTTGGTCTAAAATAAAAATTAAGGCTAAATTTTTCTATTTTGTGACCACTCTGTACTTGGTATTTCAAGTGTTAATAGTCTAATATGATTTTTTGGTAAGCAGAACTTTTTATAAAGAGTAACTTTTTTTCGTAAAATTAGTAACAAAAAAGTTTTCATATGTAGAGAACTTAAGTAGACACACTGTAAATATATATATATATATATATATATATATATATATATATATATATATATATATATATATATATATATATATATATATATATATATACATATATATTTATATATATATATATATATATATATATATATATATATATATATATAATTAAAGCTGCTTTTTTAAAACTTGTTTGTACAATCATCTGTTGTATTTGGTGTGAATTAATATTGGTAGATTTTAAGCATATCTTCTGTCGCAGACAAATTGATGTTGGTAAATGATCAAAGCATATGGTCTTGGTCAACACTCTTCACCTACTTACCACGGAATACAAAATAAGACTATAACTTCATAAAAGTAAAATCTAATAAAATCACATCTGCAAGACAGGAACTTTCATTCGTTGGGCATTAATCATTAACCGTCTGGTTTTTGCTTCATCCTGTTTAAATTCATCTTTTAAGTAATTATTTTTATTGCCTTTCTTTCAACGCTTTCATAGCCAAGCAGCAATTCTGCTTAATATACTTCCCCGTTCTACGAGAATGTGTAAGAAAATTAGAAAGCTACTTAAAAGCAGAATATTTATGATGGTAAATTTCACCTGTTACAAATTCAAAGCCAATTCAATACCAGAACTTGATTGGTTAAAGACACCACGTGTATGACGATTGCTTTAAGCTGGCTTGAAAGTGAAGGAGCTTTAAACAAGATCCTAATCCTAATCTTAATTGAATTTAAGATCATACGTTCAGATTCATTAAAAAGTTGTAAGATTTATTACTGGTTTAAGTTAAGATCTTCTAGTTGATCAGTTAGGTTTTGACAGGCTTTTGTCCTGTCATGGTTAACAAGTCGTCATTAAAAACGTATAAGTTATTCTAATATTTAACGCATTTGCTTGATTTCCCAATGATTTTCATCTTGGAACGTGTGGCTAGAATAAATTTAATTATTTGTAGCATATACCTAAATTTGCGAAAAAACTCAAAAATAAATTCATAGGATAAAACTTGGTTGTCCTATTCTTACACTTGTCAATTTAAAACTTTTGGTTGCCAAATTAGACCAATCTAGAGTTGAAGAATCTGGCCGTTAACGGCTGTTTATTGTGGGCTTTAAAAACTGTAAAAATTATTTTTTGACTTTAACTTTTTTAATTGGTTTCTAAACAAAGAAAAACTGAATTATATGTAGATATCCACCCTTAAAATATGTATATCTACTTTATGTCCAGTGACGTGTCATCTATATGACACGTCACTGGTCAGAATAATATCCAAACAATAATATAAAGAAATATAATCCCAAAAATCTTACTAATTGTTAAAATACTACTAACACAGGACCATAACTTGGTACCTACATGTAGGTGCCAAATTATGGTCACTACATGTATTAATAAATAAACCTCAATATACAAAAAATAATATAGAGATATAATCCCGAAAAACTTACTAATATTGTCAAAATATTACTAACACAGGACAATAATTTGGTACCTACATATAGGTACCAAATTATGGTCACTACGATTATGCCATGTATTAATAAACAAAGCTTAATATACAAAGAATAATATAACGTAATATAATCCCGAAAAACTTACTAATTATTAAAATACTACCAACACAGGACCCTAATTTGGTACCTTCATGTAGGTACCACAGTATGGTCAATACGATTAGGCTATGTATTAATAAATAAAGCTTAATACTCAAAGACTAATATAAAGAAATATAATTCCCAAAAACTTACTAATTGTTAAAACACTACCCACACAGGACCATAATTTTGTACCTACATGTAGGTACCAAATTATTAAAAAAGCATATACATCAAAGAACGTAAAAATTACAAATTTAAATTAAATGAGAGACGTGTCCACCTTCTATTTCTAAACATGTTCTCATTCTTCTATTTAAAGCATTAAAAACATTGATGAGCACTTGAGGAAAGTTGCTAACCTCCTGAAATTTATTTGTAATTTTCTAGCCCGTAGGTCTTCTAAATTCACAAGGGGTTTTGAAAACCAGTTTTTAATGCGTGGCCATAAAAAAAGTCGCACGGCGTGAGATCGCAGGACCGTGGTGGCCACCTAACTGGCATTAACCTTTTACCTTTCCACTGACGATATTACGACTAATGATTTGGTCTTCGAAAAATTCTTCCAAAAAATTTAAATCATCAAGACTTACGTGAATTGGTGCGCCGATCTGCTGGAAGAGCCTTGTCGCATCTTTTCTTCGTCAAATGCGTTTACAAAATTCTCTAAAATTTTATTACAGTATCACGCCGAATTGAATCCTTTTACAAAAAATCGTTCCAATTAACCTTCTTTTCGATATGGCCGCCCACACGTCAACTTTCTGTGAATGCAGAGGCTTCTCTATAAAGAAATGTGGATTTTCAGAACTCCACATTCTCATTTGTTGAGAATTGATTGAAAATAGCATTCGCTGCGGCTTGGCGTTTGGTAACAATTCTTGGACTGAGTTTAGACGATAAGCATGCATATGCAGGTCACATCTCAGGATTGTATTGCAGGTTGGTGGGTGTTCGGTAACAATTTGCCTCAGTTCTTCTACTTTTTGTGAAGTGCGAACTTCGGGTCTCCCACTGCCTTCTTTTCTATTGACACTTGCTGTTTCTTAAAAAAAAGCCGCAGATCTGGTCAAAACTTGACCAAACTGGTCGAAATCCATGACTATGTGTGGAAATTTCGTTTGAAATCCTAAATGGCTTCCCGTGTTGAATAAACCCACTGCCATCAGCCCTTCTACCATTTCTAAAGTAACTTTCGATTTCGATCATAAAAGCTTTCTTTCTGTCGTGATTAGCATTTTTAATTTTGTTAAAAATAAAAACTACAGAACTTGACAGTTCTATTTTTCATTCACCTATACCTTTTACCTATGTTACCTTTCAAGAGTAATAATTGAAGACATGTGTGATTGAATTCCGGACATACTTTGAGGACTTTTTTTTGATCTTACGATATATCTTTTTAATTATGTTTAACAATAAAAAATACTGTGTCTCTTTTCATGAGACCACGGCGCCTAATATATCAATTTTATTTTCTTGGTTGTTAAAATTACCAAAAATTTAGTAATAGGTACAGGTATATTATAAAAGAATCTTGCCAAAATCGAAACAATATTTTTGAATTAATTTTTTGATGTGCATGTGAATGTCTTTTTTAAAATTACCCAAAGTTTGGAGTGACATTTTATAAAGTCATATAATTTTCCGGAAGTAAAAGTCGGGCCTTTCTTAAATTTCCGCTAAATTGCATCGGCTTTTTAAGTGAAGAGCGGTAAGCTCACCCCGACTTTACAATAGCTGTTATTACAGAAATAAAAATTGTTGTTTTTCCTTTGCAAGGAAAGGTATTAAAAAGGTTTATCACAAACCGCCAATTAACTGCAAGAGTGAAGAAAAGCTCATAAATCGGCATTGGCAATGCATTTGTAGCAAGCCAGCCGTTGCATGCTGAACTGTGCTTACTATAAAGAGTGTGTTAGTAGGTCATTCTTCGAGTGCAGCGAGGAAGAGTTTACTTCACCAGTAACCATTCATTGTCAAGGTGCTTTCATTATTTTTATTGCAGGCGAATAACCGGCTAGCACTGGCGGAGCCAACATCATGACAAGGTCGTGGATGCTGAACATACTTGGTACTTTGGCGGTCTTTTTACTAGGGGTAAGATCACTTAATTTTTAAATGTATGGTGTAGTATTTGTACTGGCACCAGAATGAACTACAAAAGTTATTTTTTCTGGTTGTAAAATCACAATGGCTTAAAATTTCAAAATAATTTTTGAATCTTTGTTTTAAATAAATTCTGGACTACCCTAAACTTTTAGTACACGCAAAAAAAGAGAGTCCAGAACTGAAAAGTGATCGATAATGAAATTTCAAAAAAATAACTTTACGGTCATTCATACGTAGCTTTGAATTTTTTAAAAAACTGTTTTGAAATACATGATTTTTTAAATAATTTATTACCAAAATAAAGAAAAACAATTACCGGTTTTACTTAAATAAAATATAAAAAAATATTTTCGGAACGTTTTCCATTCATCTAGTTAACTTTTTGAATACGGAATTATTTGAATTTTTTTATCGACTACCACTGGACTGGATATAAGAAACCCACTTTGGTTCAAACATGACGGTGCTTCATGTCATAGCTCTGCAAGAGTGACAGATTTTTTACAACGGACATCTCCACAGAGGTGGATTGGATGAAGGTCAAAATTAGCTTGGCCACGAAGGTCCCCAGATATAACTTCCTTAGATTTTTTCTTATGGGGATTCTTAAAATAAAATGTCTATGCCCACAGACCTTTCGAAAACATATACCGTTTAGAGAGAATTATCAGAGAATGTGTCCAAGAAATTTCCTCTCAGACGTACAATAGTTTGTATGGAGAGAAACGATGGTCATGTTGAAGCCTAGTATAGTATTTCATAAAATGTTATTGTTGTTTATTTTGGTAATATGTTATTTAACAAGCATGTATTGAAAACCACTTTGTAAAAAAATTCAAAAGTACATATGAATAACCATATAGATATTTTGTCAAATTTTATATACGATCACTTTTCACTTATGGATGACACTTCCTTACTTTATTGTACTTTGCAATTAAAATTAAAGATAGTTTTCCTTCTACGGCATTTATCGTTGTTACTTTTTTTGACACCACGTATATGCCGGGTCAAAATTTTTGATTTGAGCGTTATTTTCTCAACAAGCAGGACTTTTTATATGAAGAATAACTTTTTTCCGTAGTCAAAAATAAAAAAGTTTCCCATTTAAGATGGTTTCTGGATACGCTGTATATAATTACGACTCAAATGTCTATTTAATATACATAATTAAGAACAGATTTTGACATCAATCCCCGAACCTTTCCTCACAAGGAATAGTGATTTGAGTGTTATTGTCTCAACAAGCAGAACTTTTTATGAAGAATATCTTTTTTCCTTAGAGCCAAAAATAAATTAGATGATTTTTCATTTTCGAGTTATTTTGAAGAAACTAAATTTTCGAATTTTTAATTGAATTTTTTTCTGGCGTTAATATGAAAGGCAGGTCAAAACTAATAAAACTTCTTTATAGCAACTTTTAATGAACTTAAAGATTACGTTATCAGTTTATTTATTCGACGTTTTGTCTTGGGGCAACTTCATTTTTTTAAATACGGTCCTGATTTTTTATGTCAATTTCTAAAAGTCCTTTTTATTCTGAATTCAACAGTGTGCCACACATTATGGTTAACTTACGTTTTGAGTCTTTTTTTGACCATTATTAATAAATTTTTGCGATACAGACCTGTCTCCTAGAACATTTCATAAATTGTAATTTAATGAAGAAAATAATGAGGCATACTCAATCTTTTCAATTTGTTATTTTACCTACCATCCATGTATGTCCTTTGTTCATTTATTTGTTGTGTCTGTTCATAGTAATTGGTTGGATTATTAAATTAACGTTTAATATTAATTATTATAAAATGTTATACAAATTATTATATTAATACTTTAATGGAATTAAAAAATGTTCAACTGACTGCTTGCTGTATGAACCTAAAATGTGTTAATATTTAATAATGGCATTGAATTTGGAATCCAGATTTAATGATAAGGGTCCAAATAGGCCCAAAACCTAATTAAACCCTAATGTGTGGTACACTGTTCTTGGAATATTTTTCAACAGTAATTAATTGATTATTTTTCTTATTTACAAGCCATAATTAAAAGAAGAAATTAAAAAGATTGCGTATGTTTCATTATTTTCTTCATTAAATTACAAAAGCTGGAACAATGTATGAAATGTTCTAGGAGACGGGTCCGTATCTCAAAAATATCTTAATAATGTTCAAAATAAGATTCAAAATGTAATTTAACCAAATATGCGGCACCCTGTTAAATTCAGAATAAAAAGGGCTTCTAAAATTTGACATAAAAAAATCAGGACCGTATTTAAAAAATGAAGTTGATGATCGCTGCCCAAAGACGAAACGTCGAATACAAAAATTGATAACGTAATCTTTAAGCTCATCTAAAGTTGCTACAAGAAAGTTTTATTAGTTTTGCCGTACCTTTCATATTAACAGCAAAAAAAAAAAAATTAAACATTCTAAAATTTAGTTTTTTTCAAAATAGCTCGAAAATGAAAAAATACGCCACTTTTGTCCCATTTAACCAATTTTGTATTTGTAACAATTAACGAGATCCCCATACTGACCCTCCTTAACTTGGCCACCGTGTATATACTATATGTATATATCTTAAGTTTAGTATATACTAAAATTTGTTTCATGTTTTAGAGAATAAACTGTGACGCTCCGCTGACGGATTCAGCATCCCTTCCGCTAGAGCACAGATCCGTTTATGGACCACCCTTATCCGGCCCAGGATATGCGCCCCAGTCATTAGCAACTTTAGGTGGAGGAGGTGGAGGCGGTATTGGAGGCGGTGTTGGAGGCGATGATCCTTGGCCTTTAGCTACCCCAGACATGCCCCAGATAAAACATCTTCAAGTACAGTGCGAGAAGACACACATGCGCGTCAACATCGAATTCGACCGACCCTTTTACGGAATGATCTTTTCGAAAGGCTTCTACAGCGACTCACATTGTGTGCATTTAAAACCGGGTACCGGGCATTTAAGTGCTACGTTTGAAATTTTCCTAAATAGCTGTGGTATGTCCTCGTCCGCTAACCATAACGCGGCTAGTTACGGTGGACCAACCCCCAGCGGTAGTTATGTGGAGAATACGATCATTATTCAATACGATCCTTACGTGCAAGAAGTGTGGGACCAAGCCAGAAAGCTCCGATGTACCTGGTATGACTTTTACGAAAAGGCAGTAACATTTAGGCCATTCCAAGTGGACATGTTGCACGCTGTTACAGCTAACTTCCTAGGAGACAACCTCCAGTGTTGGATGCAAATTCAAGTAGGCAAGGGACCCTGGGCGTCTGAAGTTTCCGGAATTGTAAAAATAGGCCAAACTATGACCATGGTACTAGCCATTAAAGATGATGAAAACAAATTTGATATGCTGGTTCGGAACTGTGTGGCTCATGATGGCAAACGTGCACCAATCCAACTTGTTGATCAGTACGGGTGTGTCGTAAGACCAAAGATCATGAGCAAATTCCAGAAAATCAAAAACTTTGGTCCTTCGGCTTCCGTAGTATCGTTTGCCTATTTCCAAGCATTCAAGTTCCCTGATTCAATGAATGTACACTTCCAGTGTGTTATCCAAGTGTGCAGATACAATTGTCCTGAACCTAAATGTGGCGGCCACGGTCTGGGCTTAGAATATGGAGCACCAGCTCTAGGAGGAAACGCTCTGGGAGGAGGCGACTATGGTCACGGAAACCTTGGAGCCGAGTATGGTCCGCCACCTGCAGGTGAATATGGTCTTCCGCCTGCATTCCCTGACCCCAGACACCCTTCAGGTCCAACCGGGGCTTATTCCGAACAAAACGCAGATGTCGTACCAGCACCCCAGGCACAAACTTCATCGTCTTCAACCTCAAATCCACCAAACTTGTCATCACCAGCTCCGCAAGTTAATGTTCAAAGCAGCAATGAAATTCATTTGCCACCTCCTCCTCCACCAGGTCACCATGGTCTATATAACACAGTCAAGAGAAAAAGTAGCAATGTTAACGACGAGCTTGAAGGAAACTTAGCTACGTTGGGAGGACGCCCAAGATCTGTAGAAAATCTTCCCGCTGAACTTCAAGGAGCAAGGCGTCGAAGAAGTCCGGAAGTAATGAACTTTGTTGTTAGTCATGTATATAAGCGTGAAGCCCAAGAAATGACTGATGTAAACACTAGTAGAGTCATTCAGGTAGTCGCTCCTGGAGATGTCAACTTTGCCCTTAATGCTGCTCAAAATAACGAAACTGTAGTGATCCAGTCAGCTTCGTCACAGGATCCTGAAACCATCTGTATGTCCGTTCCCAGTTTTGTAGCTGGATTAGTGATGCTTCTGTTAGTTTTAATTGTAGCAAGTCTAGTGGCAGCTTTTCTTTTCGTTCGAGTGCGCGCGATTGACAGAAAAGGACTCGCTACGACTTTCGTGAGTGCTCGAGGATATGACAATTCAGAATTTGTGAAAGTGGCAAACTGACAGTAAATAGATAGACTTATTTCGAAGGTTCCAAAGATGTTCAGGTTTAGCAAGTGATTCTGTGAAAGTGAAATATTGTTGCTGTCTGAAGCGCGACAGATATTTACAATTTTTCACGCCGGCCATCCTTGATCCCGGTCTTGTTCCCGGTCTTGATCCTTTCGAGATCAACTCTGTATAATTTGTGCTCGTAATCGGCATTGCATTTGCCGTTACCAGCATGACTTTGTTTTTATTTATTCTAATTTATTTTTTGTTGTTAACTGATTTTGTTAGATTATTTTCGATGTGTTACTCACACTGTCACATGTATTACATGAGAGTATGGTTGTAATATTTTTGTTTGATTAAACCGCCTCTATTAACTATCAGCTCAAACCAAGGACTCGGTAAGAGTGCCAGTTTGGAGCTAGATTTTAAATTCTAGAGCGGATCCTAGTCTTGACGTTAGAAAGTATAGATTACATGTACATAAAGTGAGTAAGTATAAACTTAATACTCAGAATTATGATAATTTATATCTTCTACCGAGATTTAAATAGCTACCTACCGATCTCTAAAATAAAAAATGTTTTCAACAGTATTACTATTTATTTTCTTTTTGTGTTTATATAACATTAAATTCTAACAATCTGTATAAATCATTTTCTTGTTATCAAATTTACTGTGAAAATCTGCGTGTTCTCTGAATAAAACTATTTATAATTAGCTTTTTAGTTTTAATTTAATGACTGATGATGAATGTTTAACTCCAGCCTTAAACAAAAATATATCATTTACACCAGTAACGCCAGTATTCAAAACTGAAAGTTAAGGTATCTCAAGAAATGAAAATATTTCAAAACGGAGGTCAACGTGGACCTAATCTACAGTTAGCATATGACATTCTATGTAACATACCTCCGACAAATGTAGGAGCGGAGAGATGTTTCTCGGCAGCAGGTTTGATTTTAGCCAGATTTCGTTCTTCTATGTTACACGAAACATTGAATAATCTCATCTGTTTTCATCATCTATTTTCTTAAAGAAAAAAACTGATATATTTAAAAAAACAAACCTTTGAATATTATTATTATTTTTTTAAAATACTTAGGTTGCTATTCTGTAGTTCTTATTTAAATGCTTATTTAGAATACATTGTATTTTCTTTTAATATTTTACTAGTTTTAAAAATAGTTTGGCATTATTCTATGAAATAAAGACTAAAAATCCCTGTTTGTGTTTTAATCCCGGGATCCCGAGATTAGAAAAAATTCAATCTCGAAATCCCGGGATCGCAATATTGACCGGGATTGGATCCCCTAGTATATTTTTAAAAATTAACTGCCGTAGGTCTCGGCATAGTAGACCGAAACGTCAATATAAGTAAATAACAACCAATACACGACTTTTAATTCACTAGGACTAATAAAACCCAAGAATAAACCTTATTATATATATATATATATATATATATATATATATATATATATATATATATATATATATATATATATATATATATATATATATATATATATAACGACTGTTGATTTTCTTGGGGTAGCGGTCTCGGGACGAAGTAAAACTCTTTTTTCACAGACGCCAAGCTTTCGGAAATTTATTTTTTCCTTTTTCAAGGCTACAATAATGAAAATTATTACATGATGGCTTATATGTATGGTTTTCTTTTTATTAAAAAAACATAAAAAGAACAACGGAAAATAGTTACATATAAAAAGGATCAGGAAGTTATGGTCAATTTCAATTTACTTACGTGCAAATTGAGTAATACGCTGGTAATATGTTTGTTTAATAAGTAAGGCATCATTAGTTACATTTTAAGTTAAAATTTTAGCTTAATTTCTTAAAATTATTAAAAATTACAAGAGCAAGGGAAAACATTTGTCAACCTGACAACATATTTGCATGCTGGTTCTTATTAGTAGGTGAATTCTTTCTGACATTTTTTTGCTGGTTGGTGTAATAAACTGCTAACAATTTGGGTCAATTCAATGAATCGGAATTCATAGAAAGTTTTAAAGTAAAGATAGCTAGATCATGAAAATTGACCCAAATTGTTAGCAGTTTATTACACCAACCAGCAAAAAAATGTCAAAAAGAATTCACCTACTAATAAGAACCAGCAGTATATGCAAATATGTTGTCAGGTTGACAAATGCTCTTGTAATTTTTAATAATTTTAAGAAATTAAGCTAAAATTTTAACTTAAAATGTAACTAATGATGCCTTACTTATTAAACAAACAGATTACCAGCGTATTACTCAATTTGCACGTAAGTAAATTGAAATTGACCATAACTTCCTGATCCTTTTTATATGTAACTATTTTCCGTTGTTCTTTTTATGTTTTTTTAATAAAAAGAAAACCATACATCTAAGCCATCATGTAATAATTTCCATTACTGTAGCCTTCAAAAGGAAAAAATAAATTTCCGAAAGCTCGGCGTTTGTGAAAAAAGAGTTTTACTTCGTCCCGAGACCGCTACCCCAAGAAAATCAACAGTCGTTCTATTCAACTGTCGGTCAAGACTACCCTTCCCAGTATATATATATATATATATATATATATATATATATATATATATATATATATATATATATATATATATATATATATATATATATATATATATATATATATATACATATATATTATATATATATATATATATATATATATATATATATATATATATATATATATATATATATATATATCTTTTTCGAAATTATATTTTTAGGTACTAAAATTAGGGTGGAAAAGTATAAATGGGCCATCCTGTTTCTACTCAGATGATTTTAATAATTCAAAATGTTTTAGATGAAAATTATTAAACTTTTCTTTCACTGCTAAAATATTTTTGGAACAAAACGCAAGGTAAACAAGAGCGTAAATTTAACTAAACAAACTTAAGTAAAGATTAGGGCCTCTAATGTAAATAAATAATTACCAATTTTGGTCAAAACCTATCAGAAATAATTATTAAATAATGGATACGGAGTTTTCTGGTAAAATACTTAGAAACAACTTATGAAAACTAGTCTAACCACTTAGAAAACTGCAAAAAATCATTAAAAACTATGTTTTATAAAAAACGCGAAGGCTTGCCTTATTTATCTTTAAGCGTGTCGTAAAGAGAAAGTAAAAAATTTAAATACAGGCCTTCGATTCCTCATGCTTAAAAGTTTCTTTGGGTTCAGTCAGCAGACGTGATTGTCGATAATACTTTCGCTTGCGGTTACTTTCTACCAAGATTAATATAAAAAAAACGGTAATAGGTCACAAAAAAGAAATATTTTTATGTATTGGATTGTTCTTAAAGGAAAGTTGGTCAAAGTTATTTTTAGGGCTACGAAACGAATACGCGCAACAAATGAACTCTACAACTAAAGAAAATTACTAAAATAAGTACACATCTTGTCTTTGACATAATTCAAAGAAATATTTCTTTACAGTGTGAAACCTATATCGTTGATCATATTATTTCCTCCTAATAAGAGAACAGTGCATTTAAAATAAAACCCTTTTAATTCTTTATTTAAATTTACTTATACCATCTTCATATCCAGTAAACTGATAATCGATTGACGAGAAGCAGCCATCTAAATGAACATATATTTTTTTGGATTGATAAATAAAACGTTTGATTTCAAGACCTTGTTCCTTCCACACAAATAAATAGCTCACTTTAGTGAATGCACCAGCAACAATCACAAAGAAACGGCGTCAATTGGTCTAAAAAGCTATTCGTTTTGTTTTATCCGAGTGAAATTAGGAAGGACCATAGAGAAAATATATAGTAGAGAAATAATGTCAATTACGAATGCGGCAAATTTACCGAGCTGAATCCGTAAACAAAGACGGTCCTCTGCGGGCTTGCGCATTGTCGAACGTTTGCCTTGTGATAGACAGGACCGTACTTCAAAATTTATTTCACATGACGTGAATCTTTAATTCTTTTTATTAATGATAAAAATGTAACCATTAGTGAGATTTTAACAAAAAGTGTATAGTTTGTTGGCTTAAATCTGAGTTTCCTTGCTATACAAAACTGTCGATAATTCCTCGAAAATAGCTCAGTTTATATATATATATATATATATATATATATATATATATATATATATATATATATATATATATATATATATATATATATATATATATATATACAGTGCGTCTCTTTAATGTCCCCCCCCCTCTTAATTTTTTAAACGTTACATTTACAAAATTGAAAGTTGAAATAAAATATAAACATAGTATTCTAAACAATAGAAATAAAATATGCAACTGTTTTAAGAAGTAAAATAGTAAATCAAAAAAATCACATGTGTATATTTTATTGGATTGGCATCCCATCCTGTATAATTATTGAACAAAGCAAGTTCTAGGGTAAGATGTAAATATTTTTACACCTATTTACAGTGTGTGCATTTGATACTTTGCTGAAAGCGCTACTACTTACGGCCCCATGTCAATCTAATCCATACCATACCATATCTTAGCGATCCTTTGGCGAAAGCGCTTTTTTCTTTCGCCATCCCTTTTAAAATACTCCCCTCTACCCTAATCCACTAGTATTTTTAGTGCCCCTTTGACGAAAGCACAAATATGCCTTTTGGACACTCACCCTTCTAATCCACTGATATCTTAGCGATCCTTTGGCGAAAGAGCTTTTTTCTTTCGCCATCCCTTTTCAAATACTCCCCTCTACCCTAATCCACTAGTATTTTTAGTGCCCCTTTGACGAAAGCGCAAATATGCCTTTTGGACAGACCCTTCTAATCCACTGATATCTTAGCGATCCTTTGGCGAAAGCGCTTTTTTCTTTCGCCATCCGTTTTAAAATACTCCCCTCTACCCTAATCCACTAGTATTTTTAGTGGCCCTTTGACGAAAGCGCAAATATGCCTTTTGGTCACACTCACCCTTATGCAATATAGGGGAAGGAGGCATTGACACTATATATGACCTTCTTACACCATCTTACCCCGTATACAATGCCCCTAATACACACACACCCCATCAGTGCCTTTCTGACACCTTGACCACACTCAATATACGTCACTGACAAATATTTCTACTTCTCCGTGTGTGTATTCACTTCAACACCGGAGTGCATTTAAGATAAATTATATTTTTTACCTCCTATTCTTTCACATATTGATATAATTTAAATTTGGAATTAAACTATTTCTATTTATGCACTACTTGTAAGAAATAGACTACGAAATAATTCCTTATATTTAAAAGTTGGATACATAATTGGCGAAACATATGAAATGTCTGTAACACTTTGTAAAGACTATTTTTGTATCGAAATAACAAGCTTCAGAGGTTCGCTATATTCGCCACCCCAACCAAAAATACCATAACATACAAATGAGATTTTTTCGGCCCGGTTCTGTTCGCCGCATTGCGTCATTGAGTTCAACAACCACTTTTGCTAGACGTCCCGAGTGCGCATGCCTCGAGAGGACCGTCGTTTAAAAATCTGACTGGCGCCCAATGCGTACAAACGCACTTTTTCGCCCATACATTGGACGGATTCAGCTGGTGTCGCGAATACGTTGTGATGGTCTAAATATATCTTGTCTATGGGAAGGACGCACGCGACATGACAAAGCAACGAGCCGACAAATAATAAGAATAGCAATAGGACCGACCACGCCGCGCCGGTAAACTTTAAAACGGCAGAAATACCTAAAATTCTTTATAATAAGGCACGATTTTTTTAATTCTAGAATTTCGTTATTTTAAACAGAACCTTTTGAGATTGCAAAATCTTGTTGTGTTATGCAGTGGCAGATTTAGGAAAGGGGGGGGGGGGGGGGCTGAAGCCTTGTACAAAAAGGATTTCAATAGCGAATTTTATAAAAATAAATATTGTAACAATCTGTAATATAAACATTAACAATTCTTACATATTCTACAAAATATTATAAACAAAATCAAACATTTGCAGTCTATATAAGGTCTTTGAAATAAATTATACCACAAAAATATGAATATAAATCAATACCAATGTGTTATATAAAAAGTGCAAGCCTTTCTTGGCATTTTTCATTTACATGCTCTGTGATTGTTGCTGAAAACATTCCTTACACGTCTCGCTGCGATTTTATCAAAATCTGCGTCGGGTCGTTTTGACTTCTAAAGCAAATAAATATCCAAATAGTTTTCTTCCAAAAAAACATTCTTTTGAAAGTAAATCTCTTCAAAAAACATCTTTTTCGAATACGGATTAACGAAACGTTTCAAAAATATTTTCTCGAATGCACATTATGCTGAACGTACATTTTTTCAAATGTCCTAACAGCTTTTTCAGAGATGCTTTTTTGAAAACGGATTTACGAAATATTCTCTCGAAAACACGTATTTCGAAAGTATATTTTTTCAAAAATGTCTTCGAAAAATAATTTTCAAATAATAATAGGCACATTTTCCGAACACAGTATTTAGAAAATTAAATTATAAACTCCAGTAGTTTGGAAAATGTTAATGAAAAAAAGGCGAAAAAGGATCCTGAACAAACCTAAACGCACCTTTTTGGGTTTGATCAGGTTTCCTTAGGTTTGGTATGTTACTTTCTCGTAAATTACTTTTCCAAAAAGCCGTTACTTGGAAAAATTAATATCCAAATAAATTTTGAGAAATTGATTTTAGAAAAATTCTACTTTCGTATGTACGTGTATTTCCCCCACAAGGAGCAGAAGGCATAGATAAAAAATGCTACATCAATACTTTCATATTAACCAAACAACTTGTCCTGTACGCAAGCTAAGATGACCAACTGTTCTGTTTTTAACAAACATCTTTTTTAATGTTGAATTAAATTTTTTCGAAAAACAGCTCTTCGAAAGATGCTTTTTCGGTAATGGATCTACAAAATTTATCGAAAATATTTTTTTTTTAAAGAATCTATCAAAAATATATTTTCCGAAAATATACTTACTAGAAAACATAGTTTTCTAAATTTAAATTATGAACTCTAACACACAATTTTTGAAAAAATGTACTTACTAAAAACATGTTTTCTTAAAAAAATGTAATTTCGAAAAGTGATTAAAAAAAAATCGAAAAGTTGGTTTCCGAAAAAAAAAACGTTTAACCTAGTTTTCGAAAATATATTTTCGAAAAAACGTGGTTTCAATAAAATATGTTTTCGAAAAATTTTCATCTATCAGTCCAAATGGACAGAAGGCATAAATAAAAAAATGCTAGAATTTTGATAAGTTAAGATGACAAACCGTTCTGTTTTCCCAAGAACAGGTTTAGATATTTCGTCCATTATGAAATAGTGTACATTTCTTAGAACCCTAAAATTTAAAAAAAAATGTCGCACGCGAACTTGCCCGTTCTTTTTGGTACACACTTTTGCGTAGCTCGCGGTGAGGTTGTGCACCTCCCCCCTCCCCCGACGAAATTTTAAATTCGTCCCTGGTGTTAAGTGTTACTTTCTATGAATTTATTACAAGAGCATTATTTTTTTATTTTAACAATGTGTATTCTCAATTTAATTGCACTTCTTCGATTTAAACATTTAAAAAAAAAATTGTGTTAAAGTTGGGGGAGATCTAAAAGTGAAGCTATACTTTTATTAGGATTTCGTGTTACTTTAAACCTAATGTAAAAATGTTTAAAAGAAGTTTCAAGCTTAAGTGAAGACGATCTTTTTTGTGTGTAGCAATAAAACAATTTAAAACCACACTTGGTATTACGTAAAAAAAATCCAATTTAAATAATGCGAAAAACATCGCGCCATGAAAAACAAGGCTTCTCTGGAAACATTAAATTTAAATTAAACAGACAGGCAGATTCGCAAATAATATTCTTGAAGGCTTATATTGTTAAATCCCGGTGATATGGCAAACACCCAGGTTTAAGCTCATTACGACACCGTCAACAATATCATATTCTAATGACACAGATCGGCTATGCGGGGTCGCCAATGGTTTTTGTCACCATAGCGACGTTTCCAATGTTCTCGCCACGGTTTTCCAACAACGGTAAAGTTGCGTTGACTGAACCCTATTCCTGGATTTAGTAGAAAATTTCTTCCCTCAGGCCTTCATTAGGAGGAGACGATTTTATTTAATATTTGTGTTGGAATACCCCTAAGGGGTAAAACACCCCCTCACCAGATCTCCTAAACCTTCCGTCCGTTTTGAAATTTGGGATGCAGGTTTGCATTGCGGTCTTGGTGCAAAAGTAGCGGGTGTTATGCAAGTTTCTTGCCAAGGGGCTAAAATCATTCCCAAAAAATTTAAATATTTTTCATTCCAAAAGGACAGATTGAGTTTGCTTTTTAGATGAGAACCAATGCGTGTATAATACACTCCTAGAATTTGGTGCGTTCCTCCCGACTCACCCTGTATATCCTAAAAATATATTTCATGTTTAAAACACGCTGACGAAGCCCGCGGGTACCAGCTAGTAACCTATAAACAGACAGTTCCGGTTGAAGAGAATCTGCCTAAAACGTTGCACACAAAATATTACGCCTTGACAAATCTTTAAAACAACAGTGAACTAGACGATTCTATGTGCTCAAGTGTAAAAACGGCGTTGTCCCTCTTACTCTAAATTTCATCGCCATGTAATGGAAATAAATTACTAAAAATTTATTATCACGAAAAATAATGGTATATTGAATATGTTATTAATTCTTAGTTACATGCTTTAGCCTGTGGTATTTAGGATTGCAGGTATTAACTGGAATCTATAATTGTTTTAAGATATAAACACTGGTATCTTATCCTTAATTTAAAATTTATGTTATGTTCGAAAAAATGTATATGCTTTTCCATGGGCGCACCCAAGATTTTGTCTTGGGTGGGGCTGATTTGTCTTGAGGGGGGCGGGGCTGAATGGTGCAATTCGGTGGATTTCTTCTATTACTAGTGCACTTTTTTTAATTTTTGTGTGTCTAAGATGTTGGTCGGGGGGGGGGGCTGTTGCCCCAGACCCCCCTGGGTGCGCCACTGTGCTCTTCACCCTTCAAAAGTTTTAATTGAAGAATATTAACGTTCAGTAAAAATAAAATTATAAACTCCTTCACCATCGGGAACAGAACGTAAGTAATTTAATTTTTACAGCTTCAATTAACTAATTTTGCTGGCAAGGTTATTTAATTAATAGACTACGTACCTACTAATTATCCTCAGTTCTCGTTTTAATTGAGACTTAAATATGTAGTGAAAATTCGAAAAAAGGAGAAAATAGAGCTGTGGAAACGAGAAAAATTATTTCGGTGAGTATAAACAGAAATACTCGCCATGTTGGAAATGTGTGACAATACTCAGACGACGGGATTATAGGTATCTTAAAAATTGTACCAAAGTACCTTCGCCATTGAGTCAGTGCGACCGAGTTTGGTTTGGGAGTTGGTTCTTTGCATCAAAAATTGTACTATAGTACCGTCGCCATTGAGTCAGCACGACCGAGCTTGGTTCATTAAATGGATGGTTATGACTGTTTTGAGCTTTTTCAAAAAAAAAAAATTTGCAACCAGAAAATGGCAGGCACTAAAATATTGTTTTTGACATGAGTAGTTCTTAGTCCCATGTCTTCTGATTCGTCCCTAATGATCTGACAACTAATTCTTGTTAATTTTATTTAAAATAATGCAGGCATGATAATGGACCTGTTAGAAGAATTTAACAGAAGTGTCAGCAACAAGAGATTCATTAACTAATGAGTTTGAAACTTTAATCTGTATAATAGGATATAAAGTTTACGTGTACGTACAAGAGATTGTCATTTACTGGGTGTGCAAAAATTGTTAATTACTTTAGCAGAAGAAAAAAATATTTTTTAACCAGCATTGTTCTCCAAGTTATTATTTTCTTTTGAATCACGAATTTAACAATTATTATATCATGCATTTTGTATGCATTTTTTTAAACAAGACGCTTAAAACTGTCACCCAACCTTATCACGAAAAGGATCGCTCAGAAAAAAATCATGAACATTGGGAATTAGGTGTAGATTGAGCCAAAATTATCAGGATTTAAAAATTCTAGCGCGATGAATTGTTATAAACAATTTAATTGTTTATTTCCTTATAACTGCTGAACCATTGGTTTTAGAGTAAAAGTTTTTTGACAAAAATATTTCTCACGATGTAAGGAACAACTTTTGTCCCTACACGTTTTTCAAAATTTTCAATGTGGCTTAGTCGAAGCGCTCCCCACTCAGCTCCGCGCATACGCGATGTGATACGGAGTTGGTGCCGTCGGCGGCGGGTTGCGAGGCAGATGGGCGGAGATTGGGCGGCAGAGGTTTGTTCAGGCTAAGTGGGGTGCTAATGGCACGGAACACTAATTGTGCAAGTATAGCTTGCAATTGACCGATTTTTTTTAGTCAATTTAACAATGGATGAAAGGCCAAAGGGTGAAATTTAGTATCATATAAGGTTCAGTTACGATTCTACTCAAAATTTTCCATGTGATTAAAGAAAACGTTTTTTAAACTTTACGTTAACGAATATTGGCGTAAAAAGGAATTAACCCAGCATAGGACGATTTCCCTTATTTGGGAATACAAGCCCGAAATATTTCACATATTTGAATAATGGGTTATGTGTGCAAATGTTAGGGATTTTGTTTTCATGCAATAGGCATTCATATAATTCTCTCGGTATAGTGCGGTAAAATTTTAGGCTTAGTCTGTAAAGTAGGTCCTCTTTCCGCTTGATACTAGTATTTGACAAATACAGAGGTTTTGCTTGAGAAGTGTCGTATAAAAGCTGGTCTTTTACAATAATTTTCAATTTCATCAACATGTTTTGTAATTTTTGAGAGATTTCACGTATACTTCAAGTCTTAGCGTACCGTGGGCATCTGAAGAGAAGAGCAATGTAATCTATTGACATGGTACTTATATGATTGGAGGTTAGGAGGGGAAGGAAAAACATCTGCAGGCAATTTGTTCCATAATCTGGAGACGCTAGGTATGAATGCGCGAGAGAAGTGGGATGTTCTTGGCTTTTGTAGCTGGACAGTGAAGGAATGCATACGTAAAGTGCCTCTTGTTGTTCTGTTAGGCACGGTCAAGGAGGGAATTATAGCGGTTAGTTCTTCAGAGCAAAGTCCGTAGAAGTATCGGTAGTAGAGCAACAGCGCGGCGATAAGCGAGAGAAGGGAGTTATCTTGTGAGGACAGGGTGATTGGTTAGTTGAATGGCTCTTTTTTAAATAGAATCAAGTATGTTAAGTGCCGAAGGTGATGCCACTCCCCACCGGTGGGAGCAGTACTTTAGGTTAGGTCTTATTTGGGAAACATAGAAAGTGTGTATGTCGAAAGGGGAGAAGTATTTTCTGTGTCAAAAGAGAAAACCAAGTTTTTTGGCTGCTGATGTGGCTATTGAAGTAATAAGTTTGTGTCAGCTGAGATCATTTTCGAAAGCGATGCCGACAAAATCGAATGTTCTGTAGGGCTTGGCCATTCATGTAGATGGGGTAAGTGTTGCCGGATTTTTTGTGTGACAGGGAGCAAGACTGGGTTTTGGAGGCGTTGAACTGAACAAGGATATTGGGAAAGAGATAGGTGCATAGATCAGCGTCTATTATCCAGCTCTTGATTCGAGACTTCCCGTTTTGGTACGTTTAGCGTCTCCTCAATAGAGATCGCGCCTTGTACTAAAAGCCCAGAATAAATGGATGGTGTTTTTTCTGAGCTAAAAGTATGATTATTCGTAAAATAAAATTAGGAACGCTGCCGAAACTCCGTTTTCTTTAATAAATACAATACTGGCGACTAGACAAGTAATACAATATTTGTTTACGCACGTGCAGGCTGCCAGCTATAGTAGACACGAGATTGCCAATAATTTCAAAAATATTTTATCGAGAAACAAGTGCTAACTTGTTGCCAATACACCTTTTAGAGCCGGTCTAATTTCTTAAATAAAATTTAAAAAAAAAGTCTACCCTAACACAGCCTCGAACCCACGACCTCTTGGTCAACTCGCTGAGATTCTACCTCTGGACTACGCTGACAATGTAAGAAAACCGGTCCGATGCCGTTATATTTGATGACTAGCGCTGGCGTGGCTGAGATCTTATTTATAAATTTTTATGTTTAACCGCTAATTAATTATATATTAATACAATGCAAATACAACGCGCATATTAGCTACCTAATTAGTTTTTCTTTTTTCCAACCAAATATTTTGAAAGAGTATATGTTACGGGGCGGTTTGAGTGTATCTCCGTAGTGGGAGTGGCCCGATATTATTGGTGGGCCGTCGACAAATTGTGTCTCTTTTTAACTTCCTAAAGGGCGTGTGTCTGTTTCTGTCTTAGTTTCAATGAATTTATATCGTCCATTTAAACCTATGAGCCCAATTTAAAATACGACCCAGCCCGGAGCAAGCTTTGGTATCTTTCTTGGGGAGTTTTTGAATGGAACTTTTTTGAAAGAAAAGTTTGGTTTTAAAAAATTAATTATTAGGTAGATCATTGAAAATTTTAGGTGGGTCATTGACCAAATGACCTTATGGACGGGCCGCGCCTGTGGGTGACGAAATCCGTACTGTCTGTCATGGATGATTTTGTATTTTTCTAAATATTTTATAATTCGCAAGTTGATGGCTTCCTTCATAACTTTTCTGACAATAGAGAGAAAAGAGATAGGTCTAAAACTGGATGGCAGGGACTTCGAACCTTTCTTCGGGACAGGCTGCACACGAGCAGTATTTCAACTATCTGGGAAGATACCCTTGTCATGGGAAATCTGGACAAGACGAGTTAAGATGGGTGCAAGTTCTGGAGCGCATTTTTTTAGAACAAGTGCTACGTTCAAATAAAAGAAATGTGTTAGTGCAACACACACCTTAATATTACACAAACGGTAAAGAAGTAAGTAATGTAAAAACAGACAGGCTATTTTCATTATTGCACAAAATTTTAGAAAAGGATTTCTTTTGAAATGGATTTTTGTCGATTTTTATCTCTATATAGTATAAAAAAACTGACCGGCTGACTGATTGATTTACCGACATACCAACGCACAGCCCCCCCCCCCCCCCCCCCATCGTATCCTCGGTTTGACGTACCGGCGGGGCTTGCGAGCTTCATTGACTCGGAGGGCTAGGCCAGCTAGGTTCAACCATGCTGGGAAGGTCTCTGAGGTTAGAAGCCAGACTAAGAAGGATACAACTGCACAGTGGTGCCCACACTACACATTTAACACCAGCTCACTGCCTGTCCTGCTGCGGCCGCCCTGCGCGGAGCGGCGGGGTACAGCGGTGAGCACACTACAACACCTACACTTCACCTACATCTAACACATGCGGCTTAATCCCACGGTGTGACGCGACCCGTGCCAACGGGACGAATGGCGCCTGAGCCGTAATCAGACGTTTGAAACGGAGCCTCCGGGACACCAGGCGACATCCCGGAGTAAACAGCCTTACACCGGCAAGGGGGCGCTGCCGGTGCGGACCACCCTTTCCCCCAGACTCGTGGGAACAAGAATGGACAGGAGTAGAAAAGAAAAATTACAGTCAAAGTGAGGGTCGTGCAGGTTAACCTTCACCACAGCAGGGCAGCCTCGGCGGTCCTGTGTAGGGTGATGGAGAACTGCGACATCGCCCTCATTCAAGAACCTTGGGTCAACCAAGGTAAAATAAAAGGTCTCTCGGGAGTAGGTGGTGAATTGGTTTACAATAGAACCACCGACCGACCGAGAACCTGCATTTTAATTAAAAAGAATATAAGGATGCTGCCACTGGCTAAGTTCTGTCTTAGGGATCTCGTGGCAGTAAGACTAGCAACCACGGAGGGAGGTGGGCCGAAGAATATCACTATTGGATCGGCTTATTTCCCATACGATGACCCGGAAGCGCCACCACCCAGCGCTGTGGAGGAACTGGTGAGAGACTGCGGAGGAAGTGGATCGCAGCTGATCATCGGGTGTGATGCAAACGCACACCACAGCATCTGGGGCAGCACTAACACCAATCAAAGAGGTGAGCACATCTTTCAATTCCTAATGGCAAATAACTTAGACATTATGAATAGAGGTAATAATCCGACTTTTGTAACGGGGCAAAGGCAGGAGGTTTTAGATATAACTATATCAACGGCTTACGTCGGCAATTATATTAAAAACTGGCATGTGTCTGAGGAAGAGAGTTGCTCGGACCACAGACATATACGGTTCGAAATAACGTGTATAAAACGGGAATCTAACTCTTATCGCGACCCTCGCAGAACGAACTGGGGTAACTATCGGGTAGACCTAGAACGTAACCTGGAGGGGCTTAAAGAGGTAATAAATAACGTGACGGACCTCGAACTGGTAGCGGATCAATTGACAGACGCGGCCATTTCGGCATTCGAAGCAAATTGTCCTCAAACTACATCAAATTCCTCCCGGAAGGTCCCCTGGTGGGGACCAGACCTGGAGGCCAAAAGAGGACAAGTAAGAAAGAACTGGAATCAGGCAAAACGATCAGGCAACTGGGAAGCGTATAGGGCTACCGTTACTGAATATAACATAGCGCTGAGAAAGGCCAAGAGAGCATCCTGGAGAAGGCACTGCGAGGCTATTGAAAGCACTCCAGAATGTGCCAGACTCGCAAAGATACTGTCAAAGGACACTCAGCCTGCAATCAACTCTCTTGTCACTGAGAATGGAGAGCAAACATTAACGGGGAAGGAAACAATGACCGAACTGTTTCGGGTTCACTTCCCTGGGTCCAAAATCATAAAGGAAACACCTGAAGCCTGGAGATTTGGAGGACCTAATGAAGCTCCTAACAGAGCTCATAGGGACAACTGGCAGGCTGCTAAGAAGGTGATATCCCCTGAAAAAATAAAATGGGCTATAAACTCATTTGAACCCTACAAATCTCCGGGTCCAGACGGAGTTTGTCCAGCGTTGCTACAGCAGGGATCAGACCTGCTTGTCAGCAAGCCTTGCCACATACTAAGGGCCAGTCTGGCCCTAGGTCACATACCGAGGATCTGGAGACTGACCAAAGTGGTATTCATACCGAAACATGGACGTCCCAACTACTCGGTCGCCAAGGCATTCAGACCCATCAGTCTAATGTCCTTTGTTGTAAAAACACTAGAAAAACTGTTAGATAGGCATATAAGGGATGCTATAATGGGGGACGGACCATTTCATCAAGACCAGCATGCCTACAGAACAGGAAGATCGACCGAATCAGCACTCCACCAGCTAGTTAGCAGAGTGGAGAACGCGATAGGTAACGGAGAAGTGCTTCTCGGAGCATTTCTGGACATTGAAGGAGCGTTTGACAATACATCCTTCACATCTATATCCAGAGCAATCAGGGGCATCGGGCTAGATGAGACCTGCTGCAGATGGGTAGAAAGCGTGCTTAAAAGCCGGGTAATTTATACAGATCTACTCGGTGAAACTTTGGCAGCCCGGATGGCAGGGGGATGCCCTCAGGGGGGGGGGGGTTCTTTCTCCCCTCCTCTGGAACCTGGTAATGGACGGGCTTCTAAAAGAACTAAGCCAAAGGGGTTATTCGATCCTGGGCTACGCAGACGACCTGGTCATAACGACTCAAGGAAAATTCAACACAACCGTGAGGGACTGCATGAGGAGCGCCCTCGCCGTAGTGGAAAAATGGGTAGGACAGGAAGGGCTTAATGTAAGCCCAAACAAGACTGTCATCGTCCCGTTCACTAACCGCAGGAAAAAGGAGGGGCTCGGTCCTCTAACCCTGCGAGGAGTCACAATTCCACTGCAGGAAGAGGTAAAGTATTTGGGGGTAACACTGGACTCAAAACTTACCTGGAACAAGCATGTGGATAAAACCATACGAAAAGCGGAAATCACTCTTGCGGTGGTCAGACGAACGTATGGGAAAACATGGGGTCTCTCACCAAAGATGGTGCACTGGCTGTACACCAGAGTGGTGAAACCCGCAATAACTTATGCAGCCTTGGTCTGGGGGACCAAGGCAACGCAGAAAACAATAATGCTCAGGCTCAGCAGTCTGCAAGGACTAGCCTGTCTGGGCATTACAGGGGCAATGAGATCGACCCCTACCTCAGCGATGGAGAATCTCCTAGACCTTCCTCCCTTGCACCTGGTCATCCAGGGAGAGGCGAGGATGGGTCTCTATCGACTGCAAAACACTCTGCCCTCTTCATTACGGAAAAGGGCGGGACATGAACTCATAAGAGAGAAGATTGGAGGGCCCGATTTAGAAATGAGATCGGACTACATGACTCCAAAATTCCAATACAACATCCCCTACGAGGTAGTAATAGCGGATCGCAGGGAATGGACTTCGACAAACCCAGAGTTTCCTCCGGGGGCAATCATATGGTACACCGACGGATCAAAAACCGAAGCGGGAACCGGAGCAGGAGTACATGGGGTCGGACCAAGGAGGGACATGTCCTTTTCCTTGTGGAAGTACCCCACGGTATTCCAAGCAGAAACCTACGCCATCTTACAATGTGCGCTGGAAAACAATAGGAGGGCTTATTCAAATAAGCGGATCTATATCTGTTCAGACAGTCAGGCCGCTTTGAGGGCACTCTCATGCCACAGAGTCACTTCGGGACTGGTATGGGAGTGCATAAACGATCTTGGCGCGCTAGCTGCCAGAAACTCAGTGAAGCTCATGTGGGTACCGGGACACAAGGGCATCACTGGTAACGAAAAAGCCGACGAACTTGCTAGACAGGGATCGGCTACACCATACATTGGCCCAGAACCATCTCTTGGGGTGCCAAAGTGCACGGCACGAGAGGCGGTAAACAGATGGATCAAACAACAACACAAAGTCCACTGGAACGGAGTACAGGGACTGAACCACAGCAAGGCCGCTATAGGAAATCCCAATCCTAGACTCACCAGGCAACTGCTAAATCTGAGCAGGATCCAGTTGAGGACAATCGTAGGGGTACTAACAGGACACATGGCTGTAAAGGACCTTCTCAACAAAATGAAACTGTACCAGGGAGACCTTAGCTGCAGACTATGCGGTAGGGACAGGGAAACAGTTCAGCACATTATATATAATTGCGAGTCACTAGATCGCAAGCGCCACCAACTGTTCGGGCAACCAAAGTTAGAACCGGAGGAATTGATCACCCGCTCCCTTGTGGACCTGTACAGGCTTGTGCAGGAAACTGGGATAACAGAGTGGGTGTAACAAAAGTTATTGGGTAGGCACAATAGGCCTCTAGTGGCCGCAGTGCTTCCGGTCTCGGACGGAGCCCAAGGGAAAAGAAAAAAAAAAAAAACGCACAGCCCACACCGTTGGGTCTAGAAACTTGAAATTTTGCACAAAGGTTTCTTATATAACGTAGGCATCTACTAAGGAAGAGGTTTTCAAAATTCAACCCCTAAGGGGATGAAATAGGAGTTTAAAATTTGTATGGAGAAAAAATAGTAGATGGTCCTATTAACTCGAAACTTCATAGAAGTACTATAAAAAATAAATGTTTAAACACGTGCTTTACAGTTTTTAATAAATCAACAAATAAGGGGGTGAAATGGGGGTTCAAAGTTTGTAATGGAGTAAAATTATTGTAACCTTGAAATTACGTGATAGTATACCACCTATACCACGCGGACGATGTCGCGGGCGGAAGCTAGTCGTTAATATACAAAGAATAATATAAAGTAAAATAGCCCCTGTTCGCACAACAGTCACAAACCAGTCAGAGCCAATGAAATTACTGGAAACCAGTCGGCAAACTGTCACGTTACCAAAAACCTAAAATTTGATTGGCGCTGATCGGTTTGTGATTCCTCTACGAACAGAGCTAATATTCCCAAAAATTTCTAGGATACCATTAATACATGGCCTAAATGTAATGGGCATAATATTTTGATACCTACATTAAGGCCATGTGTAGAATCAACAAAAGCTAATATCGAAAGAAACTACTTTTTCATTCTGTTTAAAGATAACAATACAGTCTGTTTCTTTTCACAAGACCACGATCGTAAGATTTACTTAGCAGACTGTACAGGTACGTCAAAACTTTGACAACAAATAGTGTGTTATTAGTAAACGTTTGAAGCATCAATAGCACCTGGAAATTAATAACTAACTTACAACTGTAACTGGAAGTTTCTACGTAATAAGCTTGCGACAGCGACCCTAGAAGCAAGCATATAATATATGTAACTAATACTAACAACTTGGAAGTTCCTAATTATTTAATAAAATTCGCATCCACAGCATCTGTGTAAATTATACAGAGTTATGCTCATTTACTTACTAGCTACCCGACGGGAATGGTTGTCACCTATTTCAAAGATATTTGTTTACAAGTACGATTTGTGTACAATTACGAAAACGTTATTTTGCGTAAGAGTAAATGTACATTGTTTATAATTTTCTACCAAAAGAACAAATTTGAAATATGTTTTAAATTAAATCCTAAGCCCAAGTACAATATTTCATTAAAAAATTTAAATATTAAAAGTAACGAGTTTTTCTCTCACCTTTAACCAGATTACAAGTTTCTACATATTAAACAATAATGACACCTATGACTATGGACATGTTTGTCAATGTCTTTATTAACTGAATTAATTCAAAATACTTCTCATCAAAATGCTATCTACTGAGCTAAAGATTTTTATAATTCAGGCCATCCTCATAGGAATGGCCAAGTATCATACTGCTACATCATGAAATAATAATTTAGCGAGAAATTTGTAAGAATCTCAATAACTAAAATGACAATCTACAACATAATAAAAAATTCCGAAGAACTGGTTCGGTGTTGAATCTCAAGAAGAAGAAGAAATATGACCGAAAAGATGCTGCCACAGTTTTAGTTTTTCAGTTTGTTAGAGAATCTCCTGTGATGTCCCCTCAGATCAAATTATAATAAAGATACGTAACGCAAATACCCAAAGCATAGGAATTGTTTTCCCATACTATAATCAAAAATCCGGAGAGGTGGGGCAAGGAGTCAACGTTGTTTATAAACAGACAATGATCCGTTAATAAACATGCGCCAGTTGTAGTCTGAAATTTTTTTATAATAATTTTCTTTTATTATAAATATCAAAAATTAACAGTATTTCAGTCAATAAAATTATGTAATTTAAAGTCTAGCCTCTCTTAACTATACTACACTGAAAAAACAGTGTAGGACATTTCACTACAATTGTGTATCTTTCTCCTACAATTTGTCCCTAAAAACGTCCAAGACCAATTTGTAGCAAAATTTGCTACAATTGTATGAAAATATATAAAAACTGTTGTTACTAATAATCCAATTAGAGTAAATTGCTCTACAAAGATTTTGCTACAATTTTGTGTGAAGAAAAGTCCAAAAGATTTTTTCAGTGTACTATGAGAATAAATCAGTCAAATTTATTATCAATTAAACTAACAAGTAACTTTGGGCAAATGATCTTCAAATGTTTATAGGCAGGATCCCGCATAGGTTTTTTAATTTTATAAAATTCGATAAATTAACGTTTATTTATTATTAAACCAACTTTAATTTATTTTTATAAATATCAAAAATAACAGTATTTCAGTCAAAAAATTACGTAATTTAAAGTCCAGCCTCTCTTAACTATACTACTATGACTATAAATCAGTCAAATTTCTTATCAATTAAAGTAACAAGTATCTTTGGGCAAATGAACTTCAAATGTTTATACGCGGGATCCCGCATAGGTTTTTAATTTTATAAAATTTGATAAATTAACGTTTATTTAATTAATTATTAAACCAACTTTAATTTTTTATTATAAATATGTATGTGTGATGCAAACGCACACCACAGCATCTGGGGCAGCACTAACACCAATCAAAGAGGTGAGCACATCTTTCAATTCCTAATGGCAAATAACTTAGACATTATGAATAGAGGTAATAATCCGACTTTTGTAACGGGGCAAAGGCAGGAGGTTTTAGATATAACTATATTAACGGCTTACGTCGGCAATTATATTAAAAACTGGCATGTGTCTGAGGAAGAGAGTTGCTCGGACCACAGACATATACGGTTCGAAATAACGTGTATAAAACGGGAATCTAACTCTTATCGCGACCCTCGCAGAACGAACTGGGGTAACTATCGGGTAGACCTAGAACGTAACCTGGAGGGGCTTAAAGAGGTAATAAATAACGTGACGGACCTCGAACTGGTAGCGGATCAATTGACGGACGCGGCCATTTCGGCATTCGAAGCAAATTGTCCTCAAACTACATCAAATTCCTCCCGGAAGGTCCCCTGGTGGGGACCAGACCTGGAGGCCAAAAGAGGACAAGTAAGAAAGAACTGGAATCAGGCAAAACGATCAGGCAACTGGGAAGCGTATAGGGCTACCGTTACTGAATATAACATAGCGCTGAGAAAGGCCAAGAGAGCATCCTGGAGAAGGCACTGCGGGGCTATTGAAAGCACTCCAGAATGTGCCAGACTCGCAAAGATACTGTCAAAGGACACTCAGCCTGCAATCAACTCTCTTGTCACTGAGAATGGAGAGCAAACATTAACGGGGAAGGAAACAATGACCGAACTGTTTCGGGTTCACTTCCCTGGGTCCAAAATCATAAAGGAAACACCTGAAGCCTGGAGATTTGGAGGACCTAATGAAGCTCCTAACAGAGCTCATAGGGACAACTGGCAGGCTGCTAAGAAGGTGATATCCCCTGAAAAAATAAAATGGGCTATAAACTCATTTGAACCCTACAAATCTCCGGGTCCAGACGGAGTTTGTCCAGCGTTGCTACAGCAGGGATCAGACCTGTTTGTCAGCAAGCCTTGCCACATACTAAGGGCCAGTCTGGCCCTAGGTCACATACCGAGGATCTGGAGACTGACCAAAGTGGTATTCATACCGAAACATGGACGTCCCAACTACTCGGTCGCCAAGGCATTCAGACCCATCAGTCTAATGTCCTTTGTTGTAAAAACACTAGAAAAACTGTTAGATAGGCATATAAGGGATGCTATAATGGGGGACGGACCATTTCATCAAGACCAGCATGCCTACAGAACAGGAAGATCGACCGAATCAGCACTCCACCAGCTAGTTAGCAGAGTGGAGAACGCGATAGGTAACGGAGAAGTGCTTCTCGGAGCATTTCTGGACATTGAAGGAGCGTTTGACAATACATCCTTCACATCTATATCCAGAGCAATCAGGGGCATCGGGCTAGATGAGACCTGCTGCAGATGGGTAGAAAGCGTGCTTAAAAGCCGGGTAATTTATACAGATCTACTCGGTGAAACTTTGGCAGCCCGGATGGCAGGGGGATGCCCTCAGGGGGGGGGGGGGTTCTTTCTCCCCTCCTCTGGAACCTGGTAATGGACGGGCTTCTAAAAGAACTAAGCCAAAGGGGTTATTCGATCCTGGGCTACGCAGACGACCTGGTCATAACGACTCAAGGAAAATTCAACACAACCGTGAGGGACTGCATGAGGAGCGCCCTCGCCGTAGTGGAAAAATGGGTAGGACAGGAAGGGCTTAATGTAAGCCCAAACAAGACTGTCATCGTCCCGTTCACTAACCGCAGGAAAAAGGAGGGGCTCGGTCCTCTAACCCTGCGAGGAGTCACAATTCCACTGCAGGAAGAGGTAAAGTATTTGGGGGTAACACTGGACTCAAAACTTACCTGGAACAAGCATGTGGATAAAACCATACGAAAAGCGGAAATCACTCTTGCGGTGGTCAGACGAACGTATGGGAAAACATGGGGTCTCTCACCAAAGATGGTGCACTGGCTGTACACCAGAGTGGTGAAACCCGCAATAACTTATGCAGCCTTGGTCTGGGGGACCAAGGCAACGCAGAAAACAATAATGCTCAGGCTCAGCAGTCTGCAAAGACTAGCCTGTCTGGGCATTACAGGGGCAATGAGATCGACCCCTACCTCAGCGATGGAGAATCTCCTAGACCTTCCTCCCTTGCACCTGGTCATCCAGGGAGAGGCGAGGATGGGTCTCTATCGACTGCAAAACACTCTGCCCTCTTCATTACGGAAAAGGGCGGGACATGAACTCATAAGAGAGAAGATTGGAGGGCCCGATTTAGAAATGAGATCGGACTACATGACTCCAAAATTCCAATACAACATCCCCTACGAGGTAGTAATAGCGGATCGCAGGGAATGGACTTCGACAAACCCAGAGTTTCCTCCGGGGGCAATCATATGGTACACCGACGGATCAAAAACCGAAGCGGGAACCGGAGCAGGAGTACATGGGGTCGGACCAAGGAGGGACATGTCCTTTTCCTTGTGGAAGTACCCCACGGTATTCCAAGCAGAAACCTACGCCATCTTACAATGTGCGCTGGAAAACAATAGGAGGGCTTATTCAAATAAGCGGATCTATATCTGTTCAGACAGTCAGGCCGCTTTGAGGGCACTCTCATGCCACAGAGTCACTTCGGGACTGGTATGGGAGTGCATAAACGATCTTGGCGCGCTAGCTGCCAGAAACTCAGTGAAGCTCATGTGGGTACCGGGACACAAGGGCATCACTGGTAACGAAAAAGCCGACGAACTTGCTAGACAGGGATCGGCTACACCATACATTGGCCCAGAACCATCTCTTGGGGTGCCAAAGTGCACGGCACGAGAGGCGGTAAACAGATGGATCAAACAACAACACAAAGTCCACTGGAACGGAGTACAGGGACTGAACCACAGCAAGGCCGCTATAGGAAATCCCAATCCTAGACTCACCAGGCAACTGCTAAATCTGAGCAGGATCCAGTTGAGGACAATCGTAGGGGTACTAACAGGACACATGGCTGTAAAGGACCTTCTCAACAAAATGAAACTGTACCAGGGAGACCTTAGCTGCAGACTATGCGGTAGGGACAGGGAAACAGTTCAGCACATTATATATAATTGCGAGTCACTAGATCGCAAGCGCCACCAACTGTTCGGGCAACCAAAGTTAGAACCGGAGGAATTGATCACCCGCTCCCTTGTGGACCTGTACAGGCTTGTGCAGGAAACTGGGATAACAGAGTGGGTGTAACAAAAGTTATTGGGTAGGCACAATAGGCCTCTAGTGGCCGCAGTGCTTCCGGTCTCGGACGGAGCCCAAGGGAAAAGAAAAGAAAAAAAACGCACAGCCCACACCGTTGGGTCTAGAAACTTGAAATTTTGCACAAAGGTTTCTTATATAACGTAGGCATCTACTAAGGAAGAGGTTTTCAAAATTCAACCCCTAAGGGGATGAAATAGGAGTTTAAAATTTGTATGGAGAAAAAATAGTAGATGGTCCTATTAACTCGAAACTTCATAGAAGTACTATAAAAAATAAATGTTTAAACACGTGCTTTACAGTTTTTAATAAATCAACAAATAAGGGGGTGAAATGGGGGTTCAAAGTTTGTAATGGAGTAAAATTATTGTAACCTTGAAATTACGTGATAGTATACCACCTATACCACGCGGACGATGTCGCGGGCGGAAGCTAGTCGTTAATATACAAAGAATAATATAAAGTAAAATAGCCCCTGTTCGCACAACAGTCACAAACCAGTCAGAGCCAATGAAATTACTGGAAACCAGTCGGCAAACTGTCACGTTACCAAAAACCTAAAATTTGATTGGCGCTGATCGGTTTGTGATTCCTCTACGAACAGAGCTAATATTCCCAAAAATTTCTAGGATACCATTAATACATGGCCTAAATGTAATGGGCATAATATTTTGATACCTACATTAAGGCCATGTGTAGAATCAACAAAAGCTAATATCGAAAGAAACTACTTTTTCATTCTGTTTAAAGATAACAATACAGTCTGTTTCTTTTCACAAGACCACGATCGTAAGATTTACTTAGCAGACTGTACAGGTACGTCAAAACTTTGACAACAAATAGTGTGTTATTAGTAAACGTTTGAAGCATCAATAGCACCTGGAAATTAATAACTAACTTACAACTGTAACTGGAAGTTTCTACGTAATAAGCTTGCGACAGCGACCCTAGAAGCAAGCATATAATATATGTAACTAATACTAACAACTTGGAAGTTCCTAATTATTTAATAAAATTCGCATCCACAGCATCTGTGTAAATTATACAGAGTTATGCTCATTTACTTACTAGCTACCCGACGGGAATGGTTGTCACCTATTTCAAAGATATTTGTTTACAAGTACGATTTGTGTACAATTACGAAAACGTTATTTTGCGTAAGAGTAAATGTACATTGTTTATAATTTTCTACCAAAAGAACAAATTTGAAATATGTTTTAAATTAAATCCTAAGCCCAAGTACAATATTTCATTAAAAAATTTAAATATTAAAAGTAACGAGTTTTTCTCTCACCTTTAACCAGATTACAAGTTTCTACATATTAAACAATAATGACACCTATGACTATGGACATGTTTGTCAATGTCTTTATTAACTGAATTAATTCAAAATACTTCTCATCAAAATGCTATCTACTGAGCTAAAGATTTTTATAATTCAGGCCATCCTCATAGGAATGGCCAAGTATCATACTGCTACATCATGAAATAATAATTTAGCGAGAAATTTGTAAGAATCTCAATAACTAAAATGACAATCTACAACATAATAAAAAATTCCGAAGAACTGGTTCGGTGTTGAATCTCAAGAAGAAGAAGAAATATGACCGAAAAGATGCTGCCACAGTTTTAGTTTTTCAGTTTGTTAGAGAATCTCCTGTGATGTCCCCTCAGATCAAATTATAATAAAGATACGTAACGCAAATACCCAAAGCATAGGAATTGTTTTCCCATACTATAAACAAAAATCCGGAGAGGTGGGGCAAGGAGTCAACGTTGTTTATAAACAGACAATGATCCGTTAATAAACATGCGCCAGTTGTAGTCTGAAATTTTTTTATAATAATTTTCTTTTATTATAAATATCAAAAATTAACAGTATTTCAGTCAATAAAATTATGTAATTTAAAGTCTAGCCTCTCTTAACTATACTACACTGAAAAAACAGTGTAGGACATTTCACTACAATTGTGTATCTTTCTCCTACAATTTGTCCCTAAAAACGTCCAAGACCAATTTGTAGCAAAATTTGCTACAATTGTATGAAAATATATAAAAACTGTTGTTACTAATAATCCAATTAGAGTAAATTGCTCTACAAAGATTTTGCTACAATTTTGTGTGAAGAAAAGTCCAAAAGATTTTTTCAGTGTACTATGAGAATAAATCAGTCAAATTTATTATCAATTAAACTAACAAGTAACTTTGGGCAAATGATCTTCAAATGTTTATAGGCAGGATCCCGCATAGGTTTTTTAATTTTATAAAATTCGATAAATTAACGTTTATTTATTATTAAACCAACTTTAATTTATTTTTATAAATATCAAAAATAACAGTATTTCAGTCAAAAAATTACGTAATTTAAAGTCCAGCCTCTCTTAACTATACTACTATGACTATAAATCAGTCAAATTTCTTATCAATTAAAGTAACAAGTATCTTTGGGCAAATGAACTTCAAATGTTTATACGCGGGATCCCGCATAGGTTTTTAATTTTATAAAATTTGATAAATTAACGTTTATTTAATTAATTATTAAACCAACTTTAATTTTTTATTATAAATATCAAAAATTAACAGTATTTCAGTCAACAAAATTATGTAATTTAAAGTCTAGCCTCTCTTAACTATACTACTAGGACTATAAATCAGTCAAATTTCTTATCAATTAAAGTAACAAGTAACTTTGGGCAAATGAACTTTATTTTCTTCTTTCTTCACCTGTTATTGGCCCTCGTCCATGGGACAGGTTGGCCAGCTCTTCACCCGGTCCGGCGCTTAACCAGAGCCCTAGCTACCCTTAGGGATGGCTTACACGTTACCCAGTTTGGGTGGTAATTCCCTTAGAATCTCCGATTTGTCGGGTATGTACCCTCGGAGATTCCGAATACAAACAATAACAATGATAAAAAATGACAAAACGTCAATGTTTTCGGTTTGGCACAGTTGAGGTTATGGAGTTTCCCGCCTCTGGTAGAGTCTATTGCGCATGACCTTTTCTTTAAGCCACACTTCCGCCCTACGCTCCTCCCACAACAAGACATGGCCGTCACATGTCCACCTTGTGTGGATGAAAAAACGCAGCACGAACAGGGATTTTAGGCCTCATCGCTCACCCCCCTTGGATTTGGTAAAGACTCCCCTCAACAGGCCGTGGAGCTTCCCTTCGTATTCCGTCACAAAACACTCTACTCACCGCTTCTAGGCGATCTAACCCGAAATCTAACTATGTAGTCGACCGAGAGAAATGAACTTTAAATGTTTATTATTTTTCTACCTGAGATAATAAGTCTTATTAGTTTTTATAGTAAATCACAATAGTTTGATTGTGATGTAAGTAAGATACTTATAATACCTAAGCAGTCTCATTAATTTTCATACTGTAATACCACGGGTATTTGGCAGATACACGTTTTCGCGTTATTTTTTAAGAGTTTGCGACTTTTTCATGGCTATGTGGATCCGCATAGCTGGTGCGGGATCCCCCAGGCCGTCAAATGATGCGGGATCTCGCGGGATTGCAATCCCTATGTGAGAGAGAACAGTTGAGAGTTGTGATAAAATTTTACTTTTAATATTTGAATGAAATATTGAACTTCGGCTTAGGGTTTAATTTAAAACATATTTCATATTTGGTCTTTTGGTAGAAAATAATAAACAAGGCATGGTTACTCTTACGCAAAATAACGTTTTCGTATTTTTATGCTCCCTGTAAAAAAAAATTATATTTTTCATGACGTGAATCGTATTTATTTTACAAGCAAAAACTTGTATTAGGAGTGACCTTTTTATGTTTCTTGCAACACTATCCGCGGACATACTGTAATTTAAAAACTAGAGATGACATCGGAATCGAAATATGATGGAAATATTGTGACCAGTATATTTAGAGCCTTGGTATAAAAACACTGGTTTGATAGAAATTTTAATTTAGTTTCTCTCATAATTTGGATAATCATATTTTGTGGATGTAAATAATCTAAACAGTATAGCGTCTTCCCGAAAACAACTTCTTTTACTGTGTGACAGCGTTTTGGCTCCGACCACTTGGGAAAATTTATTGTTATTATGCTAGTTCTCTTCCTAAAGGGAAAATGAATGTGCCCAATAAACTCAGACAACGTTTCACCCCCAATTACGATTATGTGGCATTATGCCCTGGGTTATTTGAACAAACAAGTTCTTGTAACGCAACCGATTTTTAATAAAACTTCCTCCCTGGTTGTTGATTTACTTGCAATATTAAGAAGTATCATGTAGCTTTTGTGCAAAGATGTAGAGAGAATAATGTTTTATTTCAATATAAGGAGTAGGATAAGTTTCAAGCAATATTTTTAACAAGCAATATTTTTTATCTGGAGATCTGGAGACCCTAGTTAGGCAGCGAGAAAAGTGAGATGATCTAGGCCTTTGTAGCGGAACTGTAAATGGTTATAAACAGTAAAGGGGGGAATCCTCAGTACACGCACGATACATAGTACTTAGACTTCGGTCTTCGTGGGCTATCAGAAGATAAAAAACATTATAACGTCTATTTCTTCAGGGCAAAATCCGCGAAAATATCTGTGGAAAAGGAATAAATTCGCAATAGCGCGTCGATGGGCGAGAGAAGGGAGTTTTCTTGTAAAGCCTGAGTCATTGATGAGTCGAATTGCTCTCTTTTGGATAGAATCAAGGATATTAAGTGTCGAAGTTATTTGGGAAATACTTTGTTCTGTAGGATCTGGTCCCTTATGTGGACGAAAAATTATTGCCTGATATTTTTGCGTGACAGGGAGCAATACTGGGTTGTGAAGGCCTCGAACTGAATAAGGTTTTGGCACCCCAGTCAAAAATTAATTGGAGATATTACGAAAAAATTACAGTTTAAAAAACATTACAACTTACAAAATTAATTTTGGTCATCACAAAAACAAAATTTTTACTCCCTTGCGCCTCTCTACGAGATTTTATTGATGTTATAAACCAATAAGGCCTCCTTAGAATATATCAAATGAGTTTGCAACTTCAGTACAAACAATTTAATTGCAATGCATTTTAGATGAATATTATAATGATACAAGTTATGACAATGATCCAATCAAAACTGTAATAATTAAATTTCATAGAGACCCGAGTGCAGTGCTTCCGAACATGAGATCGAGATAGTGCTTAATCCCAACTCTATTAATATACGTTAACCATGTTAGGTAATTGGTTTTATACATTTCTCGTCAAAACAATGATATATTTATGCCATAATAAATTATACATACTTTTATAAGTAATAATAAATATCTTAATTGCTTTGGTAAATGATTTTTTTTCAGTGTGATCCATTTTTCGATGTCAAAAACAATGCGTTGCTTTAAAAGTATTATTTTAAACATATTATTTATTACATCGCAGTGCTTAAAACCAGGAAGACAGATGAAACGTTTTAGGGTTTCAGGATAACCCCGAGGACCACCATTTATTATCATTACTTTGTATATCGCGATAATACATTTCTTTTGCTAAATTTTCGCGGTCATTTATCACAATTTGCAAATAGATGTTCTGTCAAGCACTGAGCAAAGGATTCTAAAGTTTAAAGTATTTTTATTTAACTTATAAATATTTAACTGCTCTACAAAATGAATTGTTAGAAAATAACAGTACTGAACAGGATTTGACAGTGACAAACATAATTCTTTTTATCATACCTTAATACCATTATAAATTAATATACATAGATCTTGAGATTCAAAACCGAACCAGTTCTTTGGAACTTTTTATTGTGTTGTAGACTGTCATTTCAGTTACTAGGATTTCTACAAATTTCTCGCTAAATTTTTCTATGACGTAGAGGTATGACACTTGGCCATCCCCATAACACTGGACTATAAAAATTCTTTGTTCAGTAGATAGCTTGATCAGAAGTATTTTAAATTAAATAATTGCTTTATTTAATAAAGACATTGCAAAACATGTCCGTAGGTGTCATTATTGTTTAATATGTAGAAACTAGTGCTCTGGTTAAAGGTGTGAGAGGATAGTTATGATAATGTGATAAAACTCGTTAATTTTAATATTTAAATTTTTTAAAGAAATCTTGAATTTCGTCTTAGGGTTTGATTTAAAACATATTTGTTCTTTTGGTAGAAAATGATAAACAAGGTTATGTTTGCTCTTGCGCAAAATAACAGTTTCGTGTTGTTTATGCTACCTGTATAAGAAATTAAATCTTTCATAACGTGAATCTTATTTATTTTACAAGCAAGAACTTTTATTGAGAATGACATTTTTACGTATCTTGCAAAATTTGGTCCATTTGTCCTCTTTTAAGCGTCATCCGCGGACACACTATATACATATATATATATATATATATATATATATATATATATATATATATATATATATATATATATATATATATATATATATATATATATATATATATATATATATATATATATATATATATATATATATATATATACACTAATCTTGTAAAGGTTATGTTACTTTTACAGCTTAATATAACTTTATTTCATTCCCCTGTACAAATCTTGTTCCAGGAAAAAGTTAACGATATTCTTTTTGGCAAATATTGAAATGTATTTGTCACTTTTATGGGGCTTGGAATAAAGACAAAGTGGGATCAAAACCAACAAGTTTAAGAGAGTCCTGGTACAACGCAGAGGTTTAAACAACCTAAACAAATAGCTGTATGTATTGTCGCAGAGGTAAACAGGTCGATAAAAATTTTCAAACATTTTATCAAGCACTTTGTTACTAGTGATTTGTTCTCCCGTGTGGATTTGTGGAAAGTAATTTGTATATTTACTAAATAAATTCTTATTAGCTGCATTTATAAAGAGATAAGAAAAGGGTTTCTTATAATATGAAGAGAGTTATATACTGCCTAGTGCATAACGTAACATCAAAAAAGGTGTCGACGATAATAAATTAGAAATCATATGTGTGCATATCGTAACCTGCAAAGTAATGAGAAAGCTTTATGTGTCTAATTTTTTTTCAGTTAGGGTTAAAATAAAATTAATCACCTAACCCGTCACCTCTCTACAAAGCTGGGTAGAAGATTAAATTTTTGTATAATAAATTTGCATCTTAGGCAATTATTAATGCACAAGGACATAACATGCAAGAGAAAAAGACCCCAATGTTACAGGAACTAATATCATCATGTTGAAACACTCAATATGTTAGCTAATCAATTTATCTGACGCCATGCCAGGTTGGGTAGCAACATGAGTTACAATTACGTTTACATATAAAAGCCAATCTCTTCAAAGCTGTTTTAAACAAATAAAAATTAAGTTTAAAAAACTGAAATCCGGCTGTTATACCTGAAAATGTAGAAACAATTGCTTGTCAGTAAAACAGGATTTATATTCATAGCTGTATTACAAATTCTTATGCAGGTTGAGTTTTTGAAAGTGTTATAAGGCAATATCTCAAAAACGGTTAAACGAGCTAATAGGGAGATTGGGGGGGGGGGGGGTGGTGTTGAATAATATTTAAACATATTTTTGACATTTACCCATCTCTCTTTTTTTTTTGAAGCATTACATTATTGTGTATTGTGTATTGCTATATTACATTTTGAAGCATTACATTATTATGAGATATTAAGATCCACTCCCGATCCCTCCGAAATTTGCTCTCATATCACAGATATCATTCAAGCAGGTAATGAAAGTTTCATTCCACAAACCCGCAAAAAACCTAAACTCCACCATCCAAAGCCATGGCTATCCAAGGACTGTGGTAAAGCCAGGCTCAAAAAGTCAAAGCTCACAAAAGGTATCTTCAAAATCCTACACCCGAACATCGTCAAATTTTCACCGAGGCAAGAAATCAATACAACCAAACTATCTTAGAGTACAAAAATGCTTTTAACAACTTCATAAAAGATAAAGTGCTTTCCTGTTAAAACGGCAGCAAATCTTTCTGATCACTCACCAAACTTCAAACTTCTGTAGAAGCACTTTTCCTCCCCGGATCTCTGACAACGAAATTATACCCACCTCTAAAGGGAAAGCTGAACTATTTGCCAAACAATTCGCTGCCAATTCCACCCTAATTGCTCCCGCCAGTTTCGTCCTTCCAACCTCTACGTCTGTACCCCACAAAATGCCCGACATAATTTTTAAGGTCAAAGAAGTTCCAAAATTCTCCTAACCTTTGACACCAAAAAGTCCTCCGGTGTGAATGGCATACCAGCAATTGTTCTAAGAAAAATGCGCTCCAGAACTTGCACCCATCTTAACTCGTCTTTTCCAGATCTCTTATGACAAGGGTATCTTCCCAGATAGCTGGAAGACTGCTCGTGTGCAGCCTGTCCCGAAGAAAGGTTCCAAGTCCCTTCCATCCAGTTATAGACCTATCTCTCTTCTCTCTGTTCTCAGCAAAGTTATGGAGAAAGCGATCAACTTGCAAAATGCAATATTAAGAAAATCAAAATCATCCATGACCGACAGTACGAATTTCGTTACCAAAGATCCATAGCTGATCTCATTAGCTTTGTCACACATAACTGGAAGAAGTCTCGAATTTAATGGCAAATCTCAGATTGTTGCTTTTGATATTTCCAAGGCCTTTGACCAAGTATGGCATGCCTCACTCCTCAACAAACTACCTTCTTACGGTCTTCCAATCAAACTATGTACTTGGATCGGTAGCTTCCTCTTTAATCGGCGCATATCTGTTGTGGTTGACGGTCGCTCATCTAACTTCCTATCCTATCCCATCAATGCTGGCGCCCCCGAAGGTTCAGTCCTGGCACCAACCGTAATTCTTCTTCACATTAATGACCTGCTCTCTTCAACTACCAATCCCATCCACAGATATGCTGACGATAGTACTCTCCACTCCAATGTATATTTTTCCAGACAAGTCTCGAATCAAGATCTGGATAATAGACGCAGATTTATGCACCTATCCCTTTCCCAAGATACTCAATTAATCTTAGACTGGGGTGCCAAGAACCTTGTACAGTTCAACGCTTAAAAAACCCAGTCTTGCTCCCTGCCACGCAAAAAATTTGGCAACGCTTACCCCATCCACATGAATGCCCAAGCCGTACAGAACAATGAAACGTTCGATCTTGTTCGCATTGCTGTCAAACATGATCTCAGCTGGCACAAGCACATTACTTTAGTAGCCACATCGGCTGATAAAAAACTTAGCTTTCTCTTTCGAGTCAGAAAATTAAAATATATTTTATTAAACGAACAAGAGCTACAATTTAAATAATAAAATCTAAAAATTAAGTGAATTATCCTTAGATCATTTTATATTAGAGAAATAATAAAAAATATTAATTCAATGGGTTCTATTGTTGGCTGAAATATTAGTTCTATTGCTGGCGGAGGGAGAGGTTAAAATTGTGCTGTTGGTATTTGTTCGTTCAATCGTCGTTTAAGCTTGCAGTCTGTTTGTTTATTGCGTTATACGCCAAAAATATTATAACTCTGGGACTGGGCAACACATTTCAGTGTTTTGTGGTAAGTAAAACAAATCTAAACGGTTTGAAAGAATAAGTTTGTGTTTTATTTGTAAATCTCTCTTGGCTAGTCTATTATACCAAAAACTGTTTACCCCGCCGATATGTATTGTTAAAAAACTATTAACATTAAATATGATCGCAAGTTTATTGTTGAATTTGTATTTTTTAGACATGGTTACCACCACATCTAGCTGTAAATTTAGGAGATTCGAATGCAGTGTTATGAACCAAATCTGTTATATCTTGCATCCTGTACCCGAACAAGCTAAAAGCAGACAGCAGATGCAACGAAGCAGATCCTATATTTGGAGTGAAATAAATATAAAAGGTATACGGTGTTCGCGTCAGTGTGGTATTAATAAAATGTGTTTTTTTATATTTAAATGTTTACAGAATGTCTAAACAATGTATGTTTAATAATACTAAATAAAAATTATTTTAAAATAATAAAGCTTGTTTCATTTGTTTCAAATATAAGTGTAATTATTGATGTAATAGAAATTCTTCATTACATTAAATAAGAGTAATTGTTCTTCAAAACACATACATATATGATTAAATTTAAACAAAAATGTTTTCTATCCATTAGAAGTTACATTAAATTAATTACTGTTGTAATTGAAACAATAATAGCTATTTTGCATCAAATGAGGTGGATATTCTTACAAATAAACTTCTAGCGAAACCAATGATACTTTGTATTGAATTTAGAATAGGGTATTACTGGCATCAAATAACTGTTATATTCGAACCATCCATTAAAAACCAATGAAACCTTATATTTCAAGCAATCTTATATCCTATTGGTTAACAATGATAAACTGATCATTGAAATAAACCGAATTTGTAATGTGCAATACGGAATAGACTTCTTTTACACATTGAGTGAATGGGTATCCAATTCAACACACGATAGTGTTTTTGCTGTATATGCATCCCTCTTCTATTCAGCTACAAAAGCCTAGAACAGACCACTTCTCTCGCTCATTCATACCTAGGGTCTCCAGATTATGGGACAAATTGCATGCAGATATTTTTCCTTTTCGTCCCAACCTCCAATCCTTTCAATCCCGTGTCAGTAGACTACATTTTCCTTCTCTTCAGATGCCCACGGTATGTTAGTACGTAGGCTTGAAGTCTACGTGGGATCTCTTAGATAAAAAAATAAAAATAAACCTGTTAAAGTTTTCTTTAACACATGCATTAAAGTTCAGTTAAAGTTACACAATTATCCATGAGCGGCCATAAATCGTGTCAAAATGGCAATAACAATAATTGTCGAGTGTGCGTAGATATATCCGACCTGTTCGAATGCGCTCCACGAGGTTTACAATGCTCTATTCGTCCGGACGCTTGGCAGACGCTCTACGCTCAGTATTGCCTCAAAACCGACGCCGAATGTATCAAAATGTGGTTTAGATTCCTGATAATATCGCTCTTTTCGGGCATGTTATTTCTACTTCAAACCGATAGGACATGTGCTCATATGAACTTTTTTATTACAGAAGAAGAAGTCTCGAAGTTACTAGGTAAGTGTCACTAGATTAAAGGACAATTATTGTAAAAGTAAAATGAGCGCCCTAATTTAAATAGTTATTTTAAGTGAATTACAGAAAAATATTAACCACCATACACTTAACAACTAAAAAAAACTACACCAATTTATTGGGATTGGTGGTAAAAACCATTCTTATGCAGCGGAACGGGGCTTACTAATTCAGTTTATTTACTGGAAAGTTTCATCATTTCTCATAATGTGACGAATAATAACATCATTACTTAACGCTTATTTTTGTGTAAATGTATAGACGAGCTGCGACTTCCTTATTCTTTTTCTACTGATTTTTATTATTACTATTAGTACAAACGTTGATAATAAGAGAGATGCAGGGTGTTGAAGTTAAAATTCTATTTTGCATTTTTTCGATATGTTTTGAAATATATTAAATAAATTCACTAAATTTGGTATACGGGGGTTTTTTGGGATTAGAAAAGCAAGTCCGTTCTCGAGTTTGCTGTATCTTGTAAGCGATGCTACATACGGTTGGGTTAAATAAAACGTCCCAACTTTTTTGTGCCTCAGTGTACATAAGTTCTGAATGGGAATTCTAATTCCCTTACCTTTTTTACTTAAAACAGGTATACTTTACATAAAATACATTTGAATTTGGTGTTGCACAAAAAAAAGAAATAAAAATAATAATAAATAATATAATAATGAGCGTCTTCAAACATATGTTCATATATTTTAAAACTCCCAACTTTTTAAATGATTTTAATTGGTTGGAAGAAATATATTTTTACAATTTTTTTCTGGATATTTGTAAATGGAAAAACCATTTCATCAATCACATAGCTGAGCCCGTTGTCTATACAAGTAGTCAATGTAAATAAAACTAGACCATTTATTTTGTTTTTATGGACCCTGTTGTATTATGGTTTATTTTGTTAAAAGTTCTTTAGGTTCTCGGCTAACAATCAATAGAATATATTCATTGCTAAAAGCACTTAAATATATTTTGTTAATGAATGCCTACAGTGAACTGTTAAGAAAATAGTATTTTAAATTATTACCGTAGGCAATTTTACCAACATCATTTAAATATTATTGTAAGAGGAAGGGTTTGGGGATTAACACTTCTGACTAAAGGTCTTGCGATTTCTCATTTAAACAGAAATTAAATACTAGGATTAGATTTATCTTTTCCACAATAACAACCTTTTTTATGTCTTTTGATTTTTATTAAGAAAACATTTATCTTCTATGGTTAATAGGATCCACAAAGTCAGGTTATCAGCTGCTTCTGCTGTTAAACCTTCTTTTCATTGGTCTTCCTTTGCCTCTTCTCCTATACACCTCTGTTGCCCTTCTTCGACATAATTATTATCTCTTAACGTTCTCATTTTTATCACAGCTAACACCCTTTCATGCGCTTGGTTTATTGGTCATGTTTCCGCTCCATACATCATTGCAGATCTGCTCACTAGTATAAAGGACTCCCCTTCTCCTCGCATTGTTCCTACGGAAATACAGCACACCGGAGACTTTTCTCCAATTGCTCTATCTCGCTTGTTGACCCTGTGACTTTTCATATTAGTAAAGGACTTTATTATAAATATATTCAACCTTTAAATAACGTCAAAACGTCAAATTTTGTGCCAGACAAATTACGAAAACGTTATATCACTTTGTGTCGAACGATAAAATGTTTCACAAGCAGGACAGTGTTGGAAGAAATGCTTGTTAAAATGTCACTCTATTCACCGCCAGGTTTAAAATTAAAATATGACTTTACTTTTAAAACTAACATTTTAGTTTATATATTATTACTAGCTTTCGCCCGCGACTTCGTACGCGGTATAAACATTTTACTTCAAACTTTAAATCCACATTTTGAGGTTTATTTATTAAAAACTGTAAAACACTTGCTTAAACATTCGGTCAGATTCTCCAACGCTAGTCCAGTTTAATTTGACAACCAAAACTTTTAAACTAACAAATGTAAAAATAAGACAACTAAATTTTATACTGTGAATTTGTTCCTGAGGTTTTTCGCAAATTTACAAAGAAAAGGGCATTTTAGAAAATACTTTCGACAATAACAAAACTAAATTTATTGTAGCAACCCGTTTCAAGAGAAATATTATTTGGAATAATTCATACATTTTTAATGACGACTTATTAACAATAACAGGACAAAAATCTGTCAAAATATCAGTGATCAGCTAGAAGATCTTAATTTAAAACAGTACTAAATATCCAGTATAAATACAATATATACAGTCGGGAGATTTATTATTCGTCCACTTGGAATTTCTTCAAAGATAGAGATAAAAATTGTACATTAAATTTAGTAAAATTTTAAAAACAGGTTAACAGATATCTCTTTTCCCGAGAAATGAAAATAACAATAACTCTTTATATTTATCAGGATCCCTTGGACAAAAAAGACAAAAAAAGATAATTTGATAAAATGTCAGCGAGCAAAAATATTCGTCCAATTCCAAAAAAATTTAAAGATGTACATAGAATATGTTTGTCTGTGTTTATACTGATAAAAAATTTCTAAATATAGATTCTAAATTAGTTTTAATAGCAGTTTGAGACTCCGTGGTCTAAAGAATACAAGTAAATTTTAAAATCTGTCGCAAACCATCAGAAGTGCCTCAAAAATCAGACATTTGATAATAAAATTGTATCAAGAAGGAAGATCTCAACGAGACATAAGAAAAATTGTTGGAAGAAGCCGGTCAACAGCTGAATATATTATAAGAAAATTTGAAAGAATCCATACAACAAAAACCTTGCCAGGGAGAGGAAGAAAAAGTACCGAGTCTTCGAGAGAAACAACAAATATTAAGAAAAGTTAGTAAAAATCCGCAAACTACTGCGACAGATATAGTAAAAAGTGAAGCCAGTGATTACAAAAAGGTTATCCATGTAACAATTTTTAGACAACATTTTCAAGAAGCCAGCGTATACAGGCACGAGTTGGTGGAAAGATACCATTGGTAAATAAGAAGAAGCGCCTCGAGTTTGCTCACTGGCATTTTGACAAAAATACTGAGTACTGTAAAACATCATATTTACTGACGAAATAAAAATCGAGTTGTTTGGTTAATCAAAAATGGTTTTAGTGTACATAAAGAGCGGGGAAGCCCTCAAACCTAAAAATTAAATTCCAACGGTAAAGCACGGAAGAGGTTCCGCTCTAATCTGGGGGTGTATGTCATGGCATGAAGTGGGCCAGCTTCATTTTATTGACGGAACTATGGATCGGTTGGTTCGTCTACATGGACATTTTAAAAAACAGTTTAAGACAAAGTGCGGAGAAAATGTGAATTGGAAATAATTTCATATTTCAACAAGACAACGATCCAAAGCATACAGCGCGGGTCGTTAAAGAGTGGATACTGGACTGGATAGCGTACCAAGAGTGTTGGAAACGCCACCGCAACCCCCAGATATTAACCCGAATGAACATCAATGGTCGGAAACCAAAGAAAGCGCGAAAGAACATAAAATTTCCAACAAAGAGACGTTAAAAGCAAGATGTCAAGAAGAATGGTCAAAAATTGAAGTAGGTTTTGTTATAAACCTGGTAGATTCAATACCTAACAGATTATAACAAATCAAGAAAAACAAAAGGGTACACACAAGTTATTAATTTTGGCATGTTTGGAAGTATTTCGAGAAAAAAATGTTGGTGGACGAACAATTTTTCTCCCTTGGTTTTTAAGAAATTATTTTTTATTTTGAAAGGTACTGTTTATTTTGGGCTTTATATTACTGTTTTTAGTACATGAATAGTTGTTTTTATTTTTGCAGTGAAAAGCAAAAAAACGTAAGTAGTTTTAATTTTATCCCAATTTTTTTAAAATTTTAAAAGTGGACGAATAATTAATCTTCAAACTGTTGTTTTGGTCAACACTGTTTTATTTTAGCTCTCAGCCTCCTGAGGAAGTCATAAAACGATGACGAAATATATTGAGGATTTAGCAGAAACAAAATTTGCTTTTTATTTATACAGACTGCACACCCAAAATTAACAAAACCTTCATAATTTAGTACAGTCGAGAAAGAGTGAAATCAGATTATTACATATGTATATATATATATATATATACATATGTATATATATATATATATATATATATATATATATATATATATATATATATATATATATATATATATATATATATATATATATATATATATATATATATATATATATATATATATATATATATATATATATATATATATATATATATATCTAGGTTAAAATTCTTGGGATTGTGGTTCCAATTAATTAATTAACTGCAGTTGTTAGACAGTTACATATTTATTTGTTATAGAATAGAACGTTTCGGTCATTTTGTTTGACCTTTGTCAACTATATTGATACACGATGTTGGCACTAAAATGAAACAATTACAAATAGATGACGTACGTACAAAACATTTATATTTAAAATTTACCCTAGAGACAGAAATTATCCTCTGGTATCAGCCCTGATATCCTCGGTAACAAGGAACACATATGCATAACAGACACTCATTCAAACAACACAAATTATATTTATAACGTCACTGTTTAAAAGTTTAAAATGCACTGATTTCGGTGTAGGAATACGGTAAAGAGAATGTAAAGTTAGAGTTTTTTATGCTCCGGTTATCTTATAAATTCTGTTGATAACGGAATAAAAATAGTACCAAAACCAAAATTGTTGTTACCCCTTACCCTTAATAATTGACAAATATATATTAAATTAATATGTTATTGTATATTTTATTTAGCCCAGTTATATCGGATTTATCATTAATAGCTAAGGGTGTTTTTTTGATGTGGATCATTTCATGCAATTCACGTTTTCGTTTATGAAGTTCTGTCTTTAAAATTCTTGTTGTTGCAAAATCAAAATTATGGTTAAGAGTTTGTTCGTGTTTTTTGAGGGCGGTTACATTTTTTCGGTCATATTTGTGACCATTTAGTCTATTGTGTAAATATTGGCTGGTTTGACCTATATAAACTGATTGGCAATCTTTACAGGGTACTTCATACACGATATGTGTTTTTTTATTGGTGGGGATGTCACTTTTAAGTTTACTAAAATTGTTCTTTAATAAGTTGTATCCCTTGTGGCTAACATTTATGTCATGCTTTTTGAAAAGTTTTTGAAAGTTCTCTGAAAGGGTAGGAATATAAGGCAAAGATAAAAATTGTTTGTTGTTGTTTGTTTCACCCTGTCTATGGTTGTTATTACCTGGTGAGCAGTGTTTTTCCTGTCTTTGTTTAAATATTGCATTTACTAATTTGTTTGGATATAGATTAAGCGATAATACTTGTTTTGCTTTTTTTATTGCTGCGTCTCTATATTCTGGATTGCTCAAAAGGATAGCTCGATCTGCTAGCCCAATTATAACGGATTTTTTTTGGGAGATATGGTGTTGTGATTTATAGTTTAGATAACGCCCGGACCATGTCGGTTTTGTATACCATTTCGTTTTTATAGTGTTTTTTTCGTGGTATAACGTCATGTCTAGAAAATTAATTTGGTTGTTTTTCACTTTCTATGGAGAATTTTAATTTTTCGTGGTAATTGTTAAAATGTTCTAACACATAATCAGCTTGGTCTTTCGGAATTGCTGTGATACAGTCATCAACATATCTATAAAAGAACGGCACTGAAAATTTTAATTTTGGGATAACATCACTTTCTAGGTCTTCTAGCACTAGTTGTGCTATTATACTAGAAATAGATGCGCCCATTGCCCATTTCCACATCCAAGCTGATTATGTGTTAGAACATTTTAACAATTACCACGAAAAATTAAAATTCTCCATAGAAAGTGAAAACAACAACCAAATTAATTTTCTAGACATGACGTTATACCACGAAAAAAACACTATAAAAACGAAATGGTATACAAAACCGACATGGTCCGGGCGTTATCTAAACTATAAATCACAACACCATATCTCTCAAAAAAAATCCGTTATAATTGGGCTAGCAGATCGAGCTATCCTTTTGAGCAATCCAGAATATAGAGACGCAGCAATAAAAAAAGCAAAACAAGTATTATCGCTTAATCTATATCCAAACAAATTAGTAAATGCAATATTTAAACAAAGACAGGAAAAACACTGCTCACCAGGTAATAACAACCATAGACAGGGTGAAACAAACAACAACAAACAATTTTTATCTTTGCCTTATATTCCTACCCTTTCAGAGAACTTTCAAAAACTTTTCAAAAAGCATGACATAAATGTTAGCCACAAGGGATACAACTTATTAAAGAACAATTTTAGTAAACTTAAAAGTGACATCCCCACCAATAAAAAAACACATATCGTGTATGAAGTACCCTGTAAAGATTGCCAATCAGTTTATATAGGTCAAACCAGCCAATATTTACACAATAGACTAAATGGTCACAAATATGACCGAAAAAATGTAACCGCCCTCAAAAAACACGAACAAACTCTTAACCATAATTTTGATTTTGCAACAACAAGAATTTTAAAGACAGAACTTCATAAACGAAAACGTGAATTGCATGAAATGATCCACATCAAAAAAAACACCCTTAGCTATTAATGATAAATCCGATATAACTGGGCTAAATAAAATATACAATAACATATTAATTTAATATATATTTGTCAATTATTAAGGGTAAGGGGTAACAACAATTTTGGTTTTGGTACTATTTTTATTCCGTTATCAACAGAATTTATAAGATAACCGGAGCATAAAAAACTCTAACTTTACATTCTCTTTACCGTATTCCTACACCGAAATCAGTGCATTTTAAACTTTTTAAACAGTGACGTTATAAATATAATTTGTGTTGTTTGAATGAGTGTCTGTTATGCATATGTGTTCCTTGTTACCGAGGATATCAGGGCTGATACCAGAGGATAATTTCTGTCTCTAGGGTAAATTTTAAATATAAATGTTTTGTACGTACGTCATCTATTTGTAATTGTTTCATTTTAGTGCCAACATCGTGTATCAATATAGTTGACAAAGGTCAAACAAAATGACCGAAACGTTCTATACTATAACAAATAAATATGTAACTGTCTAACAACTGCAGTTAATTAATTAATTGGAACCACAATCCCAAGAATTTTAACCTAAATATATTCACAATGGTTCAAGAACTTTCTAATGTAAACTATATATATATATCTATATATAATATATATATATATATCTATATATATATATATAATATATATATATATATATATATATATATATATATATATATTATATATATCTATATATATATATATATTATATATATATATATATATATATATATATATATATATATATATATATATATATATATATATATATATCTATATATATATATATATATATATATATATATATATATATATATATATATATATATATATATATATATATATATATATATATATATATAGATATATATATATATGTATGTCAATTGCCGGGTTCCGGGACTTTTGTAAGTGCTATGTACATAGCGTTGGATGCAACATATATAAGGTCAACTATGTGAAAAAACTTGAGATTTTTAAATTCATGCTCAAATTTTTGAGATATGCTACATTAAGTATGTTATGTCGTGTTCCAAGACATTTTCGTATATAAAAGTATGTATATATTTTAGGTTGTGTACATAGCGTTGGATTTAACATACATAAGGTCAACTATGTGAATAACTTGAGATTTTCAAATTCATGCTCAAATTTTTGAGATATGCTACTTTCAGTATGTTACGTCGTGTTCCGAGACATTTTCGTATATAGATATTATGTGTATATTTTGTTTTGTGTTTATAAGAGTATTATTGTACTTCATATTTGCCTTTTACAAAAACCTATGGTGTTCCTTTTATGCTAGAAATATTTTAGTTACATGACATTTTGTAAGAATCGTTTATTTCCAGGACAATTTTGAAAGTTAGAAATGGAGACTGTATATATAGGTTTCATTTTATGAATTACTGCACCTCTATAAATAACTTATAATTAGTAAAATCTTGATTTTTTTTTCAAGTAGGACCTACATATATTATGCATCTAAAACTGCGAGATGCTTCATCTCGCATTAGCTTTTAGATACTCAGGGTGCCCCATTATTGTTCAATAGATCAGTCTCCATTACAATTATTATAGAGTAAACGTCCTAACGAAAAGCTGTGGAATCAAAAAACCTATTGTTCAAAATATTTTTATACAGAACGATCCAAAAAAGTATGACAATAAAATAATACTTTTTTAATGGAATGAACACCCTATACATATACATTTTTTAAAATCTGCTATAAATGTAGGCATATTGTGTCACAAGTTTTGCTTTACTCTAAGTGGCACTTGGAAGATAGTGAAGTTGCTAAAGTTTAAAACGGTTTGTGTAACCTCTTATTTAATATAGAATTGTGCGTAAATTTAAATAAAAACAAACATAAAATACAAGGCATTTCATAAAAAATATTTTCTTTATTTTGATGATAATCAAATAGATTTTACGCACTCTAAAACTTCTGTTAGGTAATTTTTTTTCTGTAGGCATAGTAAAAACCATGGATTTATTATTAAGAAGGATTCGATGTCCGTATACTGTGAGCGTATCGAACGTGAAGCCTTATATTTGTTATTTGTTATGAACACATTTACCGTAGTGGTAGAGTTTACGAACTTTAAGGAAATACGTAATTGAATCAAGAATGGTAATAGAAAGAGATAAAATAGCATTGGAGTGTTGGAGCTCAGAAGTGTTGCAGTCTCTGCTGGTTGTTTAGGAAAACGGCCGAACCTCGGTCTGAACACTCGGTTACACGTACGTCTTTGTCTAATGAACTAGAAAAGAAAAAGTGCGACTTATAGATTTATAAATGACTCGGGGCGACTTTAAAAAAACACCTTTAGAAATAACATAACCTACAAATAATAAAACCTTTTTAACTTAAATTTATTATTATTTAGCAGAAAATAAAATATATTAGGGCTTTTATTACTTTTAGTAAATCTTGTGATGCTTCTAACGTATTTTTTGTACAAAAATACAAGGTAAAATTAGTAAAATAAGATGAGGCCAATGTTTACAAATTCTGTATACAGTGTCGTTTAGAATGGTTTGTTTTTGCTTCAAATAATGTTAAATCATCTCGTATCCAGTCCTAATAAATCCATGGTAAAAACGGAACTGCGGGACATATTATTCTGTAACTTAAAGGCTCGGACGGATTCGAGGGCTGTTCCTTAAAAAAACATGTCAAGGTTGTCGTACCAATTTGTATACCTACCGAATATTTTGGAAACTTTGATAAATATATGTACGTGTGAAAATTAGAGATTAAAATATAGTAACCCAAATAAATGCAAGTACTCTCTTGGAAATCTATAGTATAAAGGCTGCTGGCAACCATACAGTACAAAGATTTGCAAGTATCAAGAATTTCAATCTGCTTCCTAGCCGAGCTAAATAAATAAAGTAGAATGTACATTATATTTCCATGCGATTTTAATTTAATTTGGAAAACAAAAAGTTCGTTTTATAACTCACAATATTTGTCAGAGCGAGGAACTCTCATTAAAATTGAACTTGGAAGTATTTTACCTCATTACCTTTTGCGATCAAGCAAGCAAGCCCTTTTACAGAAATGTTTTTTTTTCTATTATAGTTAATTATATAGATCGATTTTTTATTTTCTTTGGTTGTGTTTTGATTCCTCGCCTTAAGGTTTAATCGCATAGCCCTTTTGTGGTCCCCTACTTTTCTTGATCGACTTTCACTTCCGTCGCAGGAGGAAGTATTGTATTCTTTAAAAAACCTCCTCTCGAGGTTTTTTCAGTTCGTCACGTTTTGGGATCCCTAAATCACGAGCAAATATCGTTTCCCATTTCCGTCCGTGTGCCTGTCTGTCTGTTGGCGCGAAGACTTGAAAACACGAATAGAAAAAAATTAAATTTTGCCTATGAATCGGTTTCATGTTGACTCTAAACCCGTGAAATATATACACGGTAAGCACCTTAAAAAATTAATTACTATTTTTTGTTGCTGTACCTCAAAAACGATTATTTTTGAAAAATTTGTATGCTATAGCCAAGGCTTGTCGCTAATGTAAATAAAGATACCTTTAATTTCCCAGATATATTACGAACAATTAAAAAATTAGATACTGTCTATTAATTAAAGTACTAATTATCTGAGACACATATTACTATTTACATATTACATATTTTACGTTAGTAGGTTTCTATTTTTTTATGAAATTAGTTGCGCTGCCATACAGGGTGCGCAGTTTTAAATAGTATTTTCTTATTGCTGTTTTAATTCAAAAACTTGGATGAGCTTTCAGTTACAACTTAGATTTTTGATACAATAAGTGGAAAAAAATTTAAAAAAAGATATGTTTAATTTTGCAATAACTCTAGAACCCTGAATCAAAATAAACAATATTTTACATAAAGAGATTTTACGTAGAAAATTAACTGACAGTTTTTATACAGGGCGTGAAATTAAAAAAAATCTTTTTATTTTTCCTATGGATGTGATTGGTCTTAATGGAATTTTTCATATATAGCTTTTTCATTTTCAAAAGAAGTTGCCCGTTTGATCTGATATACGGAATAAACAAATATTGTTTATTTACGCTTCTCGCTAGACTCCGCTAGAGGAAAGTAGGGTACTATATCTATTAGAGGAAGTAAGTATTGTAGTAGCGAAAAAATCACTTTTCGAGTTTTTTTCAGATCTTCAGGTTTTGGGGTATCTAGACCACGTTGTCTGTTGTTTCAGAAACTTTAAAAGTACTTAATCAAAAAGAAAAAGGTATAATTTTATCTTAAAATTATTTTGTTTATATACAAGTAAAAGGCTTTTACCGTTGATATAAATTTTGTTGGTTTTGCTCTAACTAGGTATTATACAAATATTACTCATACAGGGTGTGAAATTTTAATTAGAATTTAGTTATTTTTTCCTTTAACTCGGAAGTCTGAAAAAGTATTTGGATGTACCTAAAGCTTTTCGTTAAAGTTTAGATTTCTCATGCAACACAGGCTACTTGACTTGATTTCACGCGGGAAGTTCCGTGCAAAGGATTTTTGCAGATTTTTTACACAACTCTGGTTACTTATATTCCACAATCAAGGATTTTTAAACCTTATGACTAAGCTTGGTGAAAAAGGTGTAAACTCAGCGACGGCGAATGTGCGTTGCGGGTGAATCAGATAGATGCGACGTATTAGGCGATGTTTACTAGTCAATCTTGCAGGATGGAGCGGATCATCGTGAAGGTAGGGATGTTACGGAATATCTTTTTTTGTACCTAATAGGACCTGTACCTGTTCCAAACACAAACCTATTCCAGGTCCAACCTATTCCGCATTAAGTATATTCAAGTGATATTCGAGCCGAGAATTTTTTTATTTTTATTTTGAAGAATATTTGTTTTTTTTTTTTAATAATAGTTCTATATTTTTGGTTATTTTTCTATTTTTTAATTTCTTCTGATGAAAAATAAAACATCCTATCCCTATATATTATATATATATTTTAGTGGCATAGGTAGATAGATAAATCAGGGACTTTGATTCGTTTCTTTTCTATCACATGCTATTAAAAGATTTTAGAATTACAGTCCATTTATTTTACATATTATGAAAAAAAAAACGCGTTTCAAATTTCATTCAGCTGCTTCGATAATAGGTAACCCATCCGATTTAAGAAAATTCCTATTTCCTATTATACCTGTACTGGACCTGTAACCGACAACCGATTTCACTGAAACAAGAGATTCCAAACGCGACAGTGCGCCGTAACCCGTCACGGTGCCAGCGGAATCGCAATAGGTATATCTGATACCTGGTAATAGGTACACGGAATAGGTACCTATAGGATACCTATTCCAAAAGAACAGGTCCAGTTCCACTGTAACATCTCTACGTGAAGGCGTGTAATGCTATACTTTATTTTTAAAAATGTCGCGCAAAGGTTTACCTTTCGTCATTTCAGTAAATAAATTTATCCGTCGCTACCCAGGTTTACATTATACGGGAAGCCGTATTCATTGTAAATTTTGCGACGTCTTTCTTTTCCATACCAGTAAATGGGTGGGTGACAGACATGTGCGTACTCAAAAACATATTGCTAATCGCAAAAGTGTATTACCGTATTGGAAATTTATGTATGATTTTGATTTTGTACTCAGTGTGTGTAACATTTCGCAGAAGATAGTTCATAATGAACATTTTCAAGTATTTTGGAAATCCTATGTACCTCAGTAGAAACTACCCACACGAAACCAACTAAGGTATACATTGCCAAAAGTCAAAAATTGGTTTTCCTTGTTTTTACTTTTACTCGGTCTCGCTGCCCCAGTTGCTCCACCTAACGACTTTTAAGTTGTAGTAACATATATTACTCAACCATTTCCACACCATAGTACCTATGTAAAACGTATGCATTTTCAATATTTGTTTTTACTTTTACTCTGCGTCGCTTCCCCCTAACGTTTTTCACCGTTTTTCACCAAGCTTACTTTTTACACAAGAAAACGGAGCAACCGCATATCTATGTAGGTAACTACAGTTTGTAATTTTGTCAAAAAGCTAGTCTGGCAACCTTTTATCAGGACAAACTCTTTGTATAGCCTACCAATATCTTAAATTTAATATTTAACTCTAGCGCCACTGGGAATACTCTAGAGTTTTGACGATGAACCAATTAATATAAGTAATAAGTATCCAAACGAATCCATTTTGGATTTGATTATTTATCAAAAGTGATTAAAATTTGAATCTCGGAAGTTTTTTAGAACATTAACCTGCTACCCCTAAGCACAAAGAAACCGTTTTGTTTTCTCCAGTTCGGAAATGCGAGGCGGCGAAACGTATTCTAAGTTTCTTCGATAAAAGGCTTAATAGTGAAGGTTGGGGGCACTACAGTCAGTCCCTCAAACTTAAAAAAATAAACGTATACTAAAGCTAAAGATAGGTCGGTCCTGGAAACATACATTAGCTGTATATTATGTATTTTGCGGTCCCGGAACTCGTCGTTAAATATCAGTATAATTTGTTCCTCGCTAGATTTATTTTTAATTAGTATATGCATATGCAATTTGCATTAAAAAAATCTGCAAAAATTTTCCCGGAACTTACCTCGCGAAATCAAAAAAAACAATTATTAAAAATACACATCATTTTTTCGACAGTAATACCGAAGTTTTGACAGGCACATGATCAATCCAAGGGCGAATTTACGTGGGGGGAGGGGGTAATGAAATTTGACCCCCCCCCCCCCCCCATTAATTCCAAAAGTATTTAAAAAGTTGTGTCGAAATAAATATTTTACTTTCTCTTACTTAGCAATGCACTAAAATTTATTTTTCCAAAATCCCAGAACTTAGAAATACCTGGATACCTACAAAACAAACAAGTAAATAATATACGGGGTGTTAAAAAGCCTGGAGTATTGCAAATATTTCAAAAACTACTGAAAATATATTTTTAAAAGCTGACACGTCTATATTAAAAACGGCACACCTTGGAAGGATAAAACCGTTTCTGTTACTATGCAGAGTTAGTCAGAAAGAATAGTAATTTTTTTATTTTAAATGGAAAGTCCTGTATATTTTTGAAGATTCAAATAGTCACATAAAAGGCAAATTCAAAGATATAGAGGTTAATTGATTTATTTGTCAAAATAATAGATTTATGTAAAAAAATTAAATTATTAATTAATTTTTCGAAAATAGAAAGGTGAGAAAACACTTTTGGAATCAGCTAGGTATTGTCAGATGATAAATAGACAGTTATCAAATCTTCATTCATAAGCATCAAAAACTAGAAATTAGGATGGTAGCTTTACTAGCTTTAATTGAAGGAGAAAAAATTGAAATTTTAATATTGATTGGATATGGTGACCGCCGGAGAACACAACAGGAAGTAAATAGTATGTGAGCTATTCATGCAGACCTATCCTAATCGGCCTGCAATAACCCAGTCATTTTCAGAAATACATATTCAGTAGTTTTTGAAATATTTGCAATACCTATTCCAGACTTTTTTGACACCCTGTATAATATCTATTACTTCACGATTTAATGAAAATACGCTTGATAAAAACAGACGTAGTTACTGTAAAAAATTTATTTGCTGCTTAATAATTTTAATACTGCAAGATTCAAAAATCGTACTCATCGCAGAACAGATGTTTCCAGCTCTGGATGTGTGAGTCGGACTTCCCCAGTACACCCACGCACGGTACATGGTACTTAGACGTCGGTCTTCGTGGGCTGTCAGAAATAAAAAATTAAAACTTTCGTGCAAAAAGATAAAAAAGATTTGATTTAAGAACTTAGCACGAAACAGCCACGCGCTGGGCTGGTATAAATAAATAATATATTACGTCAGTAGGTTTTTAAGTTCTAATAAATTATACCGAAAAGTAAAAAATTTTCTTTAGTTAGATCACTATAGCAATTTTCTTCAAAATAATATTTTTGGGTTTGTTGTGACTTGCTTGAACGATTTAAGCAATAAAAAATGCGTGCATATTCCCAATTCAAAATAATGATAACACGAGAAACAAAGATACAAACGGAGGTATACTTTTTTGTCAGATTTAATAAGCGCTGAGATATTTGTGGCGGAGTACTTTAAATATGTGAGATGTACCTTACGTATTACCATAGACTAAATAATACATACATACATATACATTATTTATAGTCTCTGGTGTTACTTACTTACCAGAGTTGCGTAAAATATCTGCAAAAGTCTTTGCTCGGAACTTCCCTTGCGAAATGAGGTCAAGTAGGCTGTATTTTATGAAAAATTTAAAGTGTAACTAAAAGCTTTAGGTACATTCAAATACATTTTCAGACTTATATTCCCGATTTAAAGCAAAAAGAAACTAAATTCTAGTTAAAATTTTACACCCTGTATGAGTAATATTTGTACAGTACTTTGTTAGAACAAAACCAACAAAATTTAATTTTTAAGGTTGCCCATCATGTATCTAAAGCATTACAAGTAACTTTATTTTTTAGACCAACACAAAATAATTTCAAGATAAAATATATCTTTTTCTTTTTGATTATGTGGTTTTAAAGTTTCTGAAACAACAGACAACGTGGTCTAGATACCCCAAAACCTGAAGATCTGAAAAAAAAACTCGAAAAGTGATTTTTTCGCTAATACAATACTTACTTCCTCTAACAGGTATAGTACCCTACTTTTCTGTAGCCAGAAGCGTAAATAAACAATATTTGTTTATTCCGTATATCAGATCAAATGTGCAACTTCTTTTGAAAATCAAAAAGCTACTTATTAAAATTACATTAAGACCAATCACATTCGTAGGAAAAATAAACAATTTTTTTTTAATTTCACACCCCGTATAAAAATTTTAAAGTTTATTTTCTACATGAAATCTTCAACTGTGTATAAATTATTATTTATTTTGATTCAGTGTTCCAGAGTTATTGCCAAATTAAACATAGTTGGTTTTTAATTTTTTACTCCGTTTTGTATATAAAAATGTGGCGCCAAGCTTTCAGTTCATCCAAATACCTTTTTCATTAAACAGTCATAAGAAAATGCTATTGAAAACTGCTCACCCTGTATGACTGAGCAACCAATTTCATAAAAAATAAAAGCCAGGTGACGTAAAATATGTAATATGTAAATAGTGATATGTATCAAAGATAAATAGTAAGTACTTGAATTAATAGAAAATATCTAATTTTTTGATTTGTTCGTCCTATATATGGGAGATTAAAAGTACCTTTTTTGTAAAATAATCCTTTTTGATGTACAGCAACAAAAAATAACAATTAATTTTTTTAAGGTGCTCACCCTGTATATATTTCACGGGAAGTGTAGTCGGTTTAGAGTCAGAATGAAGCCGATTCATATGCAAAATCAAATTTTTTTCTATTCGAGTTTTCGCGCCAACAGACAGACAGGCACACCGACGGAAATGCAAAACTATGTTTGCTTGTGATTTAGGGATCCCAAAACGTGGCGATCTGAAAAAATCTCGAGAGGAGTTTTTTTTTACGAATAAAATACTTCCTCTAACGAGGGAACTGAAAGTCGGTCAAGAAAAGTAGGGGACCACAAAAAGGGCTATGCGATTAAAGCTTAAGGCGAGGAATCAAAACACAACCAAAGAAAATAAAAAATGTACCTATAAAATTAACTATAAGAGAAAAAAAAACATTTCTGTAAAAGGGACCTTGCTTGCTTGGTCGCTAAAGGTAATGAGGTAAAATTCTTCCAAGTTCAATTTTAATGAGAGTTTCTGGCTCTGAAAAATATTGTGAGTTACAAAACGAACTTTTTGTTTTCCAAATTAACCTAAAATAAGACGCAAACTTACAATAAAATTAAATGATTATTTCTGTAATTTAAGTCGGTTTTTTAGACGATAATATTTTTCAAAAACAGGTTTTACCTACAATGAAATTGAACATGACTGCATCTTGTAGCTCATTACTTTTTTCGGTCGAGCAAAACTTGGCCGCTTTTTACAGAAATGTTTTGTTGAGATTTATAATTAACCGAAAGATACTATATTTTTTATCTTCTTAATAATGAACTAAAGTAAATTGTACTTTATTTATCTAGCTTGGCTACAAAGCAGATTGGAATACTTGATACTTGCAAATCTTAATATCTCTTTACTGTGTGGTTGCCAGCAGCCCTCAAATGTCAGGTTTTCAAGAGAGTATTTGCATTTATTCACTAGATTTTAATCTCAAATTTTCACACGTATATACATATGTATATCCCGGTATCCAAATTAGTCGGTAGGCATACAAATCGGTACGACAAATCTTGGCATTTTATTTCAGGTACAGCGCCCGAATCCATACGAGCCTTTAAGTTACATCATAATATGTTCCATTTTAACAAAAAAAAAATACCTAATCCTGAAGTATAAAGACCTCTAAGGCACCTACTTTTAAAGTATACCTAAGTCCGTGTCATGCGTCTATAGACGGACGACTAAGCAAAAGCAATACGGTTTCATTTGGGCACAAGCAAAACCCAAGTTTAAACCAAGTGGTAGCCATCTTTTATGTTTTCCATATTTTTACTATATGGTCATTTTTGCTTTGCAATATATAATTTCTATATTATACTGTCCCGGAACTGAGCGATTAACATATAGTGCCGAAATGAATTCCGAGACCGTCCTGGAAACAGGCATTAGACATATAAAATTTCCAAGACCGTCCCGGAAAACGGCAATTGTCTTGGAACTCGTCATAACGTCACAAAAAATGTCTTGGAAGTAAACGCTTGACATACATATATATATATATATATATATATATATATATATATATATATATATATATATATATATATATATATATATATATATATATATATATATATATACAGTTGGAAACATCTAAAAATGATAACAGTTTTGTAACATTTACGTACTAAGCTTATAAATTGAAAAAAGTTCAAATCGCTGAAGAATAAACTACTTTTAACTATTTTTAAAAATTAGTGAAAATTGAGAAATAGCTGACAGCATCTGAGAGTCGACACTAAAAATATTCGATTGATGACATTAAGATACCATAAAATGGGTAACAACAAACACAAACATTTTAAAAATGAGCAACTCAGTTAGTTGATGATCTTATTTTCATTATTTATAAAACAAAAATCAATAGAACATTCACCAGTAACTTATTTATTATTAACATTGGTTACATCGGTAAAATAAAGGTTAGAAAAGGTCAACACTTAAAAGTGTAAAAGTAATTATTCAGTTCAAAGGTTAAATGATAAGTAATTCATTTGCAGGGAAAAGAACGTCAGGTAAAGAGAGGTGAGTGGGGATCTAGGGCATGTGGGTTTTTGTGTCTTATATACTTCGCAAAAAATCGTATTTGTACACTAAACTCACAGGGAAATGTTTTTTAGACCTTCATTTGGGTGTCATATATTAATTACAGTTCTAGGGAAAATACAACTAGGTTTTTATCAATATAATATGATGCATCAATTCTAAAATGTATATCATTTAATAAGGAATATGCACATATTTTTTTATTGTATAAATCGTTTAATGAAGTCATTACAAACAGTAAAAAAAATTTTGCGGAAAATTACTAGGGTAATTTAGCTACTAAGCTAAGTTTGATTGTGAAAAATGACAGCTATCATTGACTAAACTACAACATTAAAAATATACAACCTCTTTGATGTAAAGGAAATATGGTCTGTTCGTTATTCGTGAACGATAATAAGAGTGAATAAGATTTGAACGACAACGTTCAAAAATTTAACTACATACCAACCCAGAAGACTATTAATTATTGTTAATTAATTGAAATGAAAATTAACATGTTCGTAGTAACGTGATTTGTATATTTAATTTAAATAATATCTTCTTTACTACCTAAAGAACTAATGTGGCAATATGGCAAGTATTTCAATAATAAAAAACTATACCTATAAATGGATTTTTTTTATGTTCTGACAACCCACGAAGACCGAAGTCTAAGTACTATGTACCGTGGGTGTACTGGGGAAATCCGACACACACCTCCAGGGCTGGGAACATCCGCACGGGCTTCACCAGCCCTTTAAGAGGATGTGTGGGGTGGTACTACCTCGGTCGAGGAAGAAATCCTCTACCACCTTCCAATGACAATCACAAAATATCCATGGTCGAAGCGGGATTCTAACCCGCGCCTATCGGTTGCAAAGCTGGCGCCGTACCAACTCGGCCACCGAGACCCGGATTAATGGGTAACAGTTAAGAGGGTTAAATTAAGTAGGCCGCGAATGTTTATACTACGTCAGATAATATATACGTAAATATAATATAAACTATATACCAATCAAAAATAATTTTATCATTCGATCGAATTAGCATTGTGTCTAAAAAAGGAACACTATTATTGTTTTCTTTTTCCATTGTAAATTGAATGTTTTGTTAAGAGAATTAAATATGTCTAATGATGTGTTGATTTGGTCAGCTGGCACGGCAGTAATTATATCATCTACGAATTTAAATAAAATTGGTAGTTAAAAAGTAAGTTTGTCAATTATTTTTTCAAATAAAAAGTCCATTACGATTTGTGCCAGAATTGGGCTAATCGGCGAACCCATTGGTGTGCCAAAAACTTGCTAAAAGCCTTGTAATTGCTAGCTTTATTTGAATTTACCTGGTAAGGAAAACTATAATATTGAACAAACTTTGTTTTGGTCAACACTGTTTTATTTTAGCTCACAGCCTCCCGAGGAAGTCATAAAACTATGACGAAATATATTGAGGATTTAGCAGAAACACAATTTGCTTTTTATTTATACAGACTGCACACCTAAAATTAACAAAAACTTCATAATTTAGTACAGTCGAGAAAGAGTGAAATCAGATTATATATATATATATATATATATATATATATATATATATATATATATATATATATATATATATATATATATATATATATATATATATATATATATTTTACGGCCTTCTTGCTGCACTAGCGAAGAAGTTAATCTTTGCATTTACATTTTATATATATATATATATATATATATATATATATATATATATATATATATATATATATATAATATGAGAGAGGTAGTCGTCAGGAGATAAACTAGGTAATATTGGGGAATGCAGCAAAATTAAAGAGTACTCCTTAAAGGTTTTCCAAGCATTCGGAAATGTTTATTTCCATCTTCAGGGAGACTACAAAAATTATGATTATGGCAGGTAACAAGAGGTTGGTAACTTTAAGTGTTAACTTACATCTTTGGTGAGAATGTAATTCGTGATGTACATAATCATGAGCTTGGGTATGAGATAAATAAAACTAACATCGTCAAAAACTTATTGATTAAAAAACTATGTGGTAACTTAAGTAGATTGTTAAAATGGTATCACTTTACACTTTAAAATTACATAAAACATCATTAATTAAAACAGCTGATCATCGCTGAAAATATTTAAAATTATTCAAAGCAATTTACTGCAATGACAAGACAATTTACTGCAATGACAAGACAAGTACGAACTTGGTCAAACAAATGAAAAATAGGATTCTAAAAATCTCAGACACATCTTTCCATAACAAAAACCTTAAAATCTTATACCAACTCTTCATAGACAATTCATACCCCCCCACTCTCCTCAGGAAAATTTTGTTCAGTACGTCTACAACTATCACTAACAATCAATTGATGCAAGCACAAGATAATAACAACATTATCCCACAACCTGTTGGAACTGATAATATTCCAGTTGCACCACAGGAAAATACATCAATCCCTCCTATTATTTTTACCTCTTTACCATACATTAAAGACATAACACCCAAGCTTGTCAACATTTTTACTAAATCATACAATAACATAAAACTTGCTGTAAAATCAGTCCTTACAAACAAGTCAGTACATTCTAATCTCAAAGATAAAGTACCAGTGCTTTCACAGTCGGATGTTGTATACATCATCCCTTGTATCTCTTGTAATAAAACATACATTGGCCAAACTACCAGGCAACTGAAAGATAGAATTACTTCACACAAAAGTGATAGTAGATTACATCCAGAAAGATGTGCCTTGGCAGATCATGTTCATAGGAACCAACACCATATGTTTTATGTAATTTTAAAGTGTAAAGTGATACCATTTTAACAATCTACTTAAGTTACCTCACAGTTTTTTAATCAATAAGTTTTTGACGATGTTAGTTTTATTTATCTCATACCCAAGCTCATGATTATGTACATCACGAATTACATTCTCACCAAAGATGTAAGTTAACTCTTAAAGTTACCAACCTTTTGTTACCTGACATAATCATAATTTTTGTAGTCTCCCAGAAGATGGAAATAAACATTTCCGAAAGCTTGGAAAACCTTTAAAGAGTACTCTTTAATTTTGCTGCATTCCCCAATATTACCTAGTTTATATATATATATATATATATATATATATATATATATATATATATATATATATATATATATATATATATATATATATATATATATATACTAAAATACCCTTTGTTGCGGCTTCACTGTATTTGAATGAAAAAATAAAGAAGGCACTATATAATTTAGCATAATAAAAATAACTTAAACTAATTTAAGAGCAATGCATTATGGCTAATGTAAAACTCGCGTGTGGTCAAGTCTTTTACAGGTATCAGACATGGGATTCCTTAATTTTATCCTTTATTTAACATATGTTGAAGGGCAATATTGGAATTTCTGTTTCAATTTTTACGAATATAATAATATATGATCTTAAGTACAATGTTGTTTATCAGGTACATTAACATAAAAAATTGTAAAAGTTTTCTTAATTATTTTTCGATTTGAACAATATCGCATTATATGATAGCCATTTCCATACGTACATGAACAATATAGTGTTATATGACAGTTATTTCCTTAACTACTTTATGACTTGCGAGACTAAAACAAATAATTTGACAGTTAAAGTGTGTGATACTACAGCCCAAGAATAAAGGCATGTAAACGTTTTATCAACAAAAAATTTATGTATGCTTTGTGCACGGATAATCTCGTACTGACCTTGCCATTTTGAACGCCAGAATGAACAATTTTTAACTCTATGAAAATAATTTTAGATTTGAATTAGGTTTTTCAAAGCAACGCTTTGTGTATCAAAATAACTTGGTAGTATTTAGACCTCTGCGTTTGAAAAATTCAGCTATTCATTTACCCAAGCTAACGAAATAAAAACAAAATGTGGACAATTGAAATTGCCATATCTCTGTACAAACAAGTGCTAAAATTTGAAAGGCATAACACAATAATACACTCTGAGACAATTAACGCCTAGGCAGGTAACCTAGATAGACCATGTAGCACTGTATATAATGGGCATTGAGTTTATTGTTTGCAAAAACAAATGACACAGCGGCATTGTGTTTTGACGTTACATAAGATATGGTATCTTCTGATAATTTATAGTACTCGTATGTAGAGGATGTTGTAATTTAAATTGATTTATAGAGGTCTGTAAATGAAAAACCAATATGAAAAATAACTTTATGTTATTATAATAGTAATTTTCTATGATGACAATGACCTCAGAAGTGATAGTATGCAGCCACGATAATTATTTTCTTTAAAATAATTTTTAAATAATAATTTTGCAACAAAGCTTCCAAGAAATTAAAATTTAAGCTAGAATTTCAACGTATACGGTTGGTACAGGGTTATGTACAGGGATATCCAACTAAAAGTGAACATGCCTTATACCTTCTTTATTTTTAAAGATGGGAAAAAATGTTACATATGAAAGAAAGTTTTGGGGCTTTTTATGGATCATTCATATATCTTATCAGCAAAACAAGTGAGCATCGAATAAAAAAAATATGGTATGAAACATCGATTTTCTCGCTTATTTTATCAAACCCAAGCAAACTGGATAGGGTATGTTATACAAAATATGCCTAGAACTTCTGCTAGAATCCAAAAATATGATAAAAATCATACCATACAATTTAAAATAAGCAAGAAAATCGATGTTTAATACTATATTTTTTTTATTCGATGCTCAGTTGTTTTGCTGATAAGATATATGAATGATCCATAAAAATCACCAAAACTTTCACACTTAACATTTTTTTCCATCTTTCAGAATACAAAAGTTATAAGGTCTGTTCACTTTTATTTGGATATCCCTGAACCATCGTCCAACTAATAATATTATGAAATAAAAATAATCGAAATTTAATAGTAACAAAAGCTAGACCTAATTCGAACTGACAATTTTCGTAACATTAACCAACTTAAAGTTTGTTTTTCGGGTAAGTCTACGAAATTTCCATTCAATCCTTTCATGACTTAACAAAGGCTCTTAACCTGAGCACTCCGTAGTGAATACTAAATTTGCTCTCGAAACCTGGTCACACTGTTATTCGAAGATATTATGAAGTATACATTATGTTTTCAGCCACTTTGTACAAGTTTAAAAGCTTCTCCATAATCGAACTTTCAACTTAGTTGCGATACCTATTTTCATAATTCCTGTGAACATTTTACATGAATAGTTTCATCTTAGAAGATTTTGCTGGAGCTTACTGGTTAATATAAAAATTTAACTACAATATTACCTTTATCAAGTAGTATTTATTTTGACTAAAGTAAGTCTAATGTTACACCATACATGAGGAACTATTTTATTTTATACATATAGACTTGGTCTGGATGGAGCGATTGGAAGAAAATGTCTGGTATGTGGTTTTTTGCCTGGGACAGCTGAAGTAGTCTTCAAGTCAGAGCACTACCGTACTATCGGTGCAGTACGAGACAGGAAATCGCATCTTCCTTTTAACACAATTCCTACAGCACGTTATGTAACAATGCCTTGTGTGTGAATGCAATTCCTACATCGTGTAAAAGAACACACAATTCCTTTTTAGTGAAAAACTGCAAACGGATTGTGACGCCACTTAATATTTTGTGTGCATTTTGACCCTGAATAAAGGAAATGCGACCTAACAGCGACGTCGTCAATGTTGCATTTCCCTGTTGGGAATAAAATGCTCACTGGGCGGTGACGATAGTACTCTTCACTCCAACATTCATTTTTCGATACAAGTCTCGAATCAAGAGCTGGATATGGATATTAGACGCAGATCTATGCGTCTATCCCTTTCCCAAGATCTTCAAGTAATCCTATACTGGGGTGTAAAGAACCTTGTTCAGTTTGTCGCCCCCAAAACTCTTGGCTTGCTCCCTGTCACGCAAAAAATTCGGAAACACTTACGCCATCCACATGAATAACCAAGCCCTACGGAACAATGAAATGTTCGATCTTGCTGGTATCGCTATTGAGCATGAGCTCAGCTGGTACAATCACATTACTTCAACAGTCACATCAGCAGCTAAAAAGCTTGTCCAGGAAATACTTCTCCCCTTCCAACTTACACACTCTCTATGATTCCCAAATAAGACCTAACCTGGAGCATTGTTCCCATATCTGGGGAACGGCATCACCTTTGACACTTAGCATTCTTGATTCTATCCAAAAGAGAGCCATTCGACTGATCAATGACCCAGTCCTCACAAGAAAACTCCCTTCTCCCGCTCATCGCCGCGCTGTTGGGGATTTATCCCTTTTCTATCGATACTTCTACGCATTTTGCTCTGAAGAACTAGCTGCTGTATTTCCTTCCTTGGCTGTTTCTAACAGAACAACTTGAGGCGCATTACCTATGCATCCCTTTACTGTCCAGCTACAAAAGCCTAGAACATCCCAATTCTCTCGCTCCTGTATACTCAGGGTCTCCAGATAATGGAACAGACTGCCTGCAGATGTTCTCCCTTCCCCTCATAACCTCCAATCCATTAAATTCCGTGTCAACAGATTACATTTGCCTTCTCTTCAGAAGCCCACGGTACGTTAGTACTTGGGCTTAAAGTCTACGAGGGCTGTCCCAAATAAAAAAAAATTCTTTTTCGCTGTTAGATATGGCAAGAAAGCAATAAGCTATTCTTAATCGATAAACCTGTAAACTCTATTCGTCACCTATTTATTTTTATTTCCAGTATTTTTCCATCCAATATAAAAGTGCAGATTGAGAAACATCACTTTCAAAAGAAGCAATAATAAATCTTAAAGGTCCTGATAATTACGACATTACACATTAACAAGGTTTTCTGAAAGTGACGAAAGACGTCCTTTTGCTCTCGTTAATTGTAGCTGGTGGCAATTTTCAAAGCTGAGATATTTCTGTGCCCTATTCGAGCCTTAACAGGCTAGTTGAGAGGGAGATTGCCATTTAGCCAATTTTAATGAGTTGTTTTCTATTCCCCTTTATCTTGGAGGTCCCTGCAAATTGATACGTTCGGTTTGGCTTGGCAAATTTCTGTTACCATGGATTCCCGTTTCATCTGGCTCTGGAAAACGAGATGTAAACAGCTCTTTGAGTTTTTTTCAACAGCCGTTTTGCCAATAATAAATGATTACGTTACGTTGCGAATTTAAGCACAAAATTTAAAAGAGGGATGTAAATTCGTAAATAAGTTTATACAAGGCGTTTTCTAAATTATGGTATACATATGTATAGTAAGAATCAGGCAAGAAAAAGTCACGAGAGTCATAGGCATGAAGATATTATGCGTGCTCTGTCTCGTTTTAGAATATTCCTGGCTTAATTGCCAGTGATATACCAGTGGCGTAGTACCTTTAAGCAAGGCTTTTTAACTAAATAATTATTTTATCAAAAAATAACTGCACAAATTAAAACCAATGATTCAATGATTGCGTGGATTTATTATTTATTACTTTTTTATGTACAGCGACATCCATAAAGTTCGCGTTATATGGAAAAAAATCATTTCCTATTCAGTGGCGGCTGGTGAAATTTCAAAGTTGTATATCTCTGTTCATACTTACAGGACCCGTACCAAATTTAGGGGTTTTAATAGTGAGCCCACTGGAAATGTTTTGGTAAAGAACAAAAAACATTTTGTAATTTGCGAAAAAAAGTTGAATTTTCGCTGCACCCCCCATGGGAAAAAATGAACGCGTTTAGGTATTTTATTTATTATTTTTTATAAACAAATTTTACATCATTTTGTCGAGAAATTTTAAATTTTAAGATAAAAAAATGTGATAGTAGAAAGTTATAGCAATTTGAATTTTTTTTAAAATTGTATTTTTAGGTCTAAAAAAATTCAAATGACTATATAACACATTTTGTTCTCTTACAATTTAAAATTTCTCGACAAAATCATGTAAAATTTGTTTAGAAAATACCTAAAAGCGTTCAGCAAAAATTCAACTTTTTTTCGCAAATTACAAAAGGTTTTTTTTTTCTTTATCAAAACATTCCCAGCGGGCTCACGATTAAGGCCCCTAAATTTGGTACGTGTCCTATAAGTATGAACAGAGATATACAACTTTGAAATTTCACCAACCGCCACTGTTCCTATTTTTAAGAAAATGTTGGGTATTCTTGATAAAAGTTGTTGCACGCATAAAAATCGTTTTTAATGTTATCACAGTTGAAATCAAATATACAAAATATCAAAAAATATTTTTATTTTCACATTCTTTTGAATGTGATTCGTCTAAACCAATATCCAGGGTGGTCAAAAAAGTTTGAACCAAATGTGAAACTTCTTTATTTGACGTGTCTCAAAGAAATTTATTCCTGAAAAAAGTTGGTGCTTGCTCCGAAACCTCTAAATAAGATGACAGTTTTTCTAACGTTTGCGCAGTGAGGTCATAAATTACAAAAAAGTAAAAATCGCTGAAGAATAAACTACCTCTATTTTAAAAACTGACGAAAATTTTATTAAGAAAACTTCTTTAGGATCTCATTAAATTCTTAAATCCAAAATTTTAAGTTAAAATTATAAAGAAAACAGTTTGAAATTTTCTTCAAAATTTTACATCGCCCGAGTACGGCCCTGGCTCGTTTTATTTTTTTAAATGCGGAACTCTTATCCATGCGACCGTAAAATGTTAAAAGGATAAATTTTGTTAAGTTTTACTAGCTAGTTTTAATGAATTATTTTTTTCATGAAATTTTACTGGTTTTTTTGTTTCGACGAGAGTTTTCTGGAACAGTGTGAAACAAAAATCTTTGGAAGTATAACCTCAAATTGTATTTTGGATTTTGATGAGATTCTAAGCAATTTTTCTTTATAAGGTATTCATCAATTTTTAAAAATAGAGGTAGTTTAATCTTCAGCGAATTTTTTTTCAATTTATGACCTTAGTACGCAAATGTTACAAAAACTGTCATCGTATTTAGAGGTTTTGGAACAAGCACGAACTTTTCTCAAGAATACAATTTTCTGAGAAATGTCAAATAAAAAAAATTCCATTTGGTGCAAACTTTTTGACAACCCTGTATATCTGAAACAGCAGGGTCTAGAAATACGAATTTTCCTATGATGACAGCGATGAATTAAATTTCAATTTCTGTTTTAGCCATAATAGTTAAAACATCTATTCCATTGCTAATATAACAAAACTTCCCAACCCAAGCAAACCCAAATCATTCAAAGAAAAAAAATTACCAAATAAGAAACTTCTTAACACATAGAGTACAAAACAACTGTTTCGTTGTCACTGACAATTTTGACGTTTTAACGATTATGTCTTTGTTTATTGCTCAACTAAACATGGAAGCGAATTTTAATGTGCAACTTACTTTAACGTTCTGTGAATTATTCCATAAGTCAACATTGTATGCCTTCTCCCATATCAGAGATACCGCACACAATCGGGAATTGATTTCTGTGGATTCTCTTGAAAATATAATAAAATCGCTAGGTCCCTTTCTTCATTTCTTTCTCTTCTTCTTTTTCCATTGCCGAAAATTCCTCTTTCTTCTAGTCTTCTATTTGTTTTTATTATGGTGTTTAATGATGAAGTTCTTTGTCCCTCTGAAATACTTTCTTGATATTGCCTTTGAGCCGCTCTAACATCATTGTTATTTTTTCAATGTAATTTTAAAATTTTGTATCTCTCATTAATAGAACAACTCATTTTGGATAAAAATAAAATTATAAATTCACGGTGAGTAAAGTATTATTGTCGACCTCGACATTAACTTTGACTTACCTACGAAGAAAATTTAGCATGTATTTCGTTCGCAACCTAGATTGTTACGTTTAAAGTATATTTATGCGAAATGATTTTTAATTTGAAATAGATATGTTGTTAATTCTGGAGGAGTGCAGGAAAAACTACAAAGAAGCTGCACTAGTGTGGCCTGCTAAGTCCTTGTATTTGACCCCCCTTGATATTTTCCGGTTAGTTTTATACAGGACAACCCAACCCAACCCAACCTGCTTATTAGTGATACCTGAAATGTTACAGTGGGTACGAAATTCATTTAGAAAAAACTTGAGAAAGTGTTTGAAAGTTGAAGGGGGACATCTCGAACAATTTCTCTAGCATGACAGACGATAAATAGGTTGAAATTAAATGGTAAATAATATTTTTTTATTTTATAACCCAATAAATCATAATTCCGTAACTGAAAGAAAAACCGTTTTCGAGATATCGCCTTGTAACACTTTAAAAAACGCACCCTGTATACTTAAATAGCTAAATTGCAAACTATCCTAATTTGCAAAATCCTATAGTAATATCATAATAATTTACAGACTATGAAATCTATTTTTGAAGTAGTTAGCTCAAAAAATTAAAAGCAAATAACTGTATTGAATTGCTACTTAATATTCTTTGAAATAACTGTCTGACAAATATCCTGTAGTAAAGGGTCGATTTGCCAGAAAAGTTTATGCTCTGATTTTATCTCCGGGATAATATCCGAACAGAGATGGGATTTATTAAGAATACGGTGAGCTTATCGTAAATGTTCTTTATTTACATTTTTCTGATTTTCGTTGAATATTATTCAAAATTGCCAGTCGTTAGTATTTTAAATTGAAATTTTCTCCTTGTTCTTTATCATTATATTTCTTCAATTTGCTTTCTGTTAAGGCATTATGCGTAAAGATGATTCTAAAATTATTCAACAGGTAGAAAATGCCGTTACCGTGGAAACAACATGCGTAATTTTAATCGTAAATTATGGAGTGTTTTCGATTTGCTTGAACAAGAAAATATATATATATATATATATATATATATATATATATATATATATATATATATATATATATATATATATATATGTAGGTATATATATATATATATATATATATATATATATATATATATATATATATATATATATATATTCGATGTAAAACATCCTTTATGAGAAAATATATTTTTTTTGCAAAAAGACTTGCATACCTTGATACCAAGCCGAAAAATCGAACCGAATATTAAAGTTTCCAGGTTTCAACGTGTGGACAAAGGTAGGTTTGTATGGCAGAAAATGATTTGCTTTAAGAACTCTTCCAGCAGTGGTTTTACAAACAGAGCGTCTATCGTTTGCAGGAGGTACTTTTTCCAACGCTGTATGTGATTTTCCCCTGTGTTTCGACCAATTTTAATTTTTATTTTTACTTTTATCTCTGCTACATTTCATGCGTTCGGAATTTGGTGTTTTATGTATCTATCCATTATGTTTCTGTGGTTTGGATGGGATAAATAAATAATACAGGTCGAACCGGTGATAAAACATAAGGTCAGAGACAAACAGGCATAAAAATATATAAACCAGCTTCTTTTTTGATGGCGAGGGGGGGGGGGGGGTGGTGAAAAATACAACTAGGCAAATACAAACATAAATATACTTTTGAAATAGTTCGGTTTGCATCAAATATAATATTTTGAAATGTCTCGTTTAGTTATTGTATTAAAAAGGGCCAGTTGTATAGGTTTGGTTTAAACCGCAAGCTACGGTTAACTGTAGTTTAGTGGCAAATGTCCTTTGTATACCCAACTGTGACGACCACTTGGAGTTTAACTATCAACTGACGGATTGAGTACCAGCTAAACTCCAAGCTTCGTTTAAACACATGCGCACACGTGAAAAAACTAGATGTTTTGACATTTATGGATGGATCAAGAATTTGTAAACAGATTTAGAATTTCAAAAGCATCTGTAGAAGAGTTGCTCCAACAAATTGGTTGTCCTAGGGATCTTATCAGCAACATCCATTATTAAAATTACAATTACTGAGAAAAATTTGGAAAACGTTTCCTCTTTAACGAAACTTCGCACTTCGAAGAAAACAAACAACGATAATTGACAATTATGACAAGGGACTTTCCAAAGGGGAAAGCAGTATTGACAAATAAATATGTAGTGAAGTTAGCTCCGGTTATGTTAACCAGAAAGTATACAACAGGCAAGGCTGCAACTTTTCGTTTAAACTTTACCTTAAACCTTGGTTTAAACGTAGGTTTAAACTTTAGTTTTAAGGAAAGCTATTCAACTGGCCCTAAATAATTTTGATGAGGTTTTAATTTTTATTTTGCTTTTTAATTTTAACTGCGATTTTTAAAATTAGGTATTGATGTTCGTAAGCCCCTTTGGCTTCGTAGGTCCTAGGCGCAGTGCCTACTTTGTCTAATGGATAATCCGGCCTTGACTGATAGGACGGAAGTTAGATGAGTGACGGTTCACCACGACAGATATGCGCCGATTAGAGAGGAAGCTACCGATCCTGGTACAAAGTTTGAGAGGAAGATCGTAAGAAGGTAGTTTGTTGAGGAATGCGGCATGCCATACTTGGTCAAATGCCTTGGAAAAATCAAGAGCAACATTCCGGGATTCATCATGAAATTGGAGAGACTTGTTCCAGTTATGTGTGACGAAAGTAAGGAGATCAATTGTGGATCTTTCGTGACGAAATCCGTACTACCGTACTGTCTGTCATGGATGATTTTGTATTTTTTAGTAATTTTAGAACTTGTAAGTTGACTTTCTCCATAACTGTGCTGACAACAGAGAGAAGAGAGACAGGTCTATAAGTGGATGGAAGAGACTTGAAATCTTCCTTTGGGACAGGCTGCACACGAGCAGTCTTCCAGCTGTCTGGGAAGATACCCTTGTCATAGGAGATCTGGAAACGGCGAGTTAAGATGGGTGCGAGCACTGGAGCGCATTTTTTAGAACAATTGCTGTATGCCATCCAGACCGCAGAATATTTTGGTGTCAAGGGATAGAAGGATTTTTTGAACTTGTTTGACCTTAAGTATTACGATGGTTTTATTTTAAAGAAATATTTCTTTGAATTGTATCAAAGTCAAGATTTACTTATTTTAAAGTTTTTTTGACTTGTAGAAAAATCTGTTCTTCAAAGAATTAAACATTATATAAATGAAATTATTTCCTTTCGTCGGATTTCCGTACCTAATTTGAAAACTATTGCAAATTGTGATTTTAACTAGAAGTTGCTTCGATAACATGAAATGGCTAAAACACATGCATAGTCCACAAATATTTTCTCTGGAATTCAACGTTATTTCATGTTTAAGTTGATAAAATGGAACATGGAAATTACTGAAATGATTACTTTTTGCTGGTTATACGTTAACTACACGTAGTATTATGTATATTCTGAAAGCTACAAAACTAAAATGAATAAAACAAGCAATTTCCACTGCATTTAAAACATTCGCTGTGTAATCAACTTTTTTATTATTGCGTCAAAAAGGCTCATTTGTCTATATTGTTTTCGAGTTTGATTTTAAACACAGATATAAGATACAATTTTACGTACTAATTGCATTCAACTTTTTATAGGTGTGTTTTTGCATTTTAAATTTTTGGTTGGTAGGTAGTATTTTTAATTTTAAAATTGGTTAGCACAGTCTGTTTTTTTATAAGTTAAATCTCCACCAAGGAAATAAATAAAAACAATTTTTAATATTTAAATCGCCATCAAGGAAATAAAAATATAAATTTAATACAAGACAACACACAACAAAAAAGGGCTGTGTTTCAAGACTTTTAATTCAAATCAGTGATTCAAACTAAAAATCGAAACATATTTTCTTGAGAAGAAATTGAGAAATTTAAATTTTTACATTAATTTCACATTAATTTTTAATAGAATTTTCCCAGGAAACTCAACGTTTCCATTGGTCCAACCATTCACTTAACCACAGTAATAAACAACCTCTCTCTACCAGTGTTTCTAAAACAAAATAAAAAGAACCTTCCAACAGCCCATTACGACGCTCACTGGTTTGGAAAGAATCTTATTAATTTTTACACAACGCTTCACTTTAAATTGTCTCTCTAAAATAAAATTTAATTTTATAAAGCGCCGTTACTAATTCAATACACTCGAAAAATGAATTTTTAATTAAAAATTTATTAATAATTGACTTCGAAAGCTTTTGTTCTACCGTCCATTCGTGTTTGTCTAAACCAGAAATCGAGCTTTGAGAAAAGCGAGCAGGTCTCAATTAAACATGAATATTTAAAATTTATCTCTGACTAAATAACGAAAGCTACAGACATGTACCAGCGCAGTAATGGAGCATATAATCAAAAAAATAAGCCTTGAGGGTTAAGGGAAATAACAACAGAGAAGCGGGTTAAATCTGTTAATACAGCTTATACAGGCGCGACGTATATACAGTTATCTAATTCATTAATAAAGTGAAATTACAAATATTTAGTTTAATATCCTGTCAATACCATGTTGCCGTTTTGCCTTTGCTCTGGTGCTCTTGGCAGTTTGCTAAACTTTCCTGAATGGCAATATAATAACGCTTAAAGGAAAGAAATCTTTGTAAAATAATTTAAAATTAAATTAAGTTTGCTTAAACAGGTATTTCGGTATTAACTTTTTATATAAAACAAACAATTTTGAAAAAAGAAAATGCTTGTTGATCTTATCAAAAAATAGAGACATGGCATACTCTCGTGGCTATTTGATAGTACAAAAACATCCGCCACATATTTCTGCCATTTAAAGAATCAAAAATAAAAAAGTGGTATTAACCGGATTTTATGCAGGATGTTATGGAAAAAAAAGTTTAATATCTTGTAGAAGATGGTTTACCTTGTTACCGAAAAGTGAAAATAGGGCTTAGTTTCTATTATACAGGGTATTAAAAATAGTCGACAAAAACGTCTTTTAGTAATAACTTCCGGAAAAAAAATATAGGGATTAAAACTTTGCCAGGTATGAAGTTGAATTATTTTAATAAATAAAAGTAGTAAATATATCTGTAGGCAACTCATCCATTATCAAAATTATACTAAAAATAATATGTTACAACAAAAACGTGAATGTTAATAATATGTATTTTCATTAGATCCAACACAAATACACTGTCTGAATGCAAATCTGAAACTTCGTGACACTGTGCCGCTGAAATGCTAAAAGTTCAAACCACAATAATTCGTCTAATTACGCAGAGATTAATGATGTTAACAAAAATATACATTTTTCGATATTTCGATTAGATTCCAACATTTAACGTCCCTGGCCCCAGTGTACATCGTGAGAAATAATTTTTGTCGAAAAACATTTTCTCTATAACCAATGGTTCAGCAGTTATAGGGAAATAAACAATTACATTGTTTATAACAACTGGTTGAGCTAGAATTTTCCAATCCTGATAATTTTGGCTCAATCTAGACCTATTTCCCAATGTTAATGATTTTCAGATTTTTCTGAGCGATCCTTTTGGTGATAAGTGTGGGGGACAGCAATTTTTAAGAGTTTTTCCTAAAATTAAAAAAAAAATGCATAAAAAATACATTATATATATGTATTGTCGAATTCGTGCTTCAACCAATTAACTGCAAGAATCAAAATTTAACTTTTTGATAATTTTTGCTCAATCTACATCTAATTCTCAATATCCATGATTTTTTTTTAGAGTTTTCTAAGCAATCATTTTGATGATGAAGGTGAGGGACCCGAAACATGTTAAAAAAAATGAATTAAAAATACATTATATCTAATAAAATATATACATATATATATATATATATATATATATATATATATATATATATATATATATATATATATAGTTGAATTCGTGCTTTAATAAGCTTTCATTTGACTCCCTACACGATGCCCTGGAAAGTTTTTTTAATTTCCCAATTTACTCCCTGAAATTAACCCCCAGAATAAAAATTTAACATTTTATATTTGACGTCTATAACTGGGCCACCACACTCTATCCATAGATAAACTATACTATATACTCTATCTCTGTGCTAAATTTCAAATTGTTATGTCGAGTTTCAGAGAAAATCGCCTGTGACAAACGAACCACAGTGGGACCTGGAACCCATAAACTTGGCATTTATTCAAAATATGAAATTGAACATTGAAAAATTCTTTGCTTATATTTCTTAACTACACATACCACTGCATTATTTCCCCCAAACTAGTACTATGCACGACCTTTCTTAAGCGAGAATATCTCAGGCGAACACTAGCGTCCGATCAAATAGTGATCTGTGTTAAATATTCTCTAGTTATTGGTACGATTTTGCGAAGTCAGTACTGGTTTAGTATACGAGTTATAAACTTTGCTTAATTATGGATTCAATACCTTCAGGTATGTGCTAAATATCTGCACTTATTTGGTTTATATTAGTTGTGCTATTGTTTTGCCATACTGTGTGTAAATAGAATCTTACAAAAAGGTTTCAGAATTCATCAATTATACTTTTAAGGTAGTATTATAGTTTACTCTCACGCACTTTCACACTGACCTTTTTATCAATTAATAAAGTGGGAATATTGTACTTTTAAACAGCAAAACAAACCGTTGTCCATGGTTGCCCCGTTTAGTTTAATTTACCCTTTTTTAAAATGCGTTTCTTTATCCAGGGGTCATTTACATGGTAAAATATTAACCTGTAGGCACATTTGTACAAGAGCAATATTACCAATCCTTAAAATAGATGAAACTTGTGATGTAAAGACTACGTTTCAATACAAGTTGTGTCATAAATGCCAGACAATATCAAAAAAGCCCTTATAGTTTTGTAAAAATCACACTTTTCAACCCCCTCGTAATTTATGTTATTAATTACATTTAAGGAAGGCAATAATTATAATAAAAATATATCATTGAAAGATTATTTTGCAAGCTGTCAAATTAGTTTTTTGCATCACATGACCTAAAAAATGACATGGGAGGTAAAACAACATTTATTTACTGTTGATACTGCTAGATATTTTGTTAATTTATATCCTTGGTTCTATATGCTACCGACCGTGCATAAATTGCTTATTCATGGACCAGATGTAATTTCGTCATTTTTGTTACCAATTGGTCAATTGTCAGAAGAGGCTCAGGAAGCTCAGCACAAAAATTTCATAAAATATCGTGAAAAGTTCTCCAGCAAATGTTCTCGTGAAAAATGTAATGAGGATATTTTAAATTTTATGTTGATATCTTCTGACCCTTTCATTTCTAGCTTCAGAAAGATTCCTAAAAAACGTTAAAACATTTTTCTACCGATAGATGATAATTTCTCCTAATATTTCAGTAGCACATTCAAGCATGGAGAGTGGAGATGATTCTTCTTCAGATTCTTTATAACTTCTTTGCAAAATACACTGCGCGCAAAATAGATTGCCGTTTTTAACCTATTCCCAAGTACTTTTAAATTTATTTTTACAAAACAAAAAGATTTTGAATTTCCACTTCATTCCTCAAGCAGTTTGGTATACAAATTAATCGTAGGTTACAGTTTACTCTTTATTAATGCATAGTCAGAATTATTAACGCATATTATGTTCAAATATTCTGATAAGTAAATAAGTATGAAATTGCCGTTTTATGGCACTATAATAACTTTTTGATACGGTAACCAAATAAAGCCGATATAAATTGTGAAAAAAATGAAAAAAATTTGCTTAGTGTAGTTTTATGACTTAAATATAAATGTTTTAACTTGACTAAAAATAATTCTCGGCAGTAAACCCATTCCCTGAATTGATGCCAGATTTAAGGGTCTCTGGCCCCACTGTGCGGACGGATGGACACCGAAGTGATTCCATAAGTGTTTCGTTTCACGGAACACTAAAAATCGTAAACAAAAATTTAAATACCTTTATTTGTCTTCAAAATCAAAATCACGTTCATTTTAGCAGCCACGTGCCAAGGCAAGGTCAAATATTTTGTAATATAAAATAAAACATTTTTACCTTTACGCCTCTCTCTAGAATTAATGTTTAGAAAGCAAGACAACATACATTTGAACAATGTCATCTGACATGTGTCGATCTTCTACTGATTTTCACTAAAATATTCTTTTTGGGGTATAAAATGGTATTTATACGTTGACTGTTTTCGTAGCTGTCTTAATATTACTGTGTTCTTCAGTAGAAATTCCGCATATTACACCTTTCTTTTATAAATTACTTTTATAACATTACCTCAAGCAAACCTGAGCAAACCTAAGCTTATCCAATGAGGTACTTTGGTGTTATATGTACAGCGTCTCCCACTGAGTTCTTGCCATATGGGGAAAATTTTCCTGACAGTTGAAAAAAAAATCACTTGGGTGTGGAAAAATTCTTCATTTTAATAAACGAAGAATCTATCTATAGGGTAGCGATAAAAATGTAAAATATGCCCAATAAAGTACCCTTATTTAACAAGATACAAAAAAAGTTATTTGAAAGAATATCACCGGCACACAAAATAAAAAAGTGGTCTGTACATTTGACCAGACCCATCTATTTATATGTATTTTGATGCGCTGAATCCAAATCCGAAGTCCGTTTGGCCCGTACACCCCCAAAATTTTGAGTAAATTGCGAAAAACGCTGAAAATTGCAGTTATGAAAATGAAGAAAATTTTATTGAACTAGATCAAGTGTGTTTCTTATGTATTTTGATGCGCTGAATCCAAATTCAGAATCTGTTAATCTCGATCATTCATATATTTATCAAAAATCGTAAAAAATAGCAATGAAGTAGCAGAAAATAGCAAAAAATAGTATTGTTCTAACGTACCAATGAGGACTTTTATTACGCATGTGGGTGTGATTTCTTCTAACATTATACTCTACAAAATCCAAGTTACCCACTAATGTAGAGCTGAAGTCGCTTGATGGCGACGCCTGCGGGCCTGCTTTCTCACCCTGACCAGACGCCGATACTGGGGTTCCGAATCCCTGCATCGTATAGCACTTATCGCTTGTGCCTGCCATGACGGCATACACGCCGTTAATCCAGGACTCTGCCAGACGGTTCTGTTGCCCACCGTCACCACGTGGTGCCCTGCAGGTGCCCTGGTTACAGGCACAAGCAATCAGTCCTCCGAAGTTGAATTGCAATTTCTGGCTACACCGGCACACAAAAAAAAATGGTCTGTAAATTTGACCAGACCCATCTATCTATATGTATATTGATGCGCTGAATCCAAATCCGAAGTCTGTTTGGCCCGTACACCCTCCAAATTGTAAGTAAATTGCGAAAAACTGCTAAAAATAGGTAGAAATTGCAATTCAACTTCGGAGGACTGATTCCTTGTGCCTGTAACCAGGGCACCTGCAGGGCACCACGTGGTGACGGTGGGCAACAGAACCGTCTGGAAGAGTCCTGGGTTAACGGCGTGTATGCCGTCATAGCAGGCACAAGCGATAAGTGCTTTACGATGAAGGGATTCGGAATCCCTGCATCGTAAAGCTGTCTGATCAGGGTGAGAAAGCAGGCCCGCAGCGACTTCAGCTCTACATTAGTGGGTAGCTTTGGCTTCTGTAGAGTATAATGTTACAAGAAATCGCTCCCACATGCGTAATAAAAGTCCTCGTTGGTACGTTAGAACAATAGTATTTTTTGCTTTTTTCTGCTACTTCATTGCTATTTTATACGATTTTTGATAAATATATGAATGATCGAGATTAATAGATTCTGAATTTGGATTCAGCGCATCAAAATACATAAGAAACGTACTTGATGTAGTTCAATAAAATTTTATTCATTTTCATAACTGCAATTTTTCACAATTTTTAGTCATTTTCAGCGTTTTTTGCAATTTACTCAAATTTTTGAGGGTGTACGGGCCAAACGGACTTCGGATTTGGATTCAGCGCATCAAAATACATATCTAATATACAAAATATATATGTAATTTGGAATTATTTTTTTCTCTCTAAATACGAAATCGGCCACCTACGAAAAAATATTTTTACATTTTTATTTTACGTCACGAAATCAATGTTAGTATAAGTTAATAAAAAGTGATTATCTAAAAATATGCCAAGAATAACTTTGACATAGACAATGACATTCATTGCACCATAGTTTATCATTTTCCTTAATTATGCCCCCAAAACTAACCACGGAACAGTTGGAAGTAACTACAAAAGTTACAGGGAAGCCGCTGAGATCTTCCATGAAAGGCATCCCGAAATATCTGTATTCCATCAAACTGTTGGACACATAATGTCAAAATTTAAAAGTAGTCGGAGTTGGGAAACCGCTTCAATAAAAAAAAAGTTCAGGCCGAAGATGATGAGGATATTCACCTACAAATTACCTAAAACGTTGTTGAAAATCTCAAGACTTCGTTGAGAAATTTGGAAAAAGTACTTCCTGGAAACGATAGATGCTCTGTTCGTAAATCCTCTGCTGGACGAGTTCTTAAAGCAGAGCATTTTCATCCATACTAACCTTACTTTATCCACGTGTTGAAACCTGGGGGTTTAATATTCAGTTTGATTTTTCGGCTTGGTATCAAGATATGCATGAAGATGACCCGTCCCGTATGTGCTGATGAAGCACGTTTTATATCAAATGGAATAGTCAGCTCTCAAAATTGTCGTTGCTTGAGTACAGCTAGTCCGGGATTTGTTATCCAGTGTCGAAATCAGAAATAAGACAAATGTATGGTGGGTGTTTTAGATAACCAACTAATAGGCTCATTTTCCTTCCAACCCAACCGGATATTTACCTTCAATTTTTGAGAAATCATTTATTTAGCTTTGTTAATGGCGTTCCACTAAACATTATAAATTCAGGGATTTAGGAATTTAGGGATATTTAAAGGTGTATTCTCACCGATTTTTTGGAAATATCGACAGCTTGGAAAGAGTAATAACCCGATGTGCCCTAGAAATTCCTCAAGTTGTTTTGAGAAAAGCTGTTTCAAAATTTAACAATAAAATCGAAAGGCAAGATGGCTATATCGAAGTTTGAATTTTCTAAGTTTATTCCTTCTTAATAAGTAATGCATTTGTTTTATATTAAAACTCTAACGTAACGTTCAGATTTACTAAGAAGGTTAAAGATTACAGAAGGCGCGACCCGTGAAATTTTAAAGTTCTCTCTGTTACTACTCTCTGTTACTACTTATGGGACCCATGCCAAGTTCAGGTTTTTTAATAGTGAGCCTACTAGGAATGTTTTGGTAAAGAAAAAAATATTTTGTAATTTGCGAAAAAAAGTTGAATATTTGAATTGACCCACCTGGGAAAAAAATTAACACGCTTAGGTATTTTATTTATTATTTTTTCTAACAAATTATTATTTTGTCGATAGTTCTTAACTTTTAAGAGAAAAGAATGTGTTAGTAGAAAGTTATAGTCATTTGAATTTTTTTAAACCTAAAATATAATTTAAAAAAATTCAAGTGACTATAACTTTCTACTAAGACATTTTTTTCTCTTAAAATTTAAGAATTGTCGACAAAATGATGTAAAATTTGTTTAGAAAAGATAATAAATCAAATACCTAAGCGTGTTAATTTTTTTCTCAGGTTGGGTTAATTCAAAAATTCAACTTTTTTTCGCAAATTGCAAAAAAAAGGTTTTTCTTTACCAAAACACTAGTAGGCTCACTATCAAAACCCCTGAACTTGGCACGGGTCCCATAAGCAACAGAGATATACAACTTTAAAATTTCACGGGCCGCGCCTGTAGTACAGGTTTAAATTAAGATCTTATAGTTGATGTTTGACAAGTTTTAGTCCTGTCATTGTTAATCAGTGGTCATTAAAAACTCATCAATTATTCGATATTTCAGCGATTTGCTTGGTTCCCAAATGATTTTCATCTTGGAACGAGTTGCTGTAATGAATTTAGTTCTATTATTGTCGAAAGTACGTACTAAAACTGCCCTTTTCTTTATAAATTTGTCGAAAAGCTCAGAAATAAATTTATAGTATAAAACTTAGTTGTCTTATCCTTACACTTGTCAGTTTAAAACTTTTGGTTGCCAAATTAGACCGGACTAGCGTTAAAGAATCTCGCTGTTAATTTTTTTGGGTGGCTGTGATTTCGTATTTAGAGAGAAAATAATGATTCCAAATAATTATTTAAAATAACTTTTCTTTGTATCTTGCTAAATAACGGTACTTTATTCTTGGGTATATTTTACGTTTTTGTCGCTGTATACTATAAGTCTTTTGAGATTTTTTCCAACTTTCAGTAAAAATTTTTCCCATATAGCAAGAACTTCTTGGAACACGCTGTATAATAAAAAAATTGTTAGATAAATCCATTGTGTTCGAATAAAATTGCTTGAATAAAATTATAATACAATTTTAGTATAATTTATTGTACGCCATATTCAATGACACAAATCGTTTCCATAAAGCATTATAGTAAAATTTATAGCACACTACTGATAAGTCCCAACCAAAATTTGCAACAATGTAGAGTAAAATAGACCGAAAACATACAGAAAATAGGGTGTGGAACGTCTTCGTTGTGTACAATTTCTATCCAGATGAAAAATGTATGAAAAGTAAACATATTTGGACCGATAAGGAAATAAAAAACACATCTCGGAGTATGTGTTTTCTTTGTAGTCGCTCTACTAAAGTTAAGATTGTATTCTATTATTTGTGCAGGTTTTACGTACATAGACAAATATCTTCTTACCTTTTTTATACTCCACAGAATATAGAGAAGTAAAAGTAAAATAGTACAATGTATCAAAATTCATTGAGAAGACCTATTTCTGTAACGAAAAATTTAAAATATCCCTGCTGTACTCTACTCATTACTGTAGCTACTTTGCATAGTATAGTGGTTGAAACAGAGGTTATGAAAAGAAAATAGGTATATAGCATTTTTCATACGATAAGATTTCTTGAACAACCGCTGTACGATCTGAACTGTAAACATTTTATGACCCTGGAACAGCGACAGTGTAGTCGATGGGAAGTATAACACTGCTTTTCAAGTTAAAAATCGGTAAATTCATGTTATTTTTAAAAAATCTTTATACACTCTAATATTGATTTTCATATGTTTATACCTTTAACAGACAATGAATATAGAAAACATTAGAAAAGCTTTTACAGTATTAAATGTTATGTATGTAACGTAAGATTTAAAAAAACATCCTCAAAGTATGTCGTGGAATCAATTACGCATGTCTTGAATAATTATTACTCTTGAAAGGTAACATATGTACCTAAAAGCTATAGGTGAATGAAAAATAAAACTGTCAAGTTCTGAAGTTTTCTTTTTAAGAAAATTACATTATTTTCATTGGATAATGCAGAATTAAAAATAAAACATATACAACAAAAAACCTAAAAATTATAAATTTAAACTAAATGAGAGACGTGTCCACCTTCTACTTCCAAACATGTTCTCATTCTTCTTTTTACAGCATCAAAAACATTGGTGAGCACTTGGCGGGAGTTGTTAATCTCCTGAAATTTATTTATAATTCTAGCCCGTAGGTCTTCTGAATTTTCACAAGGGGTTTTGAAAACCGAGATTCTAATGTAAAAAAAGTCGCATGGCGTGAGATCGCAGGACCGTGGTGGCCACCTAGCTGGCATATTACGACTAATGATTCGATCATCGAAAATTTTTTCCAAAAAATTTAAATTGTCAAGAGTTACGTGAATTGGCGCCGTCCTGCTGGAGTAGCCTTGTCGCATCTCTTCATCGTCTAATGCGTTTACAAAATTTTGTAAAATTTCATTACGATATCGCGCCAAATTGAGAGTCACTTCAAAAAAATCGGTCCAATTAACCGTCTTCTCGGTATGGCCGCCCAGACGCCAACTTTCTGTGAATGCAGAGGCTTCTCTATAAAGAAATGTGGATTTGTAGAACATTCTCATTTGTTGAGAATTTACATAACCAGAGAGGTAAAACCATGCCTCCTCAGTAAAAAGGTTTTTTCAAATACGTTCTCACGAGTATACAAATTACTCATAAACCACTCTGAAAATTGCATTCGCTGCAGCTTGCCGTTTGGTAACAATTCTTGGACTCAGCTAGATGATAAGCGTGCATAATATGCAGGTCACATTTCAGGACTGTATTTCAGGTTACGTAGGATAAAAACTTCGGAACTGAATAGTTCCATTTTTCATTCGCCTATACCTTTTACCATGTTACCTTTCAAGAGTAATAATTCAAGACATGCGTTATTGATTCCATGGCATACTTTGAAGGCGTTTTTTTTTTGATATTACGTTATCTTAACTTCTTGAAATTGAGAATTTTCTAAGAGTTAGTAAGATTTCTTTCTTAAAAGGTAACAAAAATATTATTTCTTCAAACTTGCTACATTATTAATTATTATTGAGAGACTATTCCCCCTATCTGAATTCATACCAGGATTTACTAGTTTCAATATATGTAGTGATATCATCTTGTATGTATGATCTAAATTAATGCAAGGAAAACTCAACCCTCTTAGAAACCCCTTTCATATTAATTTTTTAATTTAAATAAAGCTTTTACAGTCCCTCAAAATAAGTAGTTTAAATAAAAGGCTTTTTCTAAAAATTATGGTGCAACTTTCATTATAAGTACGGTGATATAACTTACAAAGTTCTTTAGCTCTCCTTAAAATTAGCTTGTCAACTTTACGTTGTTCATTAAAAACTTCTGTTTTAAATATTGGGGAACCGCAGGTGTTTCATCCACTAAACGGCTCAGAAAATAATCTTAAATTAAAATTTAAATCAAGCGAGACATGACCCCAGAATATAACTTATTTGCTTATATTTTAAAAAGTAAACACAGTCCCATAAAGCTCAAAATTGCCGTTAAAGTTGTTCGTTTTTCTTATAAACTTAAACGAAAATTAAAGTTTCCAAGTTGGTGTTACGTTTCGGTCAATATTTGATTTTAATAGAAAAATTTAATTTTCCGAAGATTAAACTGCATACTTATAAAATGTAACCCTAAAGCAATATAAAACTTTTACCGAATCTGGAGGTAAACTATTTTTTTAAACATGGATTTACTGAAATGCTGAAATGAGTACACAATTTCTGTATTATCCTTATTTTAAAAAGGCAATTTTTTTTATCTGAGACAGAGCACGTATATTTCCCTACCAACATAGCGTGCGCGTCAGAAGAGAAGGAAAATGTAATCTATTGACACGGGATGTAAAGGACTGGAGGTTGGAAGGGAAAACATTTGCTGGCCATTTGTTGCATAATCTGGACCATAATCTGGAGACTCTAGGTATGAATGAGTGAGAGAAATGGGATGTTCTAGGCTTTTGTAGCTGGGCAGTAAAGGAATGCATACGTATCGCGCCTCTTGTTGTTCTGTTAGGAACAGTCAAGGAAGGAATTATAGCGGCTACTTCTTCAGATCAAAATCCGTGGAAGTATCGGCAGAGAAGGGATAAATCCCCAACATCGCGGCGATGAGCGAGAGAAGGGAGTTTTCTTGTGAGGACTGGGTCATTGATGAGTCGAATGGCTCTCTTTTGGATATAATCAAGGATGTTAAGTGTCGAAGGTGATGCCGCTCCCAAGATGTGGGAGCAGTATTTAAGCTTAGGTCTTATTTGGGAAACACAGAGAGTGTGTAAGTTGGACGGGGAGAAGTATTTTCTGGCTAGAACGATAAAATCAAGCTTTTTAGCTGGTGGGTATTGAAGTATTGTGTTTGGGCCAGTTGAGATCATGTTCGAAAGCGATAATGGAATGTTTCATTGTTCTGTAAGGCTTGGCCATTCATGTGGATGGAGTAAGAAGACGGTAAAATGAAAAATGAAATAAAATAAGAAGGACCAGAATCAAAAAACAGTCCTTCTTATTTTATGATATTTTTCATTTTACGGTCCTCTTGTACTGTACTAGGGAAGTCAAGCTTTGCATTTTCTAATATTAATTACCTATACAGACCGAAGAAATTTCCTATTTTTTACATGTTGTCGTACAATGATGCCCTTGTACTGCCGAAGAAATTCGATATGCTTTCGGTTTTGTGGAAGCAGTCTAAAATTTCGGAGCAACACTGGGTGCAGTAGTTGGCGCGAGCCACTATATTTTACCCAGCCGAAACGAACCGATGCCGATGCCGTGATGCATGGATATAGGGCCTCATTTTGATTCTGGTAAAAACGTAGTCAGATACTCTGGGTGTGAACCTCTCTGATGAAGGGGAAGGGCCCAGAAATCGCGATAGAAGGAGGGTACCTAGACAAGAATCAAAAATAGCCTTTTTTATTTGATGTTTTTTTCAGTTTACGGTAAAATGTTTTAGCATTTTAATGGAATTAAAATGTTTTAGCATTTTAATTCCGCAATCAATCAAAATGCGAGTTCAAGCCCTGGGGCCACGTCAAGGCGTCTACTAACCCAGGGTAAGTTATAACCTGGATTTAGAAAACACCTTCCGTATGCTACCTAGCTTAAAGTTACTTGAGAGCTTAAAACAATTTGGAAAACAGTAAGCTTTCACTGAAAAATTTCATCAATGCTAGGATGCAACCGTAATTTGTAAATGCTGTCTGGGGGCGAGGTTAAGTGTGCGAGCAAATGGAACTCTACTTCAAAAATATGTTTTAGTTTTGGTTTTATAAAAGTTATAACGGTTGCCACGCCTGATTTGAATTTATTTTTATTTTTGAAAGAAGCAAGTGGGAGATACGGATGAGTAGGGGGGATCCCTCACGTCCAAACAATTTTTTTGCCATTTTCGGATTAAGCGAAGTTTACTAAAGATAGGTAGGTTGGATGGCCAGTTTGGATTTTTTGAATTTTTGGGGAGAATTGAGGGTGTATGGGTGGAAATCCATACGTCAGAAAATTCTCTTTTTATCATGTTCGGATTCAGTGGAAAATTTTACTAAAGATTAGTAGGGTCACGTCACTAAAACAATTTTTTTTGTCAGCCTGTGTCATTTCTTCGGGGCTACCTTAAAAGTAAAGTTTACGTGACAAAACCAGAAAATTTAGAGGCACTTGGACAATGAATAACACACGAAATTCGACAAATAACTCCAGAAATGGTATATAAGGTTACAAATGAATTTTACTTTGGGTTAGGGTGCTGCCAGGAAAAAATGGTGAACATTTCCAACAATATTTACAATAAAAAATGATTTAAAAAAGTCAAAATTTTGCCTGCTAATCAGGTAAAAGAAATTCAAAAGTAAATAGTGGGTTATATTACTTTTGTATGCCCTTTTTCGCCAGCTATCACAATATATGAATTTGCATTTGAAAAAAAAAGTTAGGTCAGTTTCCATCCCTGGATGTAGGGTAAAACTCACGGAAATGCAATAAAAAATGTTGAATAAAAAAAGGTACCCCGGATTTTTGGATTTTTTCAAGGAATGGATGGATTCTTGGTTACCGAAGTTATTCCAATTAAAAAATTTACCATGTAGATAATTATTTGTTACAAATGCGGAAACAGAACTTTAACAAACTTCCCGAACAATTAGAAGAATGCGAGCGCAGTGTTCACTAAAATTGTGTTAATTTAAGTCTAGCTTTTTACAAGAACTTCCCTCGGTTTTATTTTGAACTTGTTAACAATAAAACTTTTTTAATTTAAGATTCGACCCAGAAAACTGTACCAGAGATTTGATTCTTTAAAGGGATTTTACTTTGCTTCACAAGCGTTGTAATAAATAATATTTAACAAGAAGCTGTTTGATATTTTGATTTATAGCAAGTATATACTTTATAAAATAAATATTTTTCTAAACGCTTGTAAAAAGAAAGCTTGGGCTCAGTCACATAACCAGTTTTACAACATCAGAATTTTGCTGAAAATTCTTTTTCTTTATAATGTTAGCCAAGATACGATTTTATCGTATGAAACACTTAAAAAATTAGGAAATGTGAAAAATCGTGTAAACGAGAGCTTGCTATTCAAAAGGAAAATGAAGTTAGTATGCTTGAGGCACTTAAGCTTTCTTGCTTGGATGCAGGTGTTACTGTACTTCTTTTATTCGCATATCGTCTACTGCTGCAAATATAAAGCCGTACATAAACAACTGTATAAAAATAAACCGATTTATGGTTTTATAATGTTTTCTGGTCATAATTTCCTTTATGAGGCAAATTTTATCTACTTTTTATTCATAGAACAATCTATTTATAAAATGCTTATAGAATAAAGAAGGTATGCTTTATCTTATCTTATAAAATATAACTGGATACCTGAGTGATTCTTATGAGATAGGTGGTTCATCAGGGAAGCACGAGAAACCTTAAAAGAATTACTCCCTCAAATCCGTGATGCCTTCCCGCTAATTTAAATACTAACGATAAATAACGTCGTAATTATTTTTTCTGTAGTTGTCGTCTACTTCGTAAATAGGTATGTTATGAACTTTCAACGTCAGTACTTTTTTGGACAGGGAGAATATCTAAATCACTGTTCCGGAAGCTTTAAACTTCCTTGCTTCACTAACATTAGACTTCTAAATAACCAACAGAACGTTGGTTATTTAGAAGTCTAATGTTAGTGAAGGGTAATAAAGCGCTAAATATTCTTTTGTGTTAAATATTTTTTTATACGTAGGGTAAATACGATCATTACTCACTATAAGCAAATGATATTTTTAAATTTGTTTTTATTGGTAATTGACCGCCAAAAACAGTAAAATTTCTTACATACGTGAAGCTCACATAAGTGAAGTTCTGTATTCACTTAGAATAATCAATGAAGGAGGGATCATTAACTTGTGTATCGTCAGCGTATGCTACCACCCTACAGTTCTGAACGGAATTCAAAATGTCGGTAGTGTAAATAATGAAAAGTAAAGGTCCCAAGATGGATCCCGGTGGAACACCCGATAAGACTGAAACTATATTACAGGAAATACCATCAGTAGCAACTCTCTGACTTCTATCTTGCAAATATGATACTATTAACTCAACAGCAGAGCTGTCGAAGCCATAATAGTTCAGTTTAGAGCATAATAAGCGATGGTCAATGGTATCGAACGCCTTCGAGAAATCCAACAGAACCAAAACCGTGATCAGGCCCTTAATAAAGGCAGTTCACTATTCTCGGCCTCGGTTTGGAAAAATTCAATCTAAGATTACTGTAAACTAGGCTATGATCCGAGATTCCGTCACATGAAACGGTGCCAGATGAGGTTACAATATCAGGATTACTAACAAAAATGGGGCCAATCAATGTACTGGTTCTGCCGGTAACTCTGGTAGGTTCATATAATATTTGTGTGAAACCATATGATTCAAAACAATTTAAAACTGGATTCTGTAAATTAAAAAAATTCACATTTAAGTCTCCCATTCAGACCACCTCGTCAAAGTCTGGACAGACACAAGACACAATATTATCAATGCTATTTATAAAGTTGTTTATATTAGTATTAGGAGGTCTATACAGAGCACTAATAGCAACAGACATTGACGGTAGTTTTATTTTAATTAACAACAATTCAAGGTCATCTCCCAGCTTAAAGTTAAAGTCCAAGGTCTCCACCTCAAGAGATTGCGGCACATAAGCAGCCACACCACCCCCTCCTCACTATCCCTTCGAAAAAATAAATTACCCGGCAATTTTACCTTATTTCTGAAAAAAATTGTATCCAAGTACACTAAATATTTTTCCCAAATATGACAGCAAAGTGTAAATGTCGAAACTCGATACAAATTTCTCACGTAAATTGATTCGTACTTTGTAATGTAAAATACATAAATATAAATTGAATTTCTGCGCCTGGCGAAGCTAACCAGATTCTCCATAAAAGATAAAATGTGGAAAGTAATTTTAAAGTTTTTGCAAACTTGTCTTACTTAACATACGGGAAAAAACAAAACTCCAAATTTCTCTCAGTTATTATAGAAAATATCTCGTATGGAGCAGGAATTGCTTTTGTTCTCAAGTTTTTATATATCTATTAAAAAAAACTCTAAATATCTTCATGATGTTTCTAGACCGAAAAGCTTTTAAGGTCTGGGAAGGATAAAGTAAGTTGGTCCATATTCAAGCCATGTTACACCATCAATGTTCGACTGGTGTCAGATCTGGAGAACTCGGTGGCCATGGTAAAATCATGCCACTGCCATATCCACATGTGTGTGTGGACATTATCTTGCTGAAAAATGGAGTGGGGAGCATTGCAAACATAATGCTCTATGCGTTATAAAATGAGACTCCATAAAGCTCGTTTGGTAACTTCACAACAAATCAATAGTTTGCAGGGCATGGGAGGCTCGTTCCGGTTTAAAATTACGCATTTAATGAATTTAAAATTTAATTATCATTAATTACGTAGTGGTGGGAAATGCATTGTTTATTACTGAATCTGCAGCTTGCCTAGTTCACTTACGAGAACAAGCTTTAAATTCATAATCGGTTTTCTGCACCATCATCGGAGATAATCTAGCTGAAGGTATTATTTAATATTTTACTCACGAGTGGGTTCTGCAAAAGGGCACTGTGTTTTAGAGAGCAGTAATAATCTCTATACAGGGTGTTAATAAAGTATGTGGCCAAACTTTAGGGTATTATTCCTTAGTGAATTTTAAGACAAAAAGTTCATATCAATATAGCTCCTAAACGACTTTGTTTTTCATACACAGGATTTTGAATTTTTTAAAAGCTTTTTCCTAAATAATTACACAGAAAAAACACTATCGTATATTGAATGGATATCCATTCTCTATTCCGTATTGCACAATACAAATTCAGTTTATTTCAATGGTTAGTTTATCACTGTTAACCAACAGGTTATAAGATTACTTGAAATATAAGGTTTCATTGCTTTTTAATGGATCGTTCCAATATAACAATTATTTGATGCCAGTAATACCCTATTCTAAATTCAATGCAAACTATCATTGGTTTCACTAGAAGTTTATTTGTAAGAATATGCACCACATTTGATGCAAAATAGCTATTATTGTTTCAATTACAACAGAAATTAATTTAATGTAACTTCCAATAGAAAGAAAACATTTTTGTTTAAATTCACTCATATTCGTGTTTTGAAGAACAATTACTCTTATTTAATATAATAAAGAATTTCTATTACGTCAACTCAACATGGTGGAAACCATGTCTAAAAATACAAATTCAACAATAAACTTGCGATCATATTTAATGTTAATAGTTTTTTAACAATACGTATCGGCTGAGTAAACAGTCATATAAGGTAGACTAACCAAGAGAGATTTACAAATAAAAAAACACACTTATTACTGCAAAGCTGTTTAGATTTGTTTTACTTACCATAAAACACCGAAATAAGTTGCTCCAGTCTTCAGTCTTGCAAAAGATCTAATATTACTGGCGTACGACTACTCAACGAAAAGAAAAATTCTAACCTCTCCAAGGGTGTCCGCGTGCAATAGAAATAATATTTCAGCCAACAATACGACCCATTGAATTAATATTTTTTATTATTTCTCCAATACCTTTATGTTTTAAAAGAGGGTTTATTTTAATTGAAATGATATAAGGATTATTGACTTAATTTTTACATTTTTTTATTTAAACCGTAGTTCTTGTTTGTTTAATAAAATATATTGTAATTTGAATCACACCGCCTACAAATAGCTATTTTTCGCCCAATTATATTTAAGCATTCCAATTAAATAGTTTAATATTTTGGCTCTAACAATTCTACACTCCAAGGAATATTAAAACTTTACTGGATTCCAACAATATTTTGGTCATTGAAATAATAGTAATATAGTTTTCAAAGAAGTAGGTATACTTTTGAAGTCCAATAGTAAGTCTATATTTAAAGCAATATTTTTTTTTGATTATTTCAATAATGCTTTGTTGAGACAATATTAACTTTAATATAACTAATGTGACAGGGGTCAAAAACAGTACTATTATTGAAAATAGCATAGCAGTTTTTTTTGTGTAGAAGACGCAAATTAGTATAATGAGAACGAATTTAAGTAAAGGTGTTTTAAAAAATATTTCACGTAATTTGTAATTTTATTAGGATTTTTTTTTGTTTTCACTAGATTTTCTTACTTAAAACTCACAAAATCACCCATGACAGACAGTACGGATTTCGTCACCAAAGATCCACGGCTAATTTTCTTAACTTTGTCAGATATAACTGGAACAAGCATCTCGAATTTTATGGCAAATACCAGATTGTTGCCCTTGGTATTTCCAAGCCTTTGATCAAGTAGGTATATCATGCTGCACTCTTTAGCAAACTACCTTTATACGGTCTTCCTCCCAAACTATGTACCTGGATCGGTAGTTTTCCCTCTAATCGGCGCATATCTGTCGTGGTGGCCGGCCACTCTTCTAACTTCCATCCTATCAATGCTGGTATATCCCCAAGTTCAATCCTGGCACCAACCCTATTTCTTCTTTACATTAATGACCTGCTTCCTTTAACTACCAATCCCATCCACAGTTACGCAGACGATAGAACTCTTCACTCCAACATTCACTTTTCTAGCGAAGTCTCGAATCAAGAGCTAGATATCAGACGCAGATAGATGCACCTATCCATTTCCCATGATCTTCAATTAATCCTAGACTGGGGTGCCAAGAACCTTGTTCAGTTTAACGGTTCCAAAACTCAATTTTGTTACCTGTCACGCAAAGAATTCGAAAACACTTACCCCATCCACATGAATGGTCAAGCCCTACAGAACAATGAAACGTTCGACCTTGCTGGCATCGTTTTCAAACGTGACCTCAGCTGTTACAATCACATTACTTTAATAGCCACATTAGCAGCTACAAAGCTTTGTTTTCTCTTTCGAGCCAGAAAATACTTCTCCCCTTCCAACACTCTCTATGTTTCCCAAATGAGACCTAAGCTTGAATACTGACCACATCTGGGACGCGGTATTACCTTCGACACTTAACATCCTTGATTCTATCCAAAGGAGTGCCACTCGACTTATCAATGACCCAGTCCTCACAAGAAAACTCGCTTCTCTCGCTCATCGCCGCGCTGTTGGGGATTTAACCCTTTTCTACCGATACTTCCACGGACTTTGCCCTGAATAACTAGCCGCTATAATTCTCCCCTTGAATGTTCCTAATATAACAAGAGGCGCGTTACGTATGCATCCCTTTACAGCCCAGCTGCAAAAGCCTAGAACATCCCACTTCTCTCGTTCATTCATACCTAGGGTCTCCAGATTATGGAACAAATTGCCTGCAGATATTTTCCCTTCCCCTCTCAACCTCCAATCCTTTAAATCCCGCGTCAATAGATTACATTTCCCTCGTCTTCAGACGCTCACGGTATGTTAATACCTAGGCTTGAAGTCTACGTGGGATGTTTTAGATAAAAAAAACTTGTGGCAGAGTGTTGTTGGTTTGCGACATCTCTTTCTTTTCTATTAATAACCGATAACCAATTGCTATAATGTTTTATTTTATATTTTCAGTAAGTTAGTGACTGTTGGAAATAAATAACTAGTTATTTATAAATGGTTATTTATTTATTAGGTAAATATCTAAAAATATATGTGCCCTTTTCAAATCTAACATAAAATCCGCTACTGATTGGACTAAAGCTAAGTCATAATAATGAATCTATTGTTTCAGGGATAAATACTGAATTATACTATGTACACAAAGGAGTAGTAAACGACTATGCAATAAATTTCGTTGTAATGATACCCAACGACGTCGATTCAATTCAATTTTCATGGCAGAGTCTACTTAATTATTCGGTAAGTGCAATAAACAAAGTCCATTTTATTTATTAAGAGAACATAAAATAACGGGAAGAAGGCAATTAAAAGTTAAGAAAAAAACAGTAAAATAAAGTTCCGTGCTGTCTTATTATATTCCTACACTTTTACATAGACAGCACGTATTTCGTCATCAAAGATCCACAGTAACAGTTGATCTTCTCATCTTTATCACACACAATAACTTTTGCTTATAAGTGTGGACAGGATAAATAAATTATCTTCTAACAACAAGCCTAAGAGCTACACGAAAGTATATACCAAAAAGAACGGGCAAGTTTACCGTGCGACATTATTTTTTTATTGTTTAGAATTCTCAGAAATGTACACTGTTTCATAATGGACAAAATATCTAAATCTGTTCTTGTGAAAACAGAACGGTTTGTCATCTTAACTTATCAAAATTCTAAAATTTTTTGTATTTATACTATACCTTCTGTCCATTTGGACTGATATACCAAAATTTTTCGAAAATGTTTTGAAAGCACGTTTTTTCGAAAATATATTTTCGAATACATTCGAAGACTAGGGATGTTTTCAAAACTTTTTTTCCGAAAACCAACTTTTCGAATTTTTTAACCACTTTTCGAAATTAATTTTTTTAAGAAAACATGTTTTTAGAAAGTACATTTTTTCAAACGTTGTTTCGAAAAAGGCTTTGAATATTCATATTAAAAAAAAGAACCTTTTTTGCAAGTAATTTACCACAGAGTAACATAGCAGACACAAGAAAATCTAAACCTGACCGAACACAAAAAAGGTTCGTTTGGGTTAAATGTTCAGGTCATTTTTTCATTCACATTTTCTGAGCCAGTAGAGTCCATAATTTTAACTTAGAAAAACTATGTTTTCTAAATAATATATTCTCGGAAAATGTATTTTTGAATGATTCTTTTCTTTAATATTTTCGAGAAAATTTTGTAGATCTATTTCCGAAAAAGCATCTTTCGAAGAAGCTGTTCTTCCAAAAAATTTACCTAATTTAACTTTAAAAAAGATGTTTGTTAAAAAAACTGAACAGTTGGTCATCTTAGCTTCCATGCGACTGGATAAAGTGTTGGATTAATATGAAAGTGTAAATATCGTGTCATTTTCTTATTTATGTCTTAAGCCTTCTGCTTATTTAATGGGATATACAAGTATTTACGAAAGTACAATTTTTTAAAACCAATTTTTCAAAGCGTTTTTTAAAAATACATTTTTTCCGAAATTTTTCCGGATATTAATTTTTTTAAGCAACGGCTTTTTAAAAAAGTAGTTTACTAGAAAGTACCATACCAAACCTAAGAAAATCTGATGAAACCCACGAAAGGTGCGTTTAGGTTCGTTCAGGATTTTTTGAAACTTTTTTTTATTAACATTTTAAATACGGTTTTCGGAAAATGCACCTATTTTTAAAAAATATTTTTTGAAGACATTTTCAAAAAATTTTTCTTTCGAAATACTTGTTATCGAGAAAATATTTCATAAATCCGTTTTCAAAAATCTTCTTGACAGAGCTGTCAGGACATTTTTGAAAAATGTTCGTTCGAACTACGTGTATTTGAGAAAATATTTTTGAAAAGTTTCGTTAATCCGTTTTCGAAAAAGCTAATTTAATTTCAAAATAGTTATTTTTGTATTAAGTGCGTGAAGTGAGTGTTTTTTTAATGGCATATGAGAGTGTCAATTTTTTGCCGAGACCGCAGGTCGAGGCGAAAAATTCTCTCGAATGTGCCATTAAAACACGAATTTCACAAACGAAATACAAACAACATTTTTTGTACAACTGAAAGTTTGAATTAATCGGTAAAATTGTATATTATAATAAAAATTTTACCATATAATTTCACATAATCAAGTTAACAGCCCTGTCGTTACTATAGAAATGGTTTGTTGGCACGTTGCTTGTTTTGTTGTCATACGTTGATAGCTGTTCATATTTATTGCAATTTTTTAAATAAATAGTATAAGTACTTAAAATGGATGTAGATTACGATAGTGATAGCGAGATTCCTTCAGATATAGCCGATATAGCAAATTCGGCTATAGCTAACATGTTACCGGCGAAATCAAAATTTATATACGAGAAAAATTATAACCAATTCCGTGAATGGTGCGGCAAGAAAAATATACAAAAAGTGTCTGAAAAGGTACTTATATGCTATTTTGAGGAGAAATCAAAAACTGTAAAACCTTCTACTTTATGGAGTGTCTACTCAATGTTGAAGAGTATGTTGAATGTTAAAGAAAATATTGATATAAAGAAGAGAACTTTTCAAGGAATATCTAGCGTTTCTGATCAGCAGCAAGGTGGACTAGCTTCGGGAATTAATATTGGAAGCAATTGTTCGAACTTCACCATCAATTATTATTGTAACAAATGAGATTTTTTGGTAGTTGGTAATTAATTAGTAAATTTGTACAAAAAAATTCAATACATTTTTTAAAAAGTAATGTTTTATCGTTTTTTTTGTAAATCATTTTTCCAGTTAAAAAAAGTCTTTTTTTCACCGTGAAAAAAAGTCTTTTTTTCACTGTTAAAAAAACAAAAGGTTTACGTATCGATAGCGATGAAAAAATGTCAACTTTTTTTGACAGTTGTACAAAAAAAATATTTGGTTATTTGTTTCCTTTAGAAGTCAAAACGATCCGGAGCAAATTTTGATCAAATAGCAGTAGGATGTGTAAGGAATGATTTCAGAAACAATCAAAGAGCATGTAAATCAAAAATTCAAAAAAAGGCATGCATTTTCTCAATTACATATTAGTATTAATCTATCTTCATATTTTTGTGGTATAATTCCTTTTAAAATCCTTACAAATGTTTGTTTTTGTTCATACTATTTTGTAGAATATGTAGCAATGGTTAATGTTTATGTTACAATATTTATTTTCATAAAATTCGCTATTGAAATACTTTTTGTACAAGGTTTGAGGGGAAGCGCGTGCCCCCTGCGCCCCCTAAATCAGCGACTGATACACGACTTAAGTAGAAATTTAAATTGAAAAATTTAAAAGCTTGTTTAAGCAATTATTTTTTGAAAATTTTGCAAAAGTCACAGTGATCCTTGTACTTTCATTTAAACTATTTTAAAAGTAAACTTACAACTAGATGATTATTATTAATAACGACATCTTTAAAATGGAATTGAGCAAGCACCATTACTGTTCAATCTTATTAGGATGAATTCTTTTCAGTGGTTCATTTTGGTGATAAGACACATTTAAAATAATTTTGTAGCTTCTCTATCTAGTTTGGTATCATAAAGTCAATTAATTTCAAAATTTCTAAACGATTAGTAAACTTTTAACGGCTACAAAATATATGAATAAGTTGTTTGCAAACGTTCACTGAAGCGAAAATAATATTGGAAAATAGAGAAACAAAACTTTTCTCCTTGAGTAAATAAAACAAACCGTTCCGTTCCGCCTCACAATTTTCATTCAAATGTAAGCTTTCCGATATCTTTCTGTTTAAGAGTCGTTATTGAACGCAAGTTAAGGGTAAAATTTTGATAAAATTCCCTTAAAGCTCTTATAAACAGCCAGAAATCGACAATTCCATTGTTAAATGAAGTTATAAGGTTTTTCTGAACAATAGCTTCGACACATTATTTTGCTTTATAAATTTGTATTTTACATTATGCTTTTATGCAAACACAATAGAATGTAATGAAAACACATGACGTTAAAAATAAATTCATTTAAGTTGCGTATTTCTAAACGTTCCACATATACCCAGATGCTAATATAAAATATTAATAAAACTTTTCAAACAAGATTATTTCATTGGCTTCCGTGCCGTGTAAACTAGAAACCTAAAATCGTTGATAAAATGTAATATTTCCAGGGCTTGATACGGTATGCTCCTTGAATATCTTATAACTTATTCGTATCAGTTGCAACATAAAAAATAAATGAAGTTGCAGCGCGGTTGCTCTTACACAATCTTACATTCGATGTCATAATTCTAAAATGCAAATCATAATTTTAAAATTATGCAACAAGTAAGTACAAAATGCATATCATATTCTCACAGATTGTGCTTAGGCAATTATAAAAAAAGCAGGACAGGGAACACTTATTAACAAACCAACATACAACGAATTTAAATCTATGATTTAAGAAATTGACATTTTATGTGTTTTTGATATACCCAAATATTTTAAAATTAGAATCTTTAGAAGCCTCCGCGTAGCAGTATTAACTGTTTAACGTCTACCATCTTCAGAAAAGTAATCAATTTCTAGGCACCAATTATTACAATTATATACTGCTTATCAAAAAAAATGCAACACCTAGAAATAATGTGTAAATCTCAATTAAAATTGGTATACATGTTTAAGTATAGCAGTAGCACAATTGATGACAATTTAATAAAACTGGTAAACAGACTTCAAACCTAAGTACTAACGTACAGTGGGCATCTGAAGAGAAGGGAAAAGTAACCCATTGACATGGAATTTAAAGAGTTGGAAGCTTTGAGGGGAAGGGAAAGCATCTGCAGGCAATTTGTTCCATAATCTGGATACCCTTGGAAGATAGTAGAGGAATTCTTCCTCGACCGAGAAGGTTGCACCCCACACACCATTTTAAAGGGCTAGTGAAATCCTTATGGATGTTTCCAGCACTGGGTGTGTGATTCGGCTTTGCGATATATAACCCATGAGTTATGCGAAGATAAAAAATCCTAGGTTTGAATAAGCGAGACAAGTAGGATGTTCTAGGCTGTTGTAGCTAGAATGTAAAGGGATGTATACATAACGCGCCTCCTGTTGTTCTGTTAGGAACAATTAAGGGGGGATTATAGATAGTTCTTCTCTTTTGAAGAGAATCTAGAATGTTAAGTGTCAAAGGTGATGCCGCTTGCCAGTTGTGGGAATAGTACTCTAGGTTAGGTCTTATTTGGGAAACATAGAGAATGTGTAAGTTGCAGGGGGAGAAGTATTTTCTGCCTCGAAAAATAATAACAAGCATTTTAGCTGTCCATATGGCTACTGAAGTAATGCGTTTGTGTTAGCGGATATCATGTTCAGAAGCGATGCCAGCAAGATCAAACGTTTCATTGTTCTGTAGGGCTTGGCCAATTAAGTGGATGGGGTAAGTGTTGCCGGTTTTTTTGCGAGACAGGGAGCCATACTGGGTTTTGGAGGCGTTGAAATGAATAAGGTTTTTGGCACTCCAGTCTAAGATTAACTGGATTTTGGCAAAGGGATAGGTGCATGGGTGTGCGTCTAGTATCCAGCTCTGGATTCGAGATTTGTCTAAAAAAATGAATGTTGGAGAGAAGAGAACTATCGTTAACGTAACTGTGAATGGGATTGGTAGTTGAAGAGAGGGTTATTAATATGATTAGGAAACAGGGTTGTTCCAGGACTGAACCTTGGGGTACGCCAAGTAGGATTGAAGTCAGAGAGTGACCGTCCACCACGACAGATATGCGCCGATTAGAGAGAAAGCTACCGATCTAGGTACATAGTTTTTTTTTGTTCTGCCTCCTGACACCCCACGAAGACCAAAGAAGGGGAGGAAGACCTAAGAAGTTACTTTGTTGAGAAGTGCGACATACCATACTTGATCAAAGACCTTGGAAATATCAAGAGCAAAAATCTGGGATTCACCATAAAATCCGAGAGACATGTTTCAGTTATATGTGGCACAGCTAAGGGGATCAGCTATGAATCTTTGATGACGAAATCCGTACTGTCTGTTATGGATGACAGACAGTACGGATTTTATTTTGTACTGCCACTATCAGCGGAGCATTCATGTACTTTAGCAGAGCTGAGGAATAAAATTTAAATTGCATGGGGTACACAGCCTCAAGACGATGTCCATCGTTTGGTTCTAATGCTGAGTGTGTGGGTTACAAGGTGGTTGTACCCATTATTAGAATTTTAAGGACTTCCAGTGTGTCGCTTAGCTCCACAGTGTCACCAGTTATTGTATATAGCATTCTCTATAAATTTACAAAATTTCAGAACGCTGAGTGCCTTATTTATAGGTGTGGCCATTCTAAAATTCCTATGTTTAAAAAGTATTATTCCTTTATAGATGACCATTTGCCGATCAAAAATTAATAAAGTTTACATTACCAAAGAAGGAAAATGTAACAATGTATCACTGCTGCATTTGCAACAATGATTTCTTGATTTATTTTTATTTACAACTCAATACACCAGCTGCTTAAAATACCCAAAATAATATGTATCAGAGCAGAACATTTACTGCAAAGGGCAAATTCCAAAGCTGGGTTTTGCTCGCAAATAGCGCAAACATAATAAAATTTCATTAGGTCTGGATGTTAAATGCAAAGGTGTAACATTTTATTCTAGTGGAACCTATTTTCCTTTCTTGCTTTAAATTGTGTAGTCTATATGCACATTTTTACGAATATGTTATTTATGATTTTAAAATATTATACAATACGTATTTTGATATGTATCCATGTTACTAGTTTTAATTTTTCTAAGAATTTGTTTTGATTTAAACTGTCTACAGCTTAACAGGTTTGTAAAAAAATACTCGCGCTTGTGTTATAATACGAAAAAGCGAAAAAATACCAACACTTTAAACGTAGTTCCCTTAAGAGAAAATAAAAAATCTGTTTTTTTACTTCTAAGCACGTAAATTCATCACAGATCCCCAACTCGTTCATATAAGACTCCATCATAAGCAAATGGAAATGTCGTTGCTACACGCATAAGAAAGATATTTTTTAATTCAAACTGAGATGCAACAGGCAGCGCCAAATTTCTTTTTTTCTTACTTGTACAGGATAAAATTTTATAATATATAATTTCTATATTCCTATACAGGTTTTATTTATTATAATTTTTATTTTTAAATAATTTTATTGAACATTCGGGAGAAAACAAAATGAGATAGCCTCATTTTATTTGAAATTATTGAAACAGTAATAAATGCATTCAATACATAAATTCTATAAAAACACAAAACCAATATTTTTATCGGTAATGTAGTATTGTTTTGTTGCACCCGCTTACCATTGTTATATTTATAGGTTAACTGCGGCAAAATAAATTTAAATACAATAAGCTACGCAATGGTTAGCAAATTTGAATGCCAACTCTATTATATTTATTAAATAAAAACTAACACAAACCACTTGTTCCAACGTCGCGATAATTTATTGTTTATTTAATAAATAATTTCATAAACAGATGGACAAACACTGAAGCAAGTTTATTCCAGTTTGAATAACCACTAATTAAAAGTTAACTTTGATATATTTGTACTAAGCACATTCTAAAAAAATGTTTAAATCAATTATCAATAGTTCTGTATGCCCCGATTTTAAATTCCTTTAATTAATTATTGTGTTTTATAATAAAAAACACGACGGCGAATACTATATATTGGAATAAAACTAAATAATTTATTTTTAACGATAGTAGTAACAAATTTATAAAATGTCATGATTATTCGTGTTTGTTCGAAGAGTATTTATAGCCCACAAGTTACTTATTTAATATATATATATATATATATATATATATATATATATATATATATATATATATATATATATATATATATATATATATATATATATATATATATATAATATATATATATGTATATGAAGAAATATTGTTCCGGGAGTACATCCGTTCGTTTGTTAAATTCCTGTTGGAATCTGGCAGACGTTTCGCCAAGGTCTCACTTGGCATTATCAATGCTTACTCGTTGCTGTCAAGTCGTAAACTGACTAAACTCAGTTTTTAGGTTAAACCAAGCGTTGCGCACTTGATTTTCATCGGTTCAAGGTGAAACTGGGTATCCTTAGGTTTTCGATACCGCGGAATCCAAATATTATGTCAAAAACTGGTTTTGACTCATATAAAAAATCCTTACAATTTTGAATAATCAAAAAATTACTTTTTATTGACCGCTTTTTTGACAGCTGTCATGAGTCAAAACCGGTTTTTGACATGATATTTGGAATCAGCGGTATCGAAAACCTAAGGATACCAAGTTTCATCTTGAACCGATGGAAATCAAGTGCGCAACGCTTGGTTTAACCTAAAAACCGGAAAACCCATGTTAAATCCCATCACAAATTCAACCTGCGTGGGGGACGGTTTATAATTTTTTTTTTCGACTTTTTTTTGCGTCATAATTATTTTTTCGGCCTCTCCTTTTGATTTAGTGGGAGCACTCAAAAAAATCGGGACTTTTCCAAAATAAGGACCACCCTAATATATATATATATATATATATATATATATATATATATATATATATATATATATATATATATATATATATATACATATATATATATATATATATATATATATATATATATATATATATATATATATATATATAGACATATTGCCGTGTTAAGGTAAAAGGCAGTAAGTGCAAAAACAATGATTTGGAGTTATTGGGATTTTAGGTTTTTTCCTTCCCCACAATTTATTTTTAATTTAATTTTAAGTGAAAAAGTATGAAGTTGTAGTACTAAATACAGCTTATTTTTGTAAGAAAAAAGTTTTATTATTATTTTATTTTTATGAAAATTCGATACTTACTGCTGTTTACAAAGCAATACGCATTGCATTGTTTCAAATTATGTATTTTTACGTTAATAATAATTTTCGGCCCTATGTTGATGGATGGTAAAAATGGTTACCATCTTTTAAAGGATGGTAAATATGATTACCATCCCCAAATTTAGATGGCCCTTTGAAGTAATGTAAAAGACATAAGCGCAGTTTTTAATATCTTGGTCGTACTTCAGAGCAATGTCATTATATTATTAGGTTTTAACAGGCATATCTGGTAAAAATAAGTCCATAACAGTTATTATATTTTGGGTAAAGCTCGCTTTAAAATTGACTTCCGAACACCACATTATATTAAAAAATAAAATCAATAACGTATTAAAGTTGTAAAGAGAGTTATTTAAATTATAAAGCCAGCTTTGGAAAGTAATCAATTTGCTTGGAGCCAAAATAACCTAAGAATAAAATCGAAAAAATTGCTTTTCTATGGTAATATTAGAGTATGGTTCAAAAATAACGTGCATTATGAAAATAAAATATTATTATGCGTTCCTATAACTATTATTTCACTTCGCTGGACAAAACGGCACTTAAGTACCGTTTGTCCAGCGTTTTACTGTTACATCATATTAATGTAATAACCAGTAAGGCGAAGAAGCCATAAAATTCTAATGTTATTTTATCTGCCCACTTAACAAAACAGTATGATTCACCAAATTGAATTGTTTTGCTTAATATGCCTTTAGATATATCTTTTATTACTTGCTGGATATTTATGAAACGTTCCAGGCGGGAACGATAAACGAAAATAGCCTCGTCTTTTCCGCTTTTTTCTCATGACTAAACTACAAGCAATTTTATAGCCTAAAACGCTGCCAAAAACTACAACCGTCAACCTTTATTGTTATATTCTTGCATTAAAACTGCTATTGTAGTTCTCTGTGTAAAATGTAACTGAGACCATGCCTTTATTTGAGGAAAAACTGCAAGTTTGTTGAATTGTAAATGGCTGGATATTGTAAACAACATCATCACTATATAGCCGATATTTAAATACATATTTATTATAAAAAATTCGGTCAAGTGCGAACTATACTTGCACAATTATTGTTCGGTGCCATGAGCCCTCCACTTAACCTGAGCAAACTTCGGCTACCCGCCGCCGACGGCACCAACGCCGTATCACATCGCGTATGTGCGGAGCTAAGTGGGGGGGGGGGGGGGGGGAAGGGGGTTTCGACTGAGCCAAATTAAAAATTAAAAAAAAATGTGTAGGGACAAAAGTTGTTCCTTACATCGTGAGAAATATTTTTTGCCGAAAAACTTTTGCTCTAAAACCAATGGTTCTGCAGTTATACGGAAATAAACAATTAAATTGTTTATAACAATTGGTCGCGCTAGAATTTTTTAATCCTGGTAATTTTGGTTCAATCTACACCTAATTCTCAATGTTCATGATTTTTTTCAGATTGGGGGGACAGCAATTTTTAAATGTTTTCCCTAAAAAATAAATAATAAAAAAATTACGTACACAAATTTCAATCAAAAACAGATTTATATTTTGTAAGCTCTTTAGCAATATTCTACATTTTATTTGAATAATATTGATCGTAAGACCTGTATAATATTATATTAAATTTTAAAACTCCAAGTTACCAGAAATGTGTATTAAAGCAAAATGTAAATATCACGACTCAAAATGTGTGTCGTTATTCTGAAACCAATAAAAAGGTTGCCATTAGTAACCTACATAATATAAACGAGTAAATTGCGTCGAATTTACAATTTTCATTAAGTTTTCACACGTAAGTAAGCAGAGTTCCACCCTAAACGTCCAATTAGTAATCGTTCAAGTGTGCTTCTTTGAAAATCGCAGAACTTTAATTTTCTCCCCCTTATTTCCTTGGTGTCTACTACATTTTCGGTTTATACAAAATACTCTCCCTAACAAATTTATTTCCTTTTCAGGCTCACCTTTCAAATACATTCTTAATTTTCTGAATTTCCCTTGATAAAAGTTTGTAATTTTAACACATTTATGAGTTTTCTTATTCTTAAAAACGTTCTTTAATGTACAAAGGAAAAGACGATTTTATATTTGATAGAGTTTTTAAAGGGGGCAATAATTAATAAAAAAATAAAATACGCAAATTTAAATCAAGGTAAATAGAAACGAAAACATTTTTTTACAAAATACAATTTTTTGGAAATACAGTTCTTGAATCTTAAACTCTAATGACTATCGCTAGACCGGTCTACTTTTAAACTGACAAGTGTAAGAAAAGACAACTAAGTTTTATATTATAAATTAGTTTCTGAGCTTTCTGCAAATTTATAAAGAAAATGACAGCTTAAAGTATGAAGTAAAGTAAAATCACTATAACATCTCAATTAGTAATAGCGTTTGCAGTGGTATGGATGTAATCTTTTCGGCTAAATTTCGATTCTATCTCTGTCATTTATGAAAAACAATTGTGGGGTAGTTTTTCTAGGGCAAAACAAAGCTTTAAGGGCGGTTTTATTTTAGTGTGGAAAGTCTGGAAACCTGAAAATATATCGAAAACGGGAAATATTAACGAAATAAGCAAAAATACGTCGATTTTGATTTTTAATTTGATACAATTTGATATTAAACTTTTAAAATTTTGACGGTGAAAGTTATGACGGCATCGCCAATATATTCATTGGTAATATTTAATAGAAAGTTAGAACAAGATAATCACGGCCGCAAAATAAAACAAACCCAACTACTTTTACTAATTTTTATGTAATAAAAATATGCAAACATAAAGAATTTTAACGAAACAAATGCTAATATTTTTGACCGTCAACTTCCTGTCCATATCCGAATCTATCAATAAACTCTTGTTGTACGTTTCTGATGAAAAAAGGTGGAATTTGCCGAATTTCAGTCCTTATACGATTTTTTAAAGCCACTACTATAGGAGGTCGGTTAAAGAAAACTTTTGTTTTTAAATATCCCCACAGAAAATAATCCAGGGGAGTCAAATCCGGTAACCTCGCAGGCCATTCAATATGGCCACGGGAACGTCACGGCATCCTATCCACCTGTTAGGAAACACCTCATTGAGATATTGCCTAACAGGTAGTGAATAGCGCTTCATCTTTTTGAAACATTGCTCATTACCTGGACACAGCTGAACTAAGTCAGGAATTAATTCCATTTGCATGAAGTCTAAATATATTGACAAATGTTTGGATGTAATGGATGGATTTTCTTCATAACTGAGCGAAATAATTAATTTAACAGTATCACCTAGTTTTGGCCTACCCGTCCTGGGCAGATCCTTCACACAACCATGTTCATGGATTTAACGATTTTGCTGACCGTAGATTTTGTAATTGCTTGTCGCTCTGGATGTGTTTTATTAAAAAGTTCGCAAACTGCGCCAAGACGCCTTTGGCGATCTCCCCAGCCAAACATCATAAGGATTTCAATTCTTTCTCTCTCTGGCAATTTTTAATAGGATGAAAGGACTATCTTATTGAAGTATGTTTGAAAATTGACACAACCGTCGTAGATGACATGCTGGTTTCCAGGGTGGTGCTAAACAGCTCACTACCTCACGCTAACAACAAAATACCTTCTTTTTTTCAAGTTGCAGATTGCAGTGCTGCTATCCTTAAAAGGATGGGCAAAATATTACCAAATTTGGTAACTGTACCTAGGGTAAAGTTATCTTTCAAATAATGTATCACATATCTTAAGTTGCTTTTTAAAAATATTGATGATGGCGTCATAACTTTGACAAATGTTAAAATTTAGAAAATTTAATATAACCAAATTGTGTAAAACCAAAATCGACTTGTTTTTTATATTTCGTTAATATGTTTCCCAAATAAGACCTAGCCTAGAGTACTGCTCCCATATCTGGGGAGCGGCATCACCTTCGACACTTAACATCCTTGATTCTATCCAAAAGAGAGCCATTCGACTTATCAATGACCCAGCCCTCACGAGAAAACTCCCTTCTCTCGCCCATCGCCGCGCTGCTGGGAATTTATCCCATTTCTACCGCTACTTCCACGGATTTTGCTCTGAAGAACTAGCCGGTATTATTCCCCCCTTGACTGTTCCTAACAGAACAACAAGAGGCGCGTTACGTATGCATCCCTTTACTGTCCAGCTACAAAAGCCTAGAACAGACCACTTCCCTCGCTCATTCATACCTAGGCCTTCCAGATTATGGAATAAATTGCCTGCAGATGTTTTCCCTTCCCGTCACAACCTCCAATCCTTCAAATCTCGTGTCAATAGACTAGATTTCCCTTCTCTTCAGACGCCCACGGCACGTTAGTACTTAGGCTTGACGTCTACGTGGGATGTCTTAACATAAAAAAATCCCACATCCAATATATTTCCAGGTTTCCAGACGTTATGCCCTCACTGTATTAGTAAAAGCAAAGATTGATTTATTCGCTAATGCAGTACAAGAAGACCCTAAAATAATAAAAGTATATTAGAAAAAAATGTCTGGAAAAAAATCGAAAAATCGCTATTGGAAAAATATTTTTGTAGATTTTATTATCACACAAATTATTCCAAAAATACAGCATATATTTTTATTGTTAATTCTGCGAAGTTAAGGTAGAGGAATATTTTATTTTTCACAGAGAGATTGTAATACTATTTGTTATCAAATTTTAACCACCCAATTTATATATGACCGCAATACGTATTATAACTTCGTCGACTGCCAGAAACATCTATCAAAACTTGGGAAACTTGTTTATGCCAACCCGTAGCCTGTTATATCACAAAACAATAACACAGTCTCAACAATAATTTTAATTCCTATAAATGCTGTTATACAATATTAGATATATAACATAATGTTTGAAGCGATTATTTAATTTTAGGTAATTTTTCCACGTATGTATAAAACTTTACAAATACTAAAATAAAATTCCAACACAGAATTTACATTTAACAAAATAATATTCAGACGGATTTCAGAATGAAAACTAAATTTAACATTTATGATTTTTACGAATTTATTTTTAAAACAAATAACTCATGCCTGTTCCGATGATTGAATTTTTATTTAGTGTGTATATTTGCAAAAATGTTAATTGTTATTAATTAATTAGATATTGACACGATTATTACTATTATATGTTCATCCATATGCTGCCTCTATCACTAGAACTTAAAACTTAAAATCGCGTGTGTACCTATATACAGGGTGTTACAAAAAGATGTTAGGAAACTTTAAGGGCAGATTCTACATCTAAAAATATTAAAATAAGTTTATATAGACATGGATCCTCAAACGATTCTTTTTCGAAATACAGGGTGTCTAATATTTTGTTTTTTAAATGTTTCCTTTTATTTTCTCGAAAATGCGGTAAGATATTGACATGAATTTTGGTACACGCCAGTATGTGATCAAGGGGTACCTTTACGTGTACAAATTTATTTTCTAATGTACGTGCATCATGGCGTGCGTGCTGGCAATCTTTATTTTTAGCGAGAAAAATGGCACGCCTCTGATTTTTTGCAAAATTTATACCGTTCTCTTAAATCCCAATTAATTCTGCGTGAAAAGTGGCTCCTGAGCTTTTTCGTTCTAAAGCACCATTTTCGAGATAAAAATTAATTTATTTCTTACAATAAAAACAAATAATGAAAATGATGTTTTTTACATATTCTGTGTTCAGGGAACAGTGCTTTTTGATTTAAGTTTATAATAGTAGATGCTGAAAATGGCTTCTGCGTGCTTCAATACAACCTCTAAATCGTCTTCGTATATTTATCCTAACATCGGAATACTTGAGGTGTAAAAATATTAAACACCCTGTATCTCGAAAAAGAAGCGTTTGAGGATCCATGTTTATATAAACTTATTTTCATATTTTTAGATGTAGAATCTGCCTTCAAAGTTTCCTAACATCTTTTTGTAACACCCTGTATACAGATGTCCGAAGTCTTAGTGTGAGCAAATAACGTGTATCTTATTGTCTAACAAATCTACTTACTTGTGTAATTTAACTTTCTCAACCCCCTTCGAGGGGTTACGCTAGGAAGTTGAGGTCAAAAATTTAAAATGCAACCCTATACCATGTGGTACCTCATTTTAAAGGTCTTCAGAAAAGAAACATTTTACAGCAAACCCGAGGTCCGTATCTTAATTCGTTTTTAAATGGCAAGCCTATAAAAATTAAAAATCGTGGAAAAAAATTAAAAATTTAAGTATATTTATTTTTCTTATTACTTTAAAAGTTGTTAAAAATGACCAACTTGAACTTTTTGGCAGTAATAAAGTCAATTTTGGAGCTCTGCCAAGACGTAACAACTTCCATTCTCGAGAATGTGAGAAGTGAGTTCCAAAATCAACTTTATTACTGCCAAGAAGTTCATGTGGTCATTTTGAATAACATTTCAAGTAATAAGGGAAATAAAGGTGGGCATAGGAGGTATATTAATGCCTGCGCCTTATTATAGATTATAATTTTATCAAAAGACGAAACTTTTTGCCCATAAAAACTTGGAGAACGTTACAGAGCCATAAAATTAAATAAAACAATGTAGCAGAATGTAATAATTGGCGAATAGCCAAATAAAAACTGAAGAAGACTAAAAAGGGGAAATGATATAAAGGGCAATTTGTCGAACATTTTGATTAGCCGAAGCTATTTCCAAGCGTTGTAAACATGACTGCTTCTTCAGCTTTCCAATCTCGACGATACTCAATAAAAAGACTTTAATATCCACTACAAAGAGCAGCTGAGCGAAGTCCACAGGATGTATTTACCTGTCAGAAAATTTATTTTATATTTATATAGCTGTTATGTTGACATGTTACGAGAAGCTTGCAGAGATACTGTCGGCATGTTTAAGCTAAAAAAGGTTTATTGTGCCGTCTTCGCGTAATCAAAAACTACTAAACATATCTCAGGTGGTATTCCATTAATTTCTTACTGTATGTTTTGTTTTAATTAATTAATTTTCTTTTGAGGTATCCTCACAAAAAAAGTCCAGTGGGTTGAGGTCGGGGCCTTAAAATCATGGTAAAAGTGATCTAAAAAATACCTTTTGAAATAATAGTTTAACTAGCAACGGTGGACAACAATTAAGGTAAAAGCCTGCTTTACCAAAATTTGCATAAATGCCATAAAATATCAATTTGGTGTCCGAATTTTATTTGCCGTACTGTACGCCCAAGAAAACCAAGAGAATACCTTCTAATTTTTAGTCTGTTTCAGATAAGATCCTTATAAAATTCTCCGAAACTTAACCGTTCATAAAGAAATAAAACGACTGGATTTAATAACCTCAGTCAAGTTACAATATCTGGAAAATCAGATAACATGCCGATTCCCTCCCCTTGGGGATTTAAAGACAAATCTCGACACTTTCAGTGACAACTAACAACTTTAATTGAATGCCAAACATTCCCTGATTTTCAGATAAATTCTTGCATTGACTGTTGTTTTTACATCCGGTAATTTTTACTTTTCCAACTTGTTAAAATACTTTCATTAGTACAGTTATCTTTTATGCAATAATAGGATTTTATTTTCTACCATCTTCACGTTAAAACGTAAAGTCAGTAACACTGTTGTACATGTTATCCGTGTTCAATATTCACTATACCTCCAATAAAACGTTCAGGGAAAACTTTTTATGCCCCTTTCTTCAATTTATTTTATAATACACGACAAGATACTTTTCAAGAACTTTCAATATCCTCTAGTTCTTTATATTAACGCTTTATTAGGCACTACAGTTCTTATAAGTGATAAGATTGATCTTATATTATCCATAATCCATCCTATAGCTCTCGAATAATCTTTAAACTGACAAATGATCCTGCTGGCAATCATAGATTTTCTCGGGACTTTTTCTTTTAACGCCAGTTTAATCAATTTTATTTTATTTCGCACTAGAAGCAAATTAGTTCCTTTGGCATTTTATGTGAACAATGGCAGTTTTAATATTATATTAATCTTACTGGTGCTATTATACGCAAAATATATTATTAAATGTACTACTTAACAAAATGGCTAGTTTAATAAAATTTTGTATACTGATGTAGATTGGTAGGATGACGTATAATATTTCTGACGTTACGTTGGAGTCAGGCGATGATGGGCTAGGCTATGCCGTCCACCGAGTCTTCTTCTCAGCTAACCCATACATGCTCTACTGAGGACAAATCGGGAGATCGTGGAGGACAAGGAAGCACATTTATTTCCCTAGATAAAAACCCTTGGCTATAATATTGTTTTTTGTTAAATGTAACAGGTTAAAGTTCTAGAAAATATATGAGAATATAGAAATTTCCACCAGAATAACATCTTATACAAACGGAATGCCAAAAATAACTTGCATTCTTTCACTGAAGACATATTACATCCCCGAGGACGGCCCTTTTTGAATCCGTCAAGGATTTCCTTTAAAGTAAAAATTAAACGAAAGTAGGCTGGAATTTTATAAGATCAAAGCTGTTCAAACCTATGTTGACGTTAACACAATTATATATTTTCAGTACAAACACATAGAATTATATATATATATATATATATATATATATATATATATATATATATATATATATATATATATATATATATATATATATATATATATATATATACGGTGTTTCAAAAAACATGTGCCATCGCTTAAAGGGAGATTCTTTGAAAGAAATTAAGGCAAAAAGTTCTTATGAACATGGGTCCGCAGATGCTTTGTTTCAAAGATACAGGACGTTCAATTTTTAAATGGTCTTTACATGTTAAAACCGATGGTTGGGAAAACTAAACCAGTAAGACGGTTAATAAAATTACATTTATCACCTAAACGAAATGAAAATTGAAAAAATATGAAGAGACAAGTTTTGTTAAGAATTTAACATACTATTTGACCGATATACGAAAATGTGAGGAAATCAGTGTCGTACATGTTTTTACTGGAAAAATATTGTACCGTCTTCTCATATGTACGCCCCTGGATGACCTGTCAAAGTCTTTTCATGGTCAGAATTATGCTTAATTTAAGTACTTTACACAACGTAAATTTCATCAAAATGGATGAAGTCATTTTAAAAATATTTTGGAAAAACTGAAAAAAAATTTAAAAATTTAACACCCTGTATCTTTGAAACGAAGCATCTGCGGACCCATGTTTATATGAACTTTTTGCCTTAGTTTCTTACAAGGAATCTCCCTTTAAGCGATGGCACATGTTTTTTGAAACACCCTATATATATATATATATATATATATATATATATATATATATATATATATATATATATATATATATATATATATATGAAAATCTTTATTTTACATTTTTAACTTTAAAAAAAGTATTAATGTGGCTAGAAGCAACCGTTTTTAAGAAAAATGCATTTGAATTCGTTGTTGCACAGAATAAATAAGAAATAAAAACTTTTAGTATCAGCAAAAAATAAACCTTTTTATTAAGTTAGGCAAACATCAAGTACAAATAATAAAAACCAAATAAAACACGAATGAACAATGAAATAATAAACTGCTAAATATACACTCATCGCATTTTTAAGACTTGCTTAAAACTAAAATAATTAACATGAGGTCCATAACTTCAATTATTTTTCAGCAAATGTTGAAAATCACCGTTTGCCCCGATCCATTTGCGACATATTTTTTAGAAAATTTCTTCCGACTGCCAAAAAAGTTGAATTTACATTTCGATCAGCGTTTGCTGCAGCTACTATCCTTTGCCAAAGATCATCTCGTGTATTGATGACTGCAGCTGAATACACAAAATGTTTTATGTATTCCCAGAAGTAAAAATCAAACGGGTTCAAGTCAGGGCTACGGGGTGGCCATGAAGAAATTTTCCAAAAAAATGTCGCAAATGCATCTAGGCAAACGGGGCATTTTGAGTACCTTCTCTACATATGTAGGGATCAGAAATTAACTAGAAAGTTACGATATCTTCGGCGTTGGCTAATTCATACACGAGTATGTCCCTTTGAAATTTGAAATATCCTACTTAAATGTTGTAAGTAATTTTAAAATAACATTAAACCCGTCCTACATTTCCAGGATTTAAGGAAAACTACAGTTTTAAAATCCCGCTCGTAACATCGCAAGACTATAATGTTAGATTGATTCGAACCGTAATTTATGTTCTTTAAGTTAGGGCTTTTCCTCTTTCATGTTGACGAACGAAATTAATGGAAATTTACAATCATTGGGATGTGCAGAAGAAAATTTTTTTTAGAGTAAAACAAAATGAAACTTTACTAATTACAAAATACTGAGACTTAGTTTACCTTAAACCTGACTACGTAAGTACAGTGCCGTACGATAACCTTATTCTAATGGTAATTTATAGGGTATGTTTACAAAAGAATCTAATTAGCAAGGTTTCAAGGAAAAGAAGACGCCTCGTCGTATTACAACGCCTAAGTATTTTTTTCCAAATAATCCTTTTTTAAAGACAATGACGAAAAGTATGTGTGTTGGTGTGTGTAAGGAGAAAAAAATTAATAAGCAATATTATACAAAATTTCTTCTCTATGCCAAGCTCTTGTTTTGTAAAATTCGCGAAAAGACAACAACACAAATTATTACCAAAACGCGAGTCAACAAACTGAAGTTAAGAAAAGTTTTAGTTATTTAACAAGTACCTTATTACGGTGCAGAAGAATGCAAGTTAAAAAAACATCAAAACATTGAGCACATTTTTTCAAATACCAATTTCATTTCCCCCATAGTTGCGTCTTTTATTTACCTAAAAGGAAACTTGGCTCGCTGAGTCGTATTTTACAAAGATGGTAATAAACATATAACGAAACGTTGCCCATTAAAACGCTGTTTGCGTCAAAAACCTAAGCATAAAGTCAACGAAAAGAAACCAAACATTTAAAAAAGCAAACCCTTACTTTGAACTAGTATACGGTCGTTGAAAAGGAAATCGAAATTGTCGATTGTATATACTGTGTATAGAGAGCCCAGTTTGCGATGAATTTTTGATGTGACTTTATTGATGCTGCTACAACACAATGCGAAAATTGGTTTGTCTTTACAAAGAAAGTTTTAATAAATGATTTATTTTGTTTTTATATACTGCAAAAATATTCGGATAATGAACTTTATTTTGAAATGGGTTTTCGCTGTTTTTGGCTTACTTTTTAAAAACAAATTACTAATTTATGCTCAATATAGAAATTCATATTACACTTTACAAAAATAAATCACATAACGGCTTATCATTACTGAACAAAGTGTGAAAGGAATGAATAAATGTATATCAAGTACGAATCTATTACGGATTGAACTTTTAATAACATTAAAATAAAAATTTCAATTGAAACCAATTAAAAAACTAGCAAACCTACATATTAAAAAACTTTAAAGCAAAACATTTAAATAGCAAGGATAAAAACTTACAGTAAAGGTATTTACATAATTAAAGTAATAATTTGACAATCACTACCTTCTCTATTTTATATATATTTATATACATATATATTATATATATATATATATATATATATATATATATATATATATATATATATATATATATATATATATATATATATATTTATTACGTTATCACTAAAGCAGCTGGCATTGAAACAAAATTTTCAAAGGTATGCATAAAAAATGACCTATTAAACTTTTTGATGTATGGAGCGCACATCAAACGGTAATGTTTTTCACATTTATTCGTCCATTAAAAAGCTTTCTAGAACAAAATATTTAAAGCCGACCTGAATATATAATAAAGAAGCACCACCGCATAGTTATGACTTTTTCTTAAATGTTTATTTTATTTTTACTCATGGTTGTTTCGACACTGAATCCGAGGTAAACATTTTTATTGTTTTTTTTTCTGATATTGTTGCTTCACATTACAAAATTAAGCTTAATGTACGCTAAATATCTTATCATTTAGTGCCGCTGTGTTCTAATTACCCATTGAAAAACGCTACAAAAAAAAAGTTGCCCGTAGCAACTGGACACGTGCCTATTCCTCTATAACTGGAGAAATGCCTCCCAATTTTTAACGCGGAGTAGTAATATGTCAGAAGTCTAATAAAGAAATAGATATTTAAAATATTCTTTACAACAAAAGTGTTTTTTATTTTATTAGCATGATAAAACTTAATTGCCGGAGTAGCAGAATGTTAAAGAGCTATAAAAAATATAGTGCCACTTTACTTTGTAGTGAATTCTTTGGTTATCTGAGAAAAATGGGGTATTAAACTTTAATTTGTTGCAATCCTGAACTTTCTTGAAAAGCTTCCTTCTAAGATATAAGTAGGTAAAGAGTTCTAAAATTTTATAAGACTTTAATTAACTTTAAAGCTCAACTTTATGTCATTAAAGTGTTTTACTAGTACACCTATTATTGACCATCATCACAAAGAGCATATTTGCTGATTCTATAAAAACCAAAAAATATTTTAAATTAAATTGAGTAGGTATGGTTAGACTTGACGAGGTTTCGACATAATATAAGAAACCATTCTCAGGATAAGACCATTAAAAATCTTGTTTAAATTTTATTAAGTTTTGTAAAGCAGATATTATGGTCCAATATTATGGCTGTTCAAAAAGGACGATTTAAAAAAAAAATTTGAAGCATTTTGACTGTTCTAGGTTGTAGGGGCGGGGGGGGGGGGGGGTGGTGGCATGTCTGAGAATATCTCATATCCCAGTAACAGCTGAAATTGCTATGATTTTTAATTATTTTTTTTATATTCTAAAACTGGTTTTTCGTCCGTGACTCTTCTTTTGCACTGTAGGTAAAAGTGGACGAAAAACTAGTTTTAGAATATTCAAAAAATAATTAAAAACCATAGCAACAATTTCAGCTGTTACTGGGACTGGTGTATTAGGACTGTCAGTAGAAGTTTAGCTATTATTTATAACCACTAAAATAATTATAATTTATAAGAATTATAGTAAATCTTTAATTAAAAAATGTTTACTTAATATTAGGCTATAGGAACCGTAAATTTAGTATATAAAGGTGACTTTTCAAAAAACTACCTGAAAGTTCTACAAACAAATACTAATAAGCCACTAAAAGGGCCCCAAACATATGATTATTATAACCATTGTTCTTTTTGTTACACCTGTCTACACTTCTTCATTTATTAGTTACAGTCTTATAAAATTTAATCGTTGAAGCAGAAAACGTTAAAAAGCTATAAAAATACATAATTTTACTTTGTATATCGTAATCTGAACAAAGCAAGGTATAAAATTGAATTTGTTGCACTCCTGACTTTTCTTTAAAAGCTCTCTTTTAGGAGGTGCGAAAATCCTAAAAATTTGATTAGCTTTTCTTTTACAATCTTAAGCAAAATTCAAGCCGGCTCTCTATAATAAGGCTTGAATTTAAAGCCGATAGCTACTCAAAATCTTGGAGCCAAAGAAAATAGCGCTATAAAGCAGATCGTATCTTTAGCCTGCAACATTGATAAAAAGCGTAAAAATAAGCTTTTGTGGGTTATAACTCTCACGAACGACTATAAAAAGGGGTAAATTATATTTTAAGCTTTTGGAATAAGAACAAACCATTTGTGTGTACATTATTAATTTAAGGGTGGGTTTATAGAACGATAAATTAAATTTAACTGACGTTTACCATCCATTAATAAATTGATAGTAACAACGTTAACTGAAGCTTTAATCTTTTAATTATACCGACTGGCCCTTAGGACATAACAGCCCCATAATCTTTTATGATGCCTGGAAAAGCAGTAATGATTAGAATTTTATGGTTTTCGTAATATTTTTGAATGTAATGAAACAGAATTATCCGCATATATTTAGCTTAGCTGCCCATTGTTTAATTTTATTTATGGAAATTGGACAATGCTCTTTTCAAATGACTAACAATCAATCATACTAAAAATGTAACCAGTATTCTAATGATTCTATGTTTTGCTCGAATAATGTACTAAATAAACTGCTGGCCACTCGAACTTACACATAGAGATTTTTAGGCAAAATTTAAAGTTCAATATTTTGAACAGGAATGCAAATTTTTGAACGCGTCTTGCTGATTTTAAGGGCTAGCTTTTTCGGATTAAGCTGCATGACGTATATTTATCGTAGGACCATAGGTTTATTATATACGGGGTGATCAATGAAGTCATGCAAAAAATCAAAAAATTTGTACGAGTGAAATTTCCGCAAAAAATTTTTTTGGTCGTTGCAATATGGTTCATTACTAAGGTAACATCAATATCTCTAGACGTTTTTGTCACTTTTTGATTAAGGCCCTTAGATCTTGTACACACTACTAAACATAAAATTTGGGTAGCAAAATTTTTAAAATGCTATAGCTAGACATTGGATTGACGGTTCTTGATGATTTTTACCGATTTGTAATCCTTATTTCACGTAGATTTTCTATAATCTAAGCATTTTATTTGGGGGTTGAAATATACAGGTTGAAATTTACACATTATACCGGGTCGATAATAGACAAAATCGTAGCGACAAGAACAAGTTTATTACATTATATTCTAAAATATGCAAAATTGGTTAACAACGGCCAAAGGTCAATTCTTACAAAATTTCTAATTCTAAAGGTTCCTGCAATCCCTAAAAAAAACCGGCAAATATCAATGGAAAATTGCCAAGTGTCCTATCTTTAAATACATAATCTTTGGTAATAATTTATCCGAAATTAAGTATTAATAAAAAAAAAGAGAAACTAATATTTTGTTGGCCCTCCTGCTCGACGAATTACTTCCCGACATCGATTTGGTAGAGTATCCACAAGATTATTTATAAAATCTTGTGGAATATTCTCCCATTCTTCACGAATGGCCTCACTAAGTGGTTCTAAGGATTCAGGGGGTACATCACGCGATCTTACTTTAAGTTTTAAATAAGACCAAACGTGTTCGATGACATTAAGATCCGGAGATTTTGCAGGCCAGTCCATCCTATTGATGTGTCAAAAACTCTGTGATCCTTCGCGCTCTGTGAGGTCGAGCGTTGTCATCCACCAATAGAAATTCTGGGCAGTAATTTCGAGCAAAAGGAACAACAATAGGTTCCAAAATTTCCTCCTGATAAACAGTAGCGTTAACGGTTTGGTTGGTAATGAATAGCTCGGTTTTACCATTTTTTATGATACTTCCGCCACCAAATGCCTCTTGAGGGGCCATATTTTCCTCCAAATACCGCTCATTTGGCCTTCTCCAAACTAACATTCGGCCATCGGAGTGAATCACATTAAATCTTATTTCGTCAGAAAATAAACAATGGCTCCACTCTGCATAACCCCAATTCGCATGCCGATTTGCCCATGCCCGCCTATTCGCTCTATGGTGTTGTAATAACCGCACACATTTTGCTCTGCGACGGGCTCTAAAATTTAAAATGTTTGGCATTATGTTGTTTTTGTAAAAATAAATTCTCACCTCAAGTTGTTTTGATTTAATGTTCTTCTCACTGTTCTGTCTGAAACTCTCACCACAGTTTGTTGCCTTAAAGAGTCATTTAGTTTTCTAGAGTTCTTTGTTCTATTCTGCATAGTTTCTCTCATTAAAATTCTTTCGGTTCTTTAGTTTATTTTTTTTTCTATGTCCACCCCCATGCCCATAATTATGATTACCAGTAGTTTCGACGCGACGGTTCAAATTATAAATTGTCTTTCGGCTGACATTGTAAATGCGCGCAATTTGCTTTTTTAACATTCCTTCGTTGAGAAGTCGAATGCAATTTTCCCTTTCTGACATGGTTAAACGCCTCATATTAATTACAATTTACAAAATTATAACATTGAAATGTGTCAGATTATTTCTAAAATAACGTTAACAGTTTTTAATTCCATAGCAACAAATTTGTTTTTCCAATGTCTACTTTGAAATTGACGCGTCGCGTAGAAACTACAGCCGATCATAAATATGGGCATGGGGGTAGACAAAGAACTCTATAAAACTGAATGACTCTTTGAGACAATAAACTGGGCTGAAAGTTTTGGACAGAACAGTGAAAAGGACATTAAACAAAAACAACTTGAGGTGAGAATTCATTTTTACAAAAACTTAAATAATGCCAAACCTTAGAGCGCGTCGTACCCTACGTTTTTGTCTATTATCGACCCGGTATAATGTGTAAATTTCAACCTGTATATTTCAACCCCCAAATAAAATGCTTAGATTATAGAAAATCTACGTGAAATAAGGATTCCAAATCCGTAAAAATCATCAAGAACCGTCAATCCAATGTCAAGTTATAGCACTTTAACAATTTTGCTACCCAAATTTTATGCTTAGTAGTGTGTACATGTGTACAAGACCTAAGGGCCTTAATCCAAAAAGTGACAAAAACGTCTAGAGACCTTAGTAACGAACCATATTGCAACGACCAAAAATTTTTTTTGAAGAAATTTCACTCATACAAACTTTTTGATTTTTTGCATGACTTCATTGGTCACCCCGTATATAATAAACCTATGGTCCTACGATAAATATACGTCATGCAGCTTCATCCGAAAAAAACTAGCTCTTAAAATCTGCAGGACGCGTTCAAAAATTTGCATTCCTGTAGAAAATATTGAACTTTAAATTTTGCCTAAAAATCTCTATGTGTAAGTTCGAGTGGCCAGCAGTTTATATGCTATTTTGATAAAACTAGATGTTGATTGTAGAAATATATATATATATATATATATATATATATATATATATATATATATATATATATATATACACAACCAACTACGGAATCTACACACTTATCATTTGTCTGAGTATGTCGTCGCTGAGCAAGTAATCGATTTTGAAGCCGATTCTCCTCATTATGAGCAATAGGTGTTCTAGTGGGATAAGGTCAGGAGTGCGAGGAGGCAAAAAAAGCACATTAAGATTGTTCCACATATATGTGGCTCTGCTTTATTATGTTAAAAATGGACGATTCTTATTCTAATTGAGGATGTATCGCGAAGACGGCTAGTCATACACATATGCCACAAAAATATTTAGCAATATTAAGAAACTTACTGTCATATATTGCTCCTCCAAGCCATAACAAAGCCATGCTTATGCTAAACTGGATCGTTCAAATATTCTTGCATTTTCCCAAACAGAAATAACTGCGAAATTGAATATCTTATCTAACCCTACTAACTGTATAATTCAAGCAAGTATTACAAAGGCAAGAGAGCTTGGCTCGACGGCGTTCTCGATTAATTTTCGTCGTGACGGAAGAAGAAACCTACCCGGGGTGTAGAACGATGGATGCAATATTCGTAAACAGCAGTCTAGAGCTTTATTTAAACAATCTGCACGCTCCGGGCTCAGGATGTTTACGTTCTATCGTAAATTGTATTTGAAACCATTGACTAAGTCACTGAGAAGGATTTTGTTGAAGAATTTCTAATTTCGAAGCAATTGAAAAGAAGGAGAGAAGTAATCTGGGCCGCATTATTACATTAATATGCCAAAGCTATGACACTTCGATTCAAGACATAAAAATCTTTCTCAAGTCGATTTGGTCAGTTCTGACAACATATGTATTTCCATGTAAACATAGCGTTAGGTCGCAATTATATAGCTTTGGGCACTTACAAAGGTTCGAGCTAGAAAAAAAATCCTCAAATTGGTTACGAGATTTTTGAATCTGAGACTGACCACGTAGACTTCAAGTCTAAGTACTAGCGTACCGTGGGCGTCTGAAGACAAGGGAAATGCAAGCTATTGACGCGGGATTTTAGGTTGGGAGGGGAAGGGAAAACATCTGCAGGCGATTTGTTCCATAATCTGGAGACCATAGGTATGAATGAGCGAGAAGAGTGAGACGTTTAAGGCTTGTGTAGCTGGACCTTAAAAGCATGCATACGTAACACGCCTCTTGTTGTTTTGTTCGAAACAATCAAGGGGGGGATTAAAGCGGCTAGTTCTTTAGAGCAACATCCGTGCGGAAGTATCGGTAGAAAACGGATAAATCCCCAACAGCGCGGCGATGAGCAAGAAAAGGGAGTTTCTGGTGAGGACTGGGTCATTGCTGAGTCGAATGCCTCTCCTAGATACCATGAATGAGCGAGATAAGTGGGATGTTCTACTAGGCATTTGTAGCTGGACAGTAAAGGGGTGCATACGTAACGCGCCTCTTGTTGTTCTGCTAGGAACAGTCACGGAGGGAATAATACCGGTTAGTTCTTCAGAGCAAAATCCGTGGAAGTACCGGTAGAAAAGGGATAAATCCCCAACAGCGCGACGATGACCGAAAGAAGGGAGTTTTCTTGTGAGGACTGGGTCATTGACGAGTCGAATGGCTCTCTTTTGGATAGAATCAAGGAAGTTAGGTGTCGAAGGTGATGTCGCTCCCCAGATGTGGGAACAATACTTTAGGCTTGGTCTTATTTGGGAAACATAGAGAGTGTGAAAGTTAGAAGGGGAAAAGTACTTTCTGGCGCGAAAGAGAAAACCAAGCTTTTTAGCTTCTGATGTGGCTATTGAAGTAATGTGTTTGTGCCAGCTGAGATCACGTTCAAAAGCGACGCAAACAAGACTGAACGTTTCATTGTTCAGCAGGGCTTGGCCGTTCATGTGGATGAGGCAAGTGTTGCCGGATTTTTTGCGAGACAGAGAGCAAGACAGGGTTTTGGAGGTGTTGAACTGAACAACCACTTTGATAAGTAACGAAAATATAGAGGAATTGGTCGTGGTAAGCAAGGCAGTTTCACAAAAATTTAGTGGGATCTCCGTGTGACATACTCTAGGCTGGGTGCTCGTCAGAATTCACCATCATATATAGGTGTGAAATATCTGAACAAAATAAAAAGCATAGTAGATGAAAATAACATATAACAAATATTTATAACAAATTCTTATGTAAACAAGCATTTTATTCAGTTCAGGAGTTTTTGCATTACAACCATGTACTAGCCCTTCCTTCAGACACCCACGGTACGTTAGTACTTAGGCTTGAAGTCTACGTGGGATGTGGATGTGGGATAAAAAAAATCCACGTAAGTCACTCAATTTGTAATTGTAATTTTGTCTGACTAGTCTTATGAATTTATAATTGTATTGTAAAGTTTTATGATGAATAAATTGAAATTGAAATTGAAGGTTTTTGGCACCCCAGTCTAAGACTAATTGAATATCTTGGGAAAGGGGCAGGTGCATAGATCTGCGTCGCTTATTCAGCTCTTGATTCGAGACTAGTCTGGAAAAATGAATGTTGAAGTGGAGAGTACTATTGTCAGTATATCTGTGGATGGGGTAGGTAGTTGAAGAGAGCATGTCATTCAGGTGAAGGAGAAATATAGTTGGAGCCAGGACTGAACCTTGGGGTAAGGCAGCATTAATAAGATGAAAGTTAAATGAGTGACCGTCCACCACGAGAGATATGCCGATCCAGGTATATAGTTTGGAAGGAAGACCGTAAGAAAGAATCTGGGATTCGTCATGGAATCTGAGAGATTTGTTCCAGTTATGTGTGACAAAGGTAAGGAAATCAGATGTGGATCTATGGTGACTAAATCCGTACTTTCTCTCATGGATGATTTTGCGATTTCTAGATATTTTAGAATTTGCAAGCTGATTCTCCATAGCTTTGCTGACAACAGATAGAAAATAGATAGGTCTGTCGTTGGACGGAAGGGACTTGGAACCTTTCTTCGGGATAGCCTGCACACGAGCAGTCTTCCAGCTGTCTGGGAAGATACCCTTGTCATGGGAGATCTGAAAAGACGAGCTAAAATGGGTGCAAGTTCTGGAAAGCATTTTTTTTTTGGCAATTGCTGGTATACCATCCAGACTGGAGGATTCTTTGGTGTCTAGGGATAGAACAATTTGTTAAACTTGTTTGACTTTAAGTATTATGTCGGGCATTTGTGGGGTACAACCATAGCGGCTGGAAGAGCAAAGTTAGTAGGTTTCTGAAAATTTTAAACCTGAACATATCCAGGTACGACTACGCCATTGCTCCATTTTTCGGTTTTTAGTAAATCGTGATCCATTAACTCTTAACGCTAGGGATTTGTTTCCAGTTTTTGTTAATACCACAATGTTTTTTCCACACCACTCTCCTGCATTTACCTTACTACATGTAGCCCTTGATATTTCCAAGGCCTTTGACAAAGTATGGCATGCCGCACTCCTCTACAAACTACCTTCTTAGGGTCTTCCTCCCAAACTATATATCTGAATCGGCAGATTTCTGTCTAGTTGCGTCCCTTTACTATTCAACTACAAGAGCGAAGAACTTCCCACTTCTCTCGCTCATTTATACCCAGGGTTTCTAGATTATGGAACAAATTACCTGCTGATGTTTTCCCTCCCCCTCTCAACCTCCAATTCTTTAAATTCCGTGGCAATAGATTGCATCTCTCATCTCTTCAGATACCCAAGGTACTTTGTCTGGAAGTATACGTGGGCTGTCTCAGATAAAAAAAAAAGCAACTCGCGTATAACCTATGATACTCAGAAAAGCCTAAACTACCCACCGCTAAAAGAAGTTTCACATCACGGATTTAGGTAGGTACGTGGTTTTCGTTTACTTAAAGTAAAACTACAAAATTTATTTTACACTATAAGCAAATAAATGATTTTAAATTGAAAACTAATAGCAAAGTGTGTAATTGTACACCTTGACTTAGCGCTGTTCCGAAATAGTCAAAACAATCTAAATAATTTGTACTGCGATGAGGTAACATTAGTAATATTAAATAAACGAATCTCAAATTAAATACGTCAAAGTTCAAGAAGTCCCTTTTAAAGAAGACTTAGAATTTCATGAAATAATAATTACTTGATTAATTTTCATTCCTTTGTATTTCCAATGGTAATTTTCCCTTTTCCACGGACGTGGGGCTGCTAGCCTCTAATTACAGAAAATTCCTCAATTACAAGGCTAGAAAAGGGATAAACATGAGACGGTCTCCTAAGTTAAAAATTAATTCTCATTTGCTTATTTCTGTTAATTAGTCTTTGTCATTGATTAGAATTAGTTCCTACAGGGTTGTCACGATTAAATGAGTCGATTAGTTTATTTTAGTGTATTAAGGAAAATTAGGACGCCAACTAGGAGTAGGCGGATAGACATTAGGCGTAAAACTAATTACAGCAAAATTGAATTATATAACCCAAATGTTACAGTCTTAAATTGAATGTCGCTAACAATTTTGTTAAGTGTATGGGGGTGTATATTAGTTGGGCCTAGTTAGTACCCTCAGCTTCGCCGGAGTAAACATTTATTATATATGATATTGTCAATTTATGGGAAGAAACGGCAGCAAACCTTTCTTGTCACTTACCAAAACCATTAGTCAAAACTTTTGTAGAAGCGCTTCTCCTCCCCTGATCTCTAAAAACGAAATTATCTCCACCTCTAAAGGGAAAGCTGAACTACTTGCCATACAATTTGCTGCCAATTTCACACTTATTCCTCCTGCTAATTTCGCTCTTTCAACCGCTAAGCCTGTACCTCACAAAATGTCCGACATAATACTTAAGGTCAAACAAGTTAAAAATTTCCTCTATTCCTTAACACCAAAAAGTCCTCCGGTCTGGATGGCATACCAGAAATTGTTCAAAAAAATGCGCTCCAGAACTTGCACCCATTTGAACTTGTCTTTTTCAGATCTGCTATGATAAGGGTATCTTCCCAGACAGCTGGAGACTGCTCGTGTGCAGCCCATTCAGAAGAAAGGTTCCAAGTCCCTTCGATCCAATTAGAGACCCATCTCTCTTCACTCTGTTATCAGAAAAGTTGTGAAGAAAGTGATCAATTTACAAATTCTAAAATATCCAGAAAACACAAAATCATCCATAACAGACTGTACGGATTTCGTCGCCAAAGATTCACAACTGATCTTACATTTGTCACACATTACTAGAATTTCATGGCGAATCCCAGATTGTTGCTCTTGATTTTTCCAAGGCCTTTGACCAAATATGTCATGCCGCACTCCTCAACAAACTAGTACCTGGATCGGAAGCTTTCTCTCTAATCGGCGCATATCTGTCGTGGTAGACGGTCACTCATCTAACTTCCATCCTATCAATGCTGGCGTACCACAAGGTTCAGTCCAGGGGCCAACACTATTTCTCCTTTGCATTAATTACCGGCTCTCTTCAATTACCAACCCCATCCACAGTTATAGTACTGTTCACTTCAACTATTATTTTTCCAGACAAGTCCTGAATCAAGAGCTGGATAATAAACGCAGATCTATGCACCTATTCGTTGCTCAAGATTTTCAATTAATCTTAGACTGGGGTGCCAAGAACCTTGTTCAGTTCAACGCCTCCAAAACCCAGTCTTGCTCCCTGTCACGCAAAAAATCCGGCAACATATACTCCATCCACATGAATGGCCAAGCCCTACAAAACAATAAAACATGATCTCAGCTGGCACAAACACATTACTTCAATTGCCACATCAGCACCTAAAAAGCTTGGCTTTCTCGTTCGAGCCAGAAAATAATTATCCCCTTCCAACTTACACACTCTCTATGGTTCCCAAATAAGACCTAACCTACACAGAAAAACACTATCGTATATTTAATTGGATACCATTCACTCAATGACACACTCTATTCCGTATTGCACAATACAAATTGGGATTATTTCAATCATTAGTTTATCATTGTTAACCAATAGGTTATACGATTGCTTGAAATATAAGGTTTCATTGGTTTTTAATGGATAGTTCAAATATAACAATTATTTGATGCTAGTAATACCCTGTTCTAAATTCCAATCAAACCCAATCAAACCATCATTGGTTTTACTAGAAGTTTATTTGTAAGAATATGCAGCTCATTTGATGCAAAATAGCTATTATTGTTTCAATTACAACAGTAATTAATTTAATGTAACTTCCAATAGAAAGAAAACATTTTTGTTTAAATTCAATCATATTCGTGTTTTGAAGAACAATTACTCTTATTTAATATAATGAAGAATTTCTATTACATCAATTATACTTATATTTCAAACAAATGAAATACGCTTTATTATTTTAAAATAATTTTTATTTAGTATTATTAAACATACATTGTTTAGACATTCTGTAAACATTTAAATATAAAAAAACACATTTTATTACACCACACTGACGCGAACACCGTAAACTTTTTACATTTATTTCACTCCAAATACCTATAGGATCTGCTTCTTTGTAAAACTGTCTCCTTTGGCTTGTATGGGTACAGAATGCTAGATGGAACTTTGACACTGCATTCGAATCTCCTAAATTTACAGCTAGATTTGGTGGAAACCATGTCTAAAAAATACAAATTCAACAATAAACTTGCGATCATATTTAATGTTAATAGTTTTTTAACAATACGTATCGGCTGAGTAAACAGTCATATAAAATAGACTGACCAAGAGAGATTTACAATTAAAAACACACTTGTTACTTCAAATCTTTTTAGATTTGTTTTACTTACGATAAAACACTGAAATAAGTTGCTCCAGTCTCCAGTCTTGCAAAAGATCTATTATTTTTGGCGTACGACTACTCAACGAACAAAGAAAAATTCTAACCTCTCCAAGGGTGTCCGCGACCAATAGAAATAATATTTCAGCCAACAATAGGACCCACTGAATTAATATTTTTTATTATTTCTCCAATACCTTATATTACGTTTTAAAGGAGTGTTTATTTTAATTGAAATTATAAATATAAGGATTAATGACTTAATTTTTACATTTTTTATTCTTGTTCGTTTAATAAAATATATTGTAATCTGAATCACACCGCCTACAAATAGCTATTTTTCGCCGAATTATATTTAAGCATTCCAATCAAATAGTTTAATATTTTTGCTCTAAAAATTCTACACTCCAAGGAATATTAGAAATTTATTGGATTCCAATAGTATTTTGGTCCCTGAAATAATGGAATTATAGTTTTCAAAGAAGTAGGTATACTTTTGAAGTCCAATAATAAGCCTATATTTACAGCAATATTTTTTTCTTGATTATTTCAATGATATTTTTTTGTTGAGACAATATTAACTTTAATATAACTAATGTGACAGTGATCAAAAACAGTACTATTATTGAAAATAGCATAACAGCTTTTTCTGTGTACAGTACTGTTCCCACATCTGGGTAGCGGCATCACATTCGACACTTACCATGCTTGACTCTTTCTAAAGAGAGCCATTCGACTCATCAATGACCCAATCCCCACAAGAAAACTCCCTTCTCTCGGTCATTGCCGCGTTGTTGAGGATTTGTCCATTTTCTACTGATACTTCCACGGATTGTGCTCTGAGCCGCTATAATTTCCCCCTTGAGTGTACCCAACAGAATACAAGAGGCGCGTTACGTATGCATCCCTTTACCGCCCAGCTACAAAAGCCTAACATCCCACTTCCCTCGCTCATTCCTAACTAGGGTCTTCAGATTATGAAACAAATTGCTTGCAGATGTTTTCCCTTCCTCTTCCAATCTCTAATCCTTTAAATCCCGTATCAATAGATTCCATTTTCCTTCTCTTCAGACGCCGACGGTATGTTGGTACTCATACTTGAAGTTTACGTGGGCTGTCTCAGATAATAAAATACATCTGTTACTTTTAAAACTATTAACAACTGTTCTGATCTGTTACTTTTAAAACTTTTAACAACTTCCTGTAAGCCAATAGTTCCAGCCAATTGTTGAAATCTAATTTCCAATACACAGAAGTTGAGTTTTTGTCAATCAGGCATGTGATTTCGTCTGATCGATAACGTTGGTTTGCGTGATTTATCATCAATGTGGCTTTGAAATTCATATAGGGTGGTATTACTTCACAAAGAGTTTAATTTGTTTCTGTATTTGTCCCCTGCTTTAATTTACATTTTCACCCATGCACAATTTTGTGCAAAATTTTAATTAAAAATGAAGCAGAGTGAAACAAAGTCATTTTAAATTTGGAAAGCGTACGAGGTAGCCATATAAAATTTAGGCAATGGATTCTGTTAACGCTTGGTGTTTAATAATGAAATATTCTCTTTAAGATTTTTAAAAAATTAGAAAGATAATTATTTAGCACATATTCTAGGTAGAGTGATTTTTTAACAATATATAAAAAAACCTCCTCAAAGTATGCCGTCGAATCAATCACTCATGTCTTGAATTATTACTCTTCAAAGGTAACAGTATGTATGTATAGGTGAATGAAAAATAGAACTGTCAAGTTCTGAAGTGTTTATTTTTAAGAAAATTACATTATTGTCATTGTCATTGCATAAAACAGAATTAAAAAAAACATATACAACAAGAACCTAAAAATTAGAAATTTAAACTAAATGAGAGATGCGTCCACCTTCTACTTCCCAACATGTTCTCATTCTTCTTTTTAAAGCATCAAAAACATTGGTGAGCACTTGGGTCTTCTAAATTTTCACAAGGGGTTTTGAAAACCGAGTTTTTAATGTATGGCCATAAAAAAAAGTCAAATGGCATGAGATCGCAGGATCGTGGTGGCCACCAGCCATATTACGACTAATGATTTGGTCTTCAAAAAATTCTTCCAAAAAATCTAAATTATCAAGAGTTACGTCAATTGGTGCGCCGTCCTGCTGGAAGTAGCCTTGTCGCATCTCTTCGTCGTCTAATTGCGTTTACAATTTTTGTTTTAATTTCATTACTATATCGCGCCGAATTGAGAGTCCCTTAAAAAAATCGGTCTAATTAACCTTCTTTTTGAGATGACCGACCACACGCCAACTTTCTGTGAATCTGGAGGATTCTCTATAAAGAGTTCTATTCTTCATTTACCTATACCTTTTACCTATGTTACCTTTCAAGAGTAATAATTCAAGACATGCGTGATTGATTCCACGGCATACTTTGAGGACATTTTTTTTTGATCTTAGATTATAAACTAGAAAAGTTTGTTAAAACCTGTAATATTAACGTAAAACAACTTAACTCCCTGCGGTACATATAGAATATATGGCTTATCTAGAACAATGTAATGTTAATGTGCTTCCTTGGCTCCCACCCCCACACTCTCCTGATCTTTACCCAACAGAACACGTATGATAGGGAGAAGACTTAGCAGATTGCCTAACCTACCACCCACCACTTACTTCAGCGGGGTTTAGGAATGAAATTCAAATTGCTTGGGATACGCTGCCTCAAGAGGACATTGATCATTTGCTGAGAAGTATGCCCAGATTCATTGCTGAGTGTGTAAATACTACTTATCTGATTTGATACTGATAGTGGATATCAAATCATCTTTGTCATCCATCAAAATAGGTCCGAAAATTAATAATAAAATAACAATATGTTATTTGGAACAATACCGTGCCTGTTTTTTGTAAAAGTTGTCTTAAAAAGATGCATAAGCACCTTGCAGAAGATAATAAACATTATCAAAATCCTGGCGTAGCTAAAAAGCGTTTTATTAAAGCCATCACTAGGCCCTATACCCCAAGACAAGCTACTTTTGTTGCTTAACTAGGCGGTTAACATTATCTTATTATATATATATATATATATATATATATATATATATATATATATATATATATATATATATATATATATATATATATATATAAACTATATAATTGGTATTTTCTGACCGTAAGAGAGCAAGCCTGGGCAGTTGTGTAGAAATAATAGTCCATAAGTATATTTTTAGAACCTTTTCTATTTGTTATTTTAGGGTCAATAATCGCCCTGTTCGATCTTTAAAATATTTACCAATATTGATATTTCAGCTACCCTACATATTAGAAGTGAAGTATGGACCTGGAAATAAAGGGACGCTCCTCCCACCCCAAATGAATATTTCATCAAGCGGTGTAATACCAACATCTGTGCAGACGTTTAGGTTTGTATTTCCAACAAAGTTACCGTTTATTCTAAAAACTGATACGGAAATTCAAATTGATTTCTTTGCCACAAATTGACAGTCAAATGGGTAGGAATGTTATTGGTGAAATGACGGTCGTTGGGGCCCTAAATTTATAATTATATTATAAACTATACAGCAGCATGAGTTAATTGATTTAATTGTTGATTTTTACACCCAAGTTGCGGACGATTGCGTAATTTTAAACATATTAAATATATCCCTGGTATTCCAATTCCCTTAAACAACAGGAGAAATAAATCAATCATAAACGCGGAATTATGCAAAAAAAGTAATCATATAGTATATAATTTGAATTTGAAATATTGCCTCAAAATATAAAACTTTATAAATAAAAGATGGTATTTTTCTCGCACATATTTTTACCCGCTTGGCATAAAACTCTTATACGATCAAATTAAAATTACTTTTTATGGATTTAGGTGGAGGGATTTATTTAAAAATTTTAAAACTTTTAGATATTTCGCATGTGACTTGTTATTCGGTTTTAAAATAGTAGTTTACGGTGTGACCAAACCTTTACGATGCTATGTATTATTGTACTTATATATATATATATATATATATATATATATATATATATATATATATATATATATATATATATATATATATAGGGTGGTCCTTATTTTGGAAAAGTCCCGATTTTTTTGAGTGCTCCCACTAAATCAAAAGTAGAGGCCTAAAAAATAATTATGACGCAAAAAAAAGTCGAAAAAAAAAAATAATAAACCGTCCCCCACTCAGGTTGAATTTGTAATGGGATTTAACATGGGTTTTCAGGTTTTTAGGTTAAACCAACCGTTGCGCACTTGATTTTTATCGGTTCAAGGTGAAACTGGGTATCCTTAGGTTTTCAATACCGCTGAATCCAAATATCATGTCAAAAACCGGTTTTGACTCATATAAAAAAACCTTACAATTTAGAATAATCAAAAAATGACTTTTTATTGACCGCTTTTTTGACAGCTGTCATGAGTCAAAAACGGTTTTTGACATGATATTTGGATTCAGCGGTATCGAAAACCTAAGGATACCAAGTTTCACCTTGAACCGATGGAAATCAAGTGCGCAACGCTTGGTTTAACCTAAAACCCGGAAAACCCATGTTAAATCCAATTACAAATTGAACCTGCGTGGGGGACGGTTTATAATTTTTTTTTGACTTTTTTTGCGTCATAATTATTTTTTCGGCCTCTCCTTTTGATTTAGTGGGAGCACTCAAAAAAATCGGGACTGTTCCAAAATAAGGACCACCATATATATATATATATATATATATATATATATATATATATATATATATATATATATATATATATATATATATATATATATATATATATATTACTTTTTAAGAATGTATCCACATACGACTATTTTTTAGGATTACTATGATCTGCAGTGGATCGAGAAATGCGGAAATAACGGTGTTTATACATCTTTATGTGAGCACGAGAGAAAAGTCGAATGCCACAGTGGTCAAATTTAAACGAAATAAAATTTGTTTGAAAGGTAAGCAGCATTTTTTACTTAATGATTTCAGACTTCCATTGATCTGATGAGAGACAAAAAGTTTCTACAAGACGTTTGTTTACTGGTGTATGTTTGGCCAAAAGCCAATCCATTTTATGTTTCTCCGTTTAAATGTTAAAAAGGAAAATTGTAAAAGCCGTTCTAAACTTTTGACTATATTATTTTAATTACTTTAAGTTTAGTAATTATTTAAAGTAAAGTATGAAAGGTAATTGGGCAGAAGCGTTTGGAAACTATATTTTTATTATTCCACTTAAGTTACCAACTCAAACTTTTCCTATTTATCAGTAGAAACTTCTTCGAGACCGAAAATATATCTTTATGGTAAGGTTAAAAATGGCTATTTAAATGAAAATACGTGATTATTTTTGAAAAATTACCCGTCGCGAGGTAAGCAGAAAAATTTTAATTGTGATATTTATAGACGAGCATACTTTATAATAATGTCCCATTTATTATTTTAAGATGAAAATATTTCGTTTTTAATAAATATTAAACAAAAATTTTAACACAACACCAATCAAATACATTCCTTACTTTTGAAGAGAACAAATTAAATTTTTTTAGATCAAAATATTTCGATACACAAGATTAAAAAGCATAATGGTGAAAAATTAATTTAACAAAATAATAAAACACAAAAAATAATTTACAGGGTTTGCTTAGCAAACCTGCTGTGGGACTACGAAACTGGAACCTATCATCGATTTTCATAACCTTTTTTGTTAACCTCTTGTATTAAATAAAGAATATTTTTTATCTTTTGACACACAATTATTTCCTTCTCTCTCATCTTTTGCAAAGTGGGCATCAGAGGTCTGTTTAGTATTAATCTTTTGATAAAAAAATAGCGGTGCTGAATGAACTGGCAACGCTGCACGATTTTCGCTTTAGCCAAATCCAAATCGAAATAAAATCCGTCCCATCAGCATGCTTCTCTTATCATTGCGAGTGCCTCTTCGATGTTGCCAAATGTAGAATATGGTCAGATTGTATAATAATATAACTTGGGATAATACAAACTCGGCACATAGTTTAAAAGATATCCTCTAAAATGGTTAAATTCGGCATATGAATAATTTCTTATGCTTCTGCTTGCAAAATATACAGTTATGTAATCTTTATGACACAATTTATTTTTTTCAGTTATAATACATATACATAAGAAAACATCTTACAAATTATAATTTTAATTAATGACAAACGTAATAATGGGATATTATTTAGACATATTCTAGTTTTGCCAAATTATTATTTTTATATTCTGTAATTTTAATATTAATAAAATCATGACGTTTCTTAGTGGCTATAGTTTTAAATTTATGAATTTGGTTAATTCTATTGCATTTGATATAGATTTTGGTTTGTTCATTACGAAGTGAATTTAACCAAAAATTACACAAGTAATATCCCAAATCTCAAGTCCGCCCCCTGTCCCGATTGTCAAAATTTGACTTTGAGAACGATTTTTTGTTGTATTGTTTTTAATAATTTAAATGTCTATTTATTTAAATAGGCTGGTACTTCTAATAACCAAAATTGAATATACAATTATTTTAAAACGTATCCCCTAAGTTTTAGCTAACTAATTATGCGTAAAATAGGCTTTATTGTCAGTTGGTATATGAGTTTAGTGGGCTTCTAACGTGTTGTTGAATTATAAAGTGATTAAAACCTAAAAAGTTCGATTTTATTGGAGGTAAGTGTTCTGATGGTATTTTTTCCGTCTCACGGGCGTCTTACTCAAATTTTTCGAGGTCATCTTGTCCGCCCTTTTTGTATACAAACATAATTCTATAAATTCTAGAAAACTGAGTTTAAATTTGAGGTTTTAAGCGATTTTTATTGGTAGTACGGTTACACGACCAAAAATTAACCGGATTTCTCAAGTCTGTCCCTCTCAGCTCCGTCCCCTTACAAGAATTTCTTATAGGGGACCGACCTGAAAATTTTAGGGACAGACATGAAAATTTTCAGTATGAAGCCCAGAGCTAAGGTTGGAATATTCCCCCCGATTGTAGTTTGTTAGACAGAAATAATTTTTCGGACAGTGAATTTATAAAAAATCATAAACTCAAGAAAAAGAAGAAACGGGAACTTAATGAAGCAGAAAAATTGAGAGAAAAAGAAAAAGAGCAAGAAAAGAAGCGAAGGTATAGAGAACGGCTAGAGAAGAATCCAGAGAAATTGGAGAAACTACGACTAAAGGACATGGGAAAGGAAAAAGAAATCGACCAACTGTCAGAAAAAGCCAAAAGAAGACAAAGAAAAAATGGCGAAAATATTCTAAAGAATAATATCAACGAAAATTAGATAAAAAAAAGAAGTTTGGGACGCAAAATACTCCACCATCTACATCTGAACAAACACCCGAAAGAGAGCCAGTTCCAAATAAGCAAGAAGATCGACGCCAGTACCAGAGACTATAAAGAATATAGACAGACACTCGAATACACCGAAAAGCCGGTCTCCCTTGCGACATTTGGTGGGTTTACTGGTTTGTGGTTTAAAAGTTTGTTTGTCCACCATTTTATATACATGTAGATACATAGTTTACATATTTATATAATGGTAGACAAACAAATTTTTAAACCATAAGCCAGTAAACCCACTAAATGTCTCAAGGGAGACCCGCCTTTTGTTGCACGGCAGTGTTCGTCTAGGTTAGACAGTTTTTTTTTAATTTTTATGTTATTTCTCACTAAAGTTTAATTAAACCTATTAATTTACAAAAATTACAGATCAAGAAATGACTACATTTATTATGTTCTAAAAATTGCCCTTTGTTCAGTACAAACAGGATCTCGGAGTTTATTGTGAGTGTTCCTTAAAGTTGTCAACATAAGGGCGTGCTGGAGCTAATTTAAATTTCTGCTTGTCAAGTGACACCGTTCTAGTCAAGAGCAAAATAGAGGATTTCGTATTGTTCCGTTGCATCGGGACGACAATATGGGTTATTCTTTACTTGAGGTATTTTTATTTTCTTTAGAATGCGCAAACAAAAACTATAGAAAAATTATTAGTACAATCAGTTCAGCTTATTAATTTGAGTACTTTGTTCCAATCAGTGACGTATCCATGGGGGGGGGGGCAAAGGGGGCAATTGCCCCACCCCCCAGAACAAAACCAGCTGATAAACCCTTGCTTTGTCTTGTATAGTGCACAAAAAGTTAAAAAAAAACAAACCTAATGCATTTAGTGTTTGTTTTTATAATATATTATTAGTAGCCATTATTTTCTGTTTTGTTTGATAATTTTATATTTTTAATATTGATTTTTTTTTTTGTTTGGCATTTAAATGGAGAAAGTGATCAACTTGCAAATTCTAAAATATCTAGAAAAACACAAAATCATTCATGATAGACAATACGGATTTCGTCACCAAAGATCCTCAGCTGATCTCCTAAGGTTTGTCACACATAACTGGAACAAGTCTCTCGAATTTTATGGCGAATCTCAGATTGTTGCTCTTGATATTTCCAAGGCCTTTGACCAAGTATGGCTTGCAGCACTCCTCAACAAACTACCTTCTTACGGTCTTCCTAGCAAACTATGTACGTGGATTGGTAGCTTCTTCTCTAATCGGCGCATATCTGTTGTGGTTGACGGTCACTCATCTAACTTCCATCCTATCAATGCAGGCGTCCCCCAAGGTTCAGTCTTGGCACCAACCCTATTTCTTGTTCACATTAATGACCTGCTCTCTTCAACTACCAACCCCATCCACAGTTATGCTGACGATAGTACTCTTCACTCCAATATTCATTTTTCCAGACAAGTTTCGAATCAAGAGTTGGATAATAGACGCAGATCCATGTACCTATGCCTTTCCCAAGATCTCCAATTAATTTTAGACTGGGGTCCCAAGAACCTTGTTCAGTTCAACGCCTCCAAAACCCAGTCTTGCTCCTTGTCACGCAAAAAATCTGGCAACGCTTACCCCATCCACATGAATGGCAGAATGGCTAGGCCCCACAAAACAATGAAACATTCGATCTTGTCGGCGTCGCTTTTGAACATGATCTCAGCTGGCACAAACACATTACTTCAGTAGCCACATCGGCAGCTAAAAAGCTTGGTTTTCTCTTTCGAGCCAGAAAATACTTCTCCCCTGCCAACTTATACACTCCCTATGTTTCCCAAATAAGACCTAACCTAGAGTACTGCTCCCACATCTGGGGAGCGGCATCACCTTCGACACTTAACATCCTTGATTGTATCCAAAAGAGAGCCGTTCGACTTATCAATGAGCCAGCCCTCCAGTCTTTCGCTTATCGCCGCGATGTTAGGGATTTATCCCTCTTCTACCGCTACTTCCACGGATTTTGCTCTGAAGAACTAGCCGGTATTATTAATTCCCCCCTTGACTGTTCCTGACAGAACAACAAGAGGCGCGTTACGTATGCATCCCTTTACTGTCCAGCTACAAAAGCCTAGAACAGACCACTTCTCTCGCTCATTCATACCTAGGGTCTCCAGATTATGGAACAAATTGCCTGCAGATGTTTTCCCTTCCCGTCCCAACCTCCAAATCCCGTGTCAATAAACTCAATTTCCCTTCCCTTCAGACGACCACGGTAGGTACGTTAGTACTCAGACTTGAAGTCTACGTGGGATGTCTTAGATTAAAAAAAATATAACAATAAAAGCATTTTGGTAAAATATCATGTCACTTATTTTTCCGTACCTGGAGTTTTTTTACATTTTTTAATAGGTCAAAAGGGCCATAAATTATTTATGTAAAAATGACAATATATGCTTGACCACCCCCCCCCCCCCCCCCCCCAGAAAGGAATCCTGGATACGCCACTAGTTCCAATTAGTTATCCATAGGTGGCGAACAGCCGACTATGTTGTTAGAATAATTTACATGATTACAAGTTCAAGTGGATTCATTGTTCGTATTACAATTTTAGTAATACAGTTTTTCCTAGAATCCGTAGTTTTATCGACAGTTAACTAAACTTTTGATTGTTGATTTGAGCACAGACAATCGTACAGACTGATTCGGTTGCGGGTGCCACGTACCAATAATAAGAAAATTCGGTTTATAAAGCTATTTAGGTACAGAATCTAAATTAAAATTCTATCTCTATCCTTTTATAAACGCATTCTAAGGTCATTTTAGCAAGAATCACCCCTAAATGATATCGTTTATATCACTGGCATTTGAACAAATCTAACATGACATCAACAAGTGTTTTAGCTCAACAAATGTGCGTGCAAATGGTAATAGGAAATCCAGCCGAACACAAACCTTCACAACAAATTAGAGAAGACTTGGGTGAATAATAATTCCCGGCTTGATTTTTCATTATAAGCTCAGCGTTAGACTTAGAAATTAACTGGTTAAGAGAGGTTTTACACCAAATACTAAGTGGGTTTTGAAATTTATTTGCGGATAAATACGAGGGTAGTTCCACAAGTCTTGGTGTATTCGCATAAATAGAAGGCAGTCAAATTTTTTTATAGTATATGTAGTTTCTTCTATAAGTATGTTCGCGGATAGGGTTTAGCAGATGACAAATGGACCTTTGCAAGATACGTAAAAATGTCACTCCTTATGAAAGTTTTTGCTTGTAAAATAAATAAGATTCACGTTATGAAAAATTTAATTTAAATACAAGGAGCATAAAAAATACGAAAACGTTATTTTTTGTAAGAGTAAACGAACCTTACTCATCATTTTCTACCAAAAGAACAAATTTAATATAAAATATGTTTTAAATTAGACAATAAAAAGTATCAACTATTCTCTCGCACAACTTTAACCAGAGTACTAATTTCTACATATAGGCCAAGCAATAGAGCGATTTGTCGTGACATTAATACTATTAGAAAACCGTCTGTGCCATCATCTGAAAGATGATCCGTAGATGATTCCTGTTATATTTCCAACTCTGAAATTTTTTCCATTAATTTGTTATAAACATTTTTAAGCAAAAAAACGCGATTTTTTTTAGTGTTTTGCTTATAAAATGGAAAGTAATGAAGCAATCTTAATGATGTAAATGGATGGTTTGTAGAGAATAAAAGTACAAACAAAATGAGAGGTCGAGCGTCCCGATAGGATAAGTAGCAACGGAGAAATTCCGAAAAAACCGGAAAATGAAGAGTTTTTTCTTAAATTCATAAATCGGCCATTTTTAAACGTAGAGGGCTCAAATTTTGGGAAAAAGTAGTAATTTATAGCTACTTTATGTGTGCAAAACCCCGACGCTGTCCGACGATTAGTTTTGCCACAATCGTCATTTTAATTTTTCAACACACTATTTTGCAACAGGTCTGGATGCTCTTGGATCGTCCGATTATAATTATTGAAACGGATTTGAAAAGTACAAGTTTAATTGAACAATATGTATATCTTAATTTTTCCATAAAATGCTACGAAACCGGTTGAACATGCACGTAAAGATGTGTGAAAATGGCCGAGCGTGCGAATATTGGCTCCCCTTCGCTCCGCTTCTCTCCCGCTACTCGATCGATTTCGCGCGTTCGGCCATTTTCACGCACCTTTACGTGCATTTTCAACCGGTTTCGTAGCATTTTATGGAAGAATTAAAATATACATATTGTTCAATTGAACTTGTACTTTTCAAATCCGTTTCAAAAATTAAAATCGGACGATCCATAGAGCATCCAGACCTGTTGCAAAATAGTGTGTTGAAAAATTAAAATGACGATTGTGGAAAAACTAATCGTCGGACAGCCTCGGAGTTTTGTACACATAAAGTAGCTCTAAATTACTACTTTTTCCCAAAGTTTGAACCCTCTACTTTTAAAAATGGTCCATTAATTTTCCGGTTTTTCCGGATTTTCTCCGTTGCTACTTATCCTATCGGGACGTTCGGCCTCTCATTTTGTTCGTATTTTTATTCTCTACAAATCGTCCATTTACACCATTAAGATTGCTTTATTACTTTTCCTTTTATAAGCAAAAAATTTAAAAAATCGCGTTTTTTTGGTTAAAAATGTTTATAACAAATTAATGGAAAAAATTTTAGAGTTGGAAATATAACAGGAATCGTCTACGGATCGTCTTTCAGATGATGGCACAGGCGGATTTCTAATAGTATTTATGTCAAAAAATCGCTAATATTTTGCTCTGTTGCTTGGCCTAATATTAAACAATAATTACGCCTATGCAGGGCCTATTCCACCCCCCCCCCGGTGGGCCCGGGCGTGGGGCCCCACCTTCAGAGGAGCCCCACACTAATTTTTTTTTTAATTATATTTTAGGTTTAGGAAAATTCAAATGACTACAACTTTCTACAAACACTTTTTTTTCTCTTAAAATTTAAAAATTCTCGACAAAATGATGTAAAATTTGTTTAGAAAAAATAATAAATAAAATACCTAAACGCGGTCATTTTTTTCCCAGGGGGGCCCAGCAAAAATTCAACTTTTTTTCGCAAATTACAAAATGTTTTTTTTCTTTACCAAAACATTCCCAGTGGGCTCACTAGTAAAACCCCTAAATTTGGTGCGGGTCTTGTAAGTAGGAACAGAGATATTACAACTTTGAAATTTCACCATACGCCTCTGGGTGAGGGCTCTCCCCCTTTATAATTTTAGGCGGAAAATTCATGGTATCCTTGCTGAAAATGCTTTTTATAGCTTGAATGAATTTTTAAACTTTGATTTTAATGTGTAATATTGATGTATGTATATGTCTGTTTTAATAGCGAAAAGGGTCCTTCTCTTTTAAATTTAATAATTTATATTTACTGTATTTACTGTTGTATGTTTAGGACCCTTTGAAATCATTTTCTGAGGTGTGTAAATTACTGCACTGTAATACTTAGCATGAATAAATTATTATACCTTATACCTTATTATTATTATTATAAAGCTGTGTACAGACCGGGCCAACGAAGGCCAAAAAACGAGATTCGCTATTGGCTACCGCACGTTCGTTGGCCGTCGGTAATACGTCCATATGCATTATTTGTTCTAGAATTCTAGAAAAAAAACTGAGGATTTGAAAATGTCACAAGTGATGCCGACAACATCTGAATATTTCCTGGATCACGGGGGGGGGGGGCTCTCACGAGCGGTCTGTAATAAGTAGAATGTAGATAAAAAAATTTACGCAACCCAGAGCGCATAATAATGCAGCTTATCAGGATAGCCGAGATCAGTTACATCATAACTTCAGGAAAAAAAGCAGAAATACCATTACGCGTAACTTGGTTCCGGAAAATCGATTGACACCTTTTAAACCTGAAATTTAAATAAAAATTAAATACCCTAAAGGATATTATAATTTATTGTCCCTTTTACACACATTTAGTATAAACTTGTTTATCGTCAGTTTCCCCTACCAATTTTAGGATTATAAAGACCCTTTTCAATTTTGATTTTAATAACGTGAGGGTGACTTTCGGTTAAATTTCCAAAAGAAAATTAACTTAAGTTTTTGTGTATAATTAAGACAGGTATATGAATGTAAATTTAAGTATGTCATTATTGGTTGCTTTTCCTAAGATGTTTAAACCTTAAAGTAGATTTTGGACAAAACAATTAAATATATTTTAAGAGAAATGTAAATGTGAAATGTACATACATATATACGTTAATCTTTGATGGTAAAATATATTATATGAGAAATATTTTAATTAATGTTAAGAACGCTCTTTTTTCTTCCTTAATTACCAGCAAAATACATATTTAAAAATATTATTTGCTTATAGTGACTTTACTGATCCTATTTACTCCTACATATAAAAATTACTTACCAAATAAGAATCTCTACCGCTTTATTACCCTTCAAGGATATGAGAATAAAACATATTCAACAGAATGTTAGTTAACCATGCCAAACAATACTTTCGATATTCTTCCTGTCTAAACAGTACTGACGTTGAAAGTTAGTAACATGCCTATTTATAACCTAGACGACAATTACCGAAAAAAGAATAACAAAGCTATTCATCGTAGTATTTAAATTAGCGGGAAGCCATCACGTATTTGAGGACGTAAAGTGAGAACCCAATGCATTCAAAAAATTTTTTAATTATATTTTGCCATATTTCAAGCATAGTTTATAATTGGACCCCCTTTTACAGTAAGGAACCAACTGACCACACCAAAATTAGGAATCACCTTCTATCCTTTATTGCGCAACGTGAATACTGATTTCTTAAATTTTAAATTGAGTTCTATTGCTCATAGATGGCGCAAAGAGCTATTTTGCCTTGGATTTTTATTGCAAATATATAAAACACATTTTCTGGACTCAAGCGAAAGAGCTTACTCATTTTGGCAAAAATTGGCAGTTGGTTCTTTATTGCAAAAGGGGGTCCAATTGAAACGTCAAACTTTAGAATCCAAATACTTCTTTAAATACCAAAAATCACTGGAAGTTGAGAAAATTTGGGTAAAACTGGAAATAACGATTTTTGACCTAAATTCTTCACGGGTTTTAACTTTTTTTGGGTCAAAATGGATCTAAATCAAAATTTCATATACATCATCGGAAGGAGCCCGTCGAAATACGTGATTCATATTTTTAAGATTCTTTATAGGAGGGGAGCTATCGACGATTAAATTTCCATTTTTTTCACTTTCTTTGTCCAGTACATTTGACACACTCGGTATTTTTTTCTTCTTAATTTCCCACTTTTTCAGCGTTATCTAATAAAGGGATAATCAAGCTTTAAAATGAATATTAAATGGAACATTAAGGAGCGTATTTAGGGAGTAATTTTTTTTTTAATTAAAACCTATATTTAACGGGCACTATTATAAATTATTCTTTTTCATTATTCAATTCTTTCTGGATTTACTTTATTTCCTAATTATCTAAAAATATGTGTATGTACTACATATGTGTGTATGTATGTTTGAGTGTGTACAGGGTTTCCGAAAAGTCTAAGTATGAGCAAATATATTTGCTACTAGTAAAGATAAAGACACCAAATTTTAGTTGCATCTTATTTGTTAATAAATCTACTTTTAATATAATTTAACTTTCTAAACTTCTAAACCCCCTTGAGGGGTGACACTCGGGAGTTGCATGTTAAATGATCCCTATGCCGTGTGGCACCTAATTTTAAAGGTCTTCAAAAAAAGAAACATTTTACCGAAAACCCGAGGCCCGTATCTTAATTCGTTTTTAAATGCAAGCCTAGAAAAATTAAAAATCGTGAAAAAAAAAATTAAGTACGTATAGTAAGTATTTCTTTTATTACTCTAACCACAATAATCTTCTTGGCAGTAATAAAGTCGATTTTGGAACTCTGCCAAGAAGTAATACCTCGCAAATGTGAGAAGTGAGTTTCAAAATCGACCTTATTTCTGCCAAGAAGCTCATGGTGGTCATTTTGAACAACTTTAAGAGAAATAAAGGTATTTAAGTTTTTTTCACGATTTTTAACTATTAAAGGCTTGCTTGCCATTTGAAGAGAAGAAGACTTTTAAAATGAGGTACCACACAGCATAGGGTTGCATTTAAAATTTTTGATCTCGAATCCCTAGCGTCACCCCTTAAAGGAGTTGAAAAAGTTAAATTACATAAAAAGTAGATGTACTTATTAACCAATGAGATACACGTAAAATTTGGTGTCTCTATCCTTACTAATAGCAAAGATATTTGCCATACTAAGACTTTTCGGACAACCTGTATATGTTTGCATGTATGGTTTTATACAGGGTGGTCCAAAAGTAATAGTATACAGTGCAACAGCAGATTCTTTATGTCGAAATAACGCGATTTATGCCTAATTCCAAAGTTGATAATAACCAAGATACAGGGTGTCAAAATTTTAATTTTGTTTTCAATTTCTTGCAATAATTTCTCAACAAAACATAGCGGCACGAAATTAGGGAATTTGGTTCTTTGAGGGAGGAATTCAAATTCGTCCATACTTTTAATGTCACTAGTAGAGGGCGCCACCTACGGCATACCGCATTTCTTTTAAATGCCATACCTTTTTTTAAGCTTAGTATTTCGATCTGACTATTAAAAAAATCAATTACCATACGTCTTTTACGTCAAAAACGTATATTGAAGTGGCTAGGAGTAACCTTTTCGAGATAATAGCATTTGAAATATTGGATAGATAAGGCTCTATTTTAACCCTACCTCCACCTTACAGTAAAATATTTCCATAGGAGGCTGGTTCAGCTTCATCTGAATGCGCGATCTCTGGCAGCCGCGACTTGTAAACATTAGAAGACATCAATTTATCGGTATTTATCGGTATTTATTAAAAGACATCAATTTATCGGTATTTATTTCGGGTAAATATGCACAACCATCATTCTTAACACTAACAAAAACATGACGTGTATTCTTCACATTCTGTTATTACGAGATACGAGATGTTATTGTCGTATATTTTATTCTGACTTTCCTTGTTTTATAAAATGAAATATAGGACCATGCCTAATATAAAAGGGGAGTTTTTCCCGCACTGATTTACAGGACTATGCCTAAGAGAAAAAAGGGGAGTTTTTTCCCGCACTGATTTACAGGACTATGCCTAAGATAAAAAGGGGGAGTTTTCCCGCACTGATTTACATTTACAGGACTATGCCTAAGAGAAACAAAGGGGGAGTTTTTCCCGCACTGATTTAATTTCGGTCTCACTTGACCTTCGCGATTCTGTTGCGCCAAGAGGCGCAACAGTCTTTCTTTGTGGTAGTTGTTGGAATGATCTCGTCTTCGCGACGGGAAACAAGTCGAAGTGATATGGACCACCTTTTTTTCGCTCCGCCCGACCAGTCATAGTCGTCTTCGCGATGACGTAAATCTTTTCTGACCATTAAACATTAGAAAGAGGCCGAACTAGATACGCTCCACGACCAAGAGACATAAAGGGGTTGATACTTGTTGTCATGGTTACTGGCCATCTTTTTCATTTACTAGAACTATATTTTTAGCACGGTACAGTAATAAAACTAAGAGATAAGAAATCTTCAAAGGAAACTAAGCCTTTGACGGTCGCCGACAACGTGTCGGTGCTTTAGAAGAGCTACATTAAAAGAAAGGTTTTCTTAAGATATTTTGGCCGAAATAGTCTTTATGTTTTGTCGATAACTGCGTGTTTTTATGCAAGTTAAATTTACAAAGGAGACAAGTTTGAGTTTGGTTATTTGAAGGGGATTATTTAGAATACAAATAGAGTTATAGAATTAAACAAACGGTTGGGTTTCCCCAACACATATCCTATGCAAGAAAAAATAGTTCATAAGCATATATCTAAATTTAATGCCATAAGTTATGCTACATAGTGCAACAGCAGACTCCCCCAGGTAAATACAACGCGACTTTGTTAAAGTTGCCCCAATCCAAGGGTTGATAATAACCAAATACAGGGTGTCAAAATTTTGATTTGTTTTCGATTTTTTTTGGATTAATTCCTGAATAAATCCAGTAACGGCGCGAAATTACGTATTCTGGGGCTTCTTGGGGCGAGAAATGCAAATTCATCCATAGTTTCTATCTCACCAGTAGAGAGCGCCACCTGCGGCACATCGCGCTTTTCTGAAATGGCAGAACTTTGTTGCGGCTTATTGTATCGATTTTAATATAGAAAAAATCGATTCTCCTACTTTTTTTACGTAAACAAGGTGTACTTTGCTGGGGTCGCTGGGATTAACTGTTTTCTAGGTAATCGCATTTATAATTTTCAATGCAACAAATCGTATTTAAGTTGAATGGCGCTTTCAAATTTGAATGAATTTGCATTTCTCGTCCCAAGAAGCCCCCGAATCCCTAATATCGCGCCGGAATCTGGATTTATTGAGAAATTATTCGAAAAAATCAAAATTCTGACACCCTGAGTCTTGGTTATTCTCAACCCTTGGATTGGGTAAGTTTAACAAAAATCGCCTTGTTTTGACCTGTGGAGGCTGCTGTTACACTATGTAGACTTAGCTATGGCATTAAATTTAGATATATGCTTATGGACTAATTTTTGTTGCATTGGAAATTTCAAATGCTAGTATGTCGAAAATGATTACTCCTAGCGACTTCAGTTAACTAAAGTTAACTTTTCGGACAGCACTGTAGTTACGCAACGTGGCTCGCCTGCCAGACTACGATATTAGTGCTTGAGACTGGATTTACAACACAAAAAGACTTGAAATTTTCACTAAAAACTGAATAGGTTTTAACATCGCTATTTGTAAGTCTACATTGGAACCAAATAGACAATAGCTCAGGGAAAAAAAATGTTTCTTAATAAAATTTGTACTGTTGCCAATCAAGTAGTCAATACTAGACTGTCATAAAAAAATTACCAACAGAAAATACTGTAATCCACCATTACGTAAGGATAACCGTTGCAATAACTTGATAAGAATCTTAGAACTGTACTCGGCAGCATAGACAAGAGGTGTGACAACAGATACTGAAATCAAAAGACCTCCTACATAAACGAAAATAATTTGAGTAGATAAGTAGGGTCTAAAAACACGAAATTATTAGTTCACATGCAGATAAATAACGAAATTTAAACTGAAATCCGTTTTTCTTTTTACCATTAACTATACTTTCATCTTGTAAAATATGAAAATATAACGGCAGCGTTTTAAAAATCCATTCATTGCCTATACGTTATACGTCTGACGCTTATACAAACTTTATATTTCCCGACTTTTTTCGCAAAAGAATTTTAACAAAATGTATTTTGATTTTATATGCCAACAAGCAATCGATTGAAAAACTTTTAGAAGTCTCGAACTTGTCATTAAATCTACATTATTCCGAACGGGAATAAAATGTCAATCGATATTTCAATATACGCACCATAGAGAAAATATATAGTAGAGAAATAATGTCAATTACGAATGCGGCAAATTTACCGAGCAGAATCCGTAAACAAAGACGGTCCTCTGCGGGCTTGCGCATTGTCGAACATTTGCCTTGTGATAGACAGGACCGTACTTCAAAATTTATTTTACATGACGTGAATCTTTTATCCAGTAATAAATGCTAAATATATTACTTGTAATTATTCTTTTTATTAATGATAAAAATGTAACCATTAGTGAGATTTTAACAAAAAGTGTATAGTTTGTTGGCTTAAATCTGAGTTTTCTTGCTATACAAAACTGTCGATAATTCCTCGAAAATAGCTCAGTTTATATATATATATATATATATATATATATACAGTGCGTCTCTTTAATGTCCCCCCCCCCTTAATTTTTTAAACGTTACATTTACAAAATTGAAAGTTGAAATAAAATATAAACATAGTATTCTAAACAATAGAAATAAAATATGCAACTGTTTTAAGAAGTAAAATAGTAAATCAAAAAAATTACATGTGTATATTTTATTGGATTGGCATCCCATCCTGTATAATTATTGAACAAAGCAAGTTCTAGGGTAAGATGTAAATATTTTTACACCTATTTACAGTGTGTGCACTTGATACTTTGCTGAAAGCGCTACTACTTACGGCCCCATGTCAATCTAATCCACCGATATCTTAGCGATCCTTTGGCGAAAGCGCTTTTTTCTTTCGCCATCCCTTTTAAAATACTCCCCTCTACCCTAATCCACTAGTATTTTTAGTGCCCCTTTGACGAAAGCGCAAATATGCCTTTTGGACACTCACCCTTCTAATCCACTGATATCTTAGCGATCCTTTGGCGAAAGCGCTTTTTTCTTTCGCCATCCGTTTTAAAATACTCCCCTCTACCCTAGTCCACTAGTATTTTTAGTGCCCCTTTGACGAAAGCACAAATATGCCTTTTGGACACTCACCCGTCTAATCCACTGATATCTTAGCGATCCTTTGGCGAAAGCGCTTTTTTCTTTCGCAATCCCTTTTAAAATACTCCCCTCTACCACAATCTACTAGTATTTTTAGTGCCCCTTTGGCGAAAGCGCAAATATGCCTTTTGGACACACCCTTCTAATCCACTGATATCTTAGCGATCCTTTGGCGAAAGCACTTTTTTCTTTCGCCATCCCTTTTAAAATACTCCCCTCTACCCTAATCCACTAGTATTTTTAGTGCCCCTTTGGCGAAAGCGCAAATATGCCTTTTGGTCACACTCACCCTTATGCAATATAGGGGAAGGAGGCATTGACACTATATATGACCTTCTTACACCATCTTACCCCTTATACAATGCCCTTAATACACACACACCCCATCAGTGCCTTTCTGACACCTTGACCACACTCAATATACGTCACTGACAAATATTTCTACTTCTCCGTGTGTGTATTCACTTCAACACCGGAGTGCATTTAAGATAAATTATATTTTTTACCTCCTATTCTTTCACATATTGATATAATTTAAATTTGGAATTAAACTATTTCTATTTATGCACTACTTGTAAGAAATAGACTACGAAATAATTCCTTATATTTAAAAGTTGGATACATAATTGGCGAAACATATGAAATGTCTGTAACACTTTGTAAAGACTATTTTTGTGTCGAAATAACAAGCTTCAGAGGTTCGCTATATTCGCCACCCCAACCAAAAATACCATAACATACAAATGACTGAGATTTTTTCGGCCCGGTTCTGTTCGCCGCGTTGCGTCATTGAGTTCAACAACCACTTTTGCTAGACGTCCCGAGTGCGCATGCCTCGAGAGGACCGTCGTTTAAAAATCTGACTGGCGCCCAATGCGTACAAACGCAGTTTTTCGCCCATACATTGGACGGATTCAGCTGGTGTCGCGAATACGTTGTGATGGTCTAAATATATCTTGTCTATGATACGCACTCATGTAACTAGGAAAAATAATTCAAACACTTTTATAAGCCGGTTCCCTTATAATCCGGGCATATAAAAAATTTAATTTTACCTATGTGGTTATGACACATGAATAAATTACAAAAAATATGTCTAATATTTATAATACATATATTATTACACAGAGAAAATACTATCGTATATAGAATTGGATACCCATTCACTCAATGACACACTCTATTCCGTATTGCACAATGGGTCTCCGGTGGCCGAGTTGGTACGGCGCCAGCTTTGCAATCGAGAGGCGCGGGTTCGAATCCCGCTTCGACCATGGATATTTTGTGATTGTTGTTGGAAGGTGGTAGAAGAATTCTTCCTCGACCGAGGTGGCACCACCCCACACGTCCTCTTAAAGGGCTGGTGAAATCCCTACAGATGTTTCCAGCTCTGGATGTGCGAGTCGATTCCCCAGTACACCCACGGTACATATAGTACCTACTTAGACTTCGGTCTGCGTGGGATGGCAGACGATAAAAAAAAATACAAAATCGGTTTACTTCAATGATTAGTTTATCATTGTTAACCAATAGGTTATAAGATTGTTTTCATTAGTTTTTAATGGATCGTTCAACTATAACAATTATTTGATGCCAGTAATACCCTGTTCTAATTTCAATGCAAACTATCAATGGTTTCACTAGAAGTTTGATGCAAAATAGCTATTATTGTTTCAACTACAACAGTAATTAATTTAATGTAACTTCCAATAAAAAGAAAACATTTTTGTTTAAATTCAATCATATTCGTGTTTTGAAGAACAATTACTCTTATTTAATATAATGAAGAATTTCTATTACATCAATTATACTTATATTTCAAGCAAATGAAACACGCTTTATTATTTTAAAATACTTTTTATTTAGTATTATTAAACATACATTGTTTAGACGTTCTGTAAACATTTAACTATAAAAAACACATTTTACTACACCACACTGACGCGAACACCGTAAACTTTATCTATTTATTTCACTCCAAATATAGGATCTGCTTCTTTGTAAAACTGTCTCCTTGGCTTGTATGGGTACACGATGCTAGATGGAACAAATGTGACACTGCAATCCAATGTCCTAAATTTACAGCTAGATTTGGTGGAAACCATGTCTAAAAAATACAAATTAAACAATAAACTTGGGATCATATTTAATGTTAATAGTTTTTTTAACAATACGTATCGGCTGAGTAACAATCATATAAAATAGACTAACCAAGAGAGATTTACAAATTAAAAAAACACACTTATTACTGCAAAGCTTTTAAGATTTGTTTTACTTACCACAAAACACTGACATAAGTTGCTCAAGTCTTGCCAAAGATCTATTATTTTTGGCGTACGACTATTCAACGAACAAAGAAAGATTCTAACCTCTCCAAGGGTGTATGCGAGCAATATAATTAATATTTCAGCCAACAATAGGACCCATTGAATTAATATTTTTTATTATTTCTCCAATACCTTATATGTATGTTTTAAAGGAGTGTTTATTTTAATTGAAATGATATAAGGATTATTGACTTAATTTGCACATTTTTTATTTAAACCGTAGTTCTTGTAATAAAATATATTGTAATTTCAATCATACCGCCTACAAATAGGTATTTTTCGCCCAATTATATTTAAGCATTCCAATTAAATAGTTTAATATTTTGGCTCTAACAATTCTACTCTCCAAGGAATATTAGAAATTTATTGGATTCCAATAGTATTTTGGTCATTGAAATAATGGTAATATAGTTTTCAAAGAAGTAGGTATATTTTTGAAGTCCAATAATAAGTCTATATTTAAAGCAATATTTTTTTTTTGATTATTTCAATGATGTTTTGTTGAGACAATATTAACTTTAATATAACTAATGTGACAGTGGTCAAAAACAATACTATTATTGAAAATATCATAGCTGGCGTTTCTGTGTAGATTTGAGTTCTTATGTAGAGCTATACAGGGTTGGCCAATGAAAACGAAACTAGCCCGATTTTTCATATTTATCGTCCCTTAAGAAAAAAACGCTTTGACACGTGCATCTTGTGTGGAAGGGGGAAACTTTGTGTTTATATTTTCAACCCTCTAACTTCAATCCCCTAGGAAGGGTAGAACCAAACCTGAAAATTTAAATGGAAAGGGGGGTCTTGCGATACATAATTTTAGAGGTTTCATTCAGTACTTTATGATCCTAGAATATTACTTAGAACAAAATGGCGGCTTGTTGAAACAAATATTTTAAAAATATACTTTATTAATAAGCCCTCCCCTGCCCTCACTAATTGAAATAAAATTTAAATTGTGCTAAAAATTAGATCTGAAATTATTGAAATGACATTGAGAAAATACCAATTTTTTGGTGGTATTCTTATCGGTTAGTGAACCGATTAGGAATGGGCTTAATAATATTTTTTTAATCTCTTGCTATCATCAGAAGCGTATTTTCAAACCGCCACACAATGGTCCCATTCAGGGGAAAATGCGGTCATAAATGTTTTTCTAACGATGACAATTAGGGTCAGTTTTACCTATCGCTAATTACTGGAATCCCCAATAGTAAATATCTTAAGCCCTATTTAAATTTTTGTGCTTTATTAGTTTGTTCTAGATATTTAAAGTAAATGGTTGTAAGAATAATTTTTTTAAGTGAAGTAGTATTTACGTGTGAGATTTTGACAAATATTTTTGAAGCAATTATTAGTAAAGCAGGTAAGCAATATTTTTTTAGTGTTAGGGTAGCCGTTCTTCAAAAAAATATATCACATAAAACAACATTACACTTTGTGTTATATCTGTAACGGCCAAAAAACGAAAACGATATTTTTCTTTGAGTTTTAGTATAAAAGTTATATTTTATTTGACTAACAAAAAATTCCCGACCCGGCCCCAATAAGCTTTAAGTTGCTATATATTCCTAAGAGTATTGTTCTTATGACCCATAAAAATAAATAGGTAATATAGGCTAATTTTGATAAAATGTGCAAAAAAGGTTAAAATGGCTTGCATTTCTGCTCGTACGCACTACCTACAACACATTGTTTTAAAATCTAGAAACAATATAGCTCGGTCCAAAAAAACGTTTATAATAGCAGCCCGAAAATTAATAAAAATTTAAAAATTTTTAAGTTGTGTAAGGATTTTCTCAAAATGACCCGAAATGACTATTTCAAATTAATAAGATAATAACACCTTAAGGTTTGTCCTTAAGATCCGTGCAAGAGTTATTTTGCTCAACAGTGCGCAAGTACATTTTTTTTCTAATTCAGTAACCCATTTGTCAAAATGCCGATCTTTTGATATGTAGATTTCGTCTGACAAATCGAAAGCCCAGAATAAAATTGGTAAACGCGTTATGAGTTATTTTAAAATTGTGGATCCCCCTAAAGAGGGCAAAAAGACTTTCGATGACGTACGTTTTTTTCTGCTTTTAAATAAATAATAAATGTCAAAAATCACAAAGAAAGCATGATCGCTTTTTAAAAGACCACTCAACATGGCTTGAAAGCGAAATTTCCGTCATGGATTCATTAAGACCATATGCTGGTGTGGTTCGGTGCAAGAGAACACAAGGTTACAGTTAAAAAAAATTTCTTTGGACTCAAATGACGATGAGGCAGAGTAATTTTTTTAAAGCGGTTCGATAGTGAACTTTATGTAGCCTAAACAAAATTGTAATAATAATAAGGGTCATTTTTTATATATGTATTTATCACAACCAGTGCAGACTTAGCCAAAGGCCTTGGAAATATCAAGAGCATAAATTAGAGATTCCCCATGAAATTCGAGAGACTTGTTCAAGTTATGTGTGACAAAGTTAAAGAGATCAGCTGTGGATCTTTGGTGACGAAATCCGTACTGTCTGTCATGGATGATTTTGTGTTTTTCTAAATATTTTAAAATTTGCAAGTTGATCGCTTTCTCCACAACTTTGCTGACAACAGAGAGAAGAGAGATAGCTCTATAATGTTATGGAAGGGGCTTGGAACCTTCCTTCGGAACAGGCTGCACACGAGCAGTCTTCCAGCTATCTGGGAAGATGCCCTTGTCACAAGAGATCTGGCAGAGACGAGTTAAGATGGGTTCAAGTTCTGGAGCGCATTTTTTAGAACAATTTCTGGCATGCCAACCCGACCGGAGAACTTTTTGGTGTTAAGGATTAGAAGAAGTTTTGAACTTGTTTGACCTTAAGTATTATGTCTGACATTTTGTGAGGTACAGGCTTAGCGGTTGAAAGAGCGAAATTAGCAGGCGGAATAAGTGTGAAATTGGCAGCTAATTGTTTGGCTAATAGTTCAGCTTTCCCCTTAGAGGTGGAGATAATTGCGTTGTCAGAGGTCAAATATGCGCCGATTAGAGAGAAAGCTACCGATCCAGGTACATAGTTTGGGAGGAAGACCGTAAGAAGGTAGTTTGTTGAGGAGTGAGACAATGTCATACTTGGCCAAAGGCGTTGGAAATATCAAGAGCCACAATTTGGGATTCGGCATGAAATCCGAGACTTGTTCCAGTTATGTGTGACAAAGGTAAGAATCAGCCGTGGATCTTTGGTGACGAAATCCGTACTGTCTGTCATGGCTGATTTGGTTCCTTTTTCTAAATATTTTAGAATATTGATGACTTTCTCCATAACTTTGCTGACAATAGAGAGGAGAGAGATAGGTCTATAATTGGATGGAAGGGACCCAATACTCCTTATTTTTATATTAATAATAATACTGGTACGCAGCACACACTACTTAAAGCACGTACATATGTGGGTAGAACTAAAAACATCATTTTTTATGTTTACGACTGCCTGAGGTCTTACTGTCGTCAGTTTTGCGTTATATTTTATATGAAATGTTGTTGTCATGGTTTCTTGAAGGTTGGATAAATTCATTTCAACCACTAATGGTAAGTAAATACTCATTTCATATCCACTAGATGCCACTATAACCGACATTTTGAAATTAAGTATATTTGGGGAGTTATCATACTACTAGCACTCAAATTCTCATTGAATTGTAATTAAAAGTATTTTAAAATTATATTACTATTGTAAATAAAATCCAATATAGAGTAATGTAAAATTAGATGCTTGTGATTAGAAAAATGCAGCCAATAAAGTATTTCTCGGACATCCACTAATCAGCGATTCTAATAATATTTAAAAAAGGTCTGTTTGTAAGTATGTACTGGTATAAATTTTCAGTTGTCAATAATTATCTGATACATCTTTATGCAGTAATGTTTGAAACAGAAAGTAAATAATCAGATATCATTTTGTAAATAAACATAATTATTGAGTATTCGTTTGTTATGCAACAACAAAAATGAGGTAATACAGCTAAAATAAAAACGGCGTATCATAAACAAATACATTATGTAAGTAAAAATATTTTTCAAAACATTCTGTGGGAAAAATATTGTAGTATTAGAAAAAATTGCAACAAATAGTTAAAAATACAGTAGGTACAGGTGTAAATAAATATTCAATATAAAGTAATATAAAACTAGATGCTTGAGCTTGGAAAAATGAAGCCAATACAGTATTTCCAGGACATCCAGCAATACGGATTCTAATAACATTTAAAAAAAGGTCTGTTTGTAGGTATTTAAGTAACATGATGTCTGACGCTGACTTGTGCAAGCTTAAAATTAATTACACAACCAATGACACATTTGTAATTATTCTAATTAACCATTTTATAACGCATAATAATACAGCTTGGTTAATTAAAGAGAAAATCTAAAAGCACACTCAATAAATTTACTAATAATGTACTGGTATACATTTTCAGTTGTCAATAATTATATGATACACGCATTTGCAGGAATATTTGTAATAGAAATTAAATACTCATATATAATTTGCAAATAAATATAAATATTGAGTATTTGTTTATCATTCCACAACAAAAATTAAGTAACATGGCTAAAACAAAAACGACATACCATAAACACATCAATTATGTACGTTAAAAATATTTTTCAAAGCATACTTTTTACAAACTGTGGGAAAAAAATATTGTAGTATTAGAAAAAATTACAACAAATAGTTAAAAATACAGCAGGACCAGGTGTAAATAAGTATCCAATATAGAGTAATATAAAACTGGACGCTTGTGCTTGGAAAAATGCAGTCAATAAAGTTTTTCCAGGACATCCGGCAATACGGATTTTAATAACATTTAGAAAAGGTCTGTTTGTAAGTATTTAAGTAACATGATGTCTGACGCTGAATTGTGCAAGCTTAAAATTAATTACACAACCAATGGCACATTTGTAATTATTCTAATTAACCATTTTATAACGCATAATAATACAGCTTGGTTAATTAAAGAGAAAATCTAAAAGCAAACTCAATAAATTTACTAATAATGTACTGGTATACATTTTCAGTTGTCAATAATTATCTGACACATGTATTTGCAGGAATTTGTAATATAAATTAAATACTCGTATATAATTGGCAAATAAATATAAATATTGAGTATTTGTTTATCATTCCACAACAAAAATTAAGTAACATGGTGTTTCAGCCACGGCATACCATAAACACATAAATTATGCACGTTAAAAATATTTTTTAAAGCATAGTTTTTACAAACTGTGGGAAAAAATATTGTAGTGTTAGAAAAAATTGCAACAAATAGTTAAAAATACCGCTGGTTCAGGTGTAAATAAATATCCAATATAGAGTAATATAAAACTGGACGCTTGTGATTAGACAAATGCAGCCAATAAAGTATTTCCAGGACATCCAGCAATACGGATTTTAATAACATTTAAAAAAGGTCTGTTTGTAAGTGTTTGTAACATGATGTCTGACGCTGAATTGTGCAAGCTTAAAATTAATTAAACAACTAATAACACACTTGTTATTATGCTAATTAACCATTTTATAACGCATAATTATGCAGCTTGGTTAATTAAAGAGAAAATCTAAAAGCAAACTCAATTTTACTAATAATGTACTGGTATACATTTTCAGTTGTCAATAATTATCTGATACATATATTTCCAGGAATATTTGTAATACAAATTAAATACTCAGATATAATTTGTAAATAAATACAAATATTGAGTATTTGTTTATCATCCCACAACAAAAATGAACATGGCTAAAATAAAAACGGCATATCATAAACGCATAAATTATGCACGTTAAAAATATTTTTTAAAGCATAGTTTTTACAAACTGTAGAAAGAAAATATTGTAGTATTAGAAAAAATTGCAACAAATGCATAAAGATAAATCAGGTATATACAAATTGTCGCAGACGGATTTTAACGGTAAAAATGTTACTGTCCACTCCTGTTATTTTGTGTGCTGTACACGTAGACCAAACGACTTTAATAAAATTAAAAGGGCAAATAACGCCATAAACAAACCCCAGAAGCGACCGTAAATTTTAATAATCCCGCCTTCATTAAATAACATTTAGGGGATACTTTTTATATGTTATATCGTCCACCTAAAAAGAAGTAAAGATCTCACCGAACGGATATTAAAACTGTATATTGGCTGAAAATAACACATCTACCTGAGCAGTAGCGTATTCTAAGAAGGGTGACAAAAAGGCAACTGTCTTATTCGGAACTGGTCTAGGAATAATCTTAAATTCCTCTAATAATAAAATCATTTCAATAATTTAATTTCATTTTCAAGTACTAACGTACCGTGAGCGTCTGAAAAGAAGGAAAATGAAGTTGATTAGATTTAAAGGATTGGAGGTTGGGAGGGGAAGGGAAAACATCTGCAGGCAATTTGTTCCATAATCTGGAGACCCTAGGTATGAATAAGCAAGAGAAGTGGGATGTTCTAGACTTTTCTAGCTGGACAGTAAAGGGATGCATACGTAAAGCGCCTATTGTTGTTCTGTTAGGAACACTAACGGGGGGAATTACCTATAGCGGCTAGTTTTTCAGAGCAAAATCCGTGAAAGTTCCGGTAGAAAAGGGATAAATCCTCAACAGCGCGGCGATGAGCGAGAAAAGGGGGTTATCTTGTGAACACTGGGTCATTGATGAGTCGAATAGCTCTATTTTGGATAGAATCAACAATGTTAAGTGTCGAAGGTGATGCCGCTCCCCAGATGTGGGAACAGTACTCTAGGTTAGGTATTATTTGAGAAACTTAGCGTGTGAGTAAGTTGGAAGGGGAGAAGTCGAACGATTTATTTTTCTGTAAGGCTTGACCATTCATGAGGATAAAGTAAGTGTTTCCGGATTTTTTGCGTGACAGGGAGCAAGTCTGGGTTTTGGAGGCATTACACTGAACAAGGTTCTTAGCGCACCAGTCTAAAGGCGGGTCCAGACACGACTAACGAGCATGAACGAACACTGACGAGCACAAACAATCCATATTTAAAGGTGGGTCCAGATATGACGAACGAGTTCAAAAGAGCACTGACGAGTGCCGAAATACAAGACGAACACGTTTCCACCGCTTGTCAATAAATCAAAGGATTATATTCGTTCGTGCTTGTTTGCATTTGTTACATTTGGACGGGCCATAGCGGTCTAGCAAATAAAATTTATAATAATTCTATATTTCTATTGTGTTTTTTTTTTAAATGGAGTGGTCCGACGATATTACATTAAGTTTAACAGATGTGGAAAGGTATCCTATGTTATGGGATACAAAAAGTCCATGTTATAAATTAGGTAGAAAAAAAGATGCGTGGACTGACATTGCCAATATTTAAAACACAACAGCAGAAGAAGCCAAGAAAATATGGAATTCTTTACAAATAGGTAAAATATATTAAAGCATAACAAAAGAAATATAGAGATCGTTTTAATTAGTTGCAGCCTCATTTAGAAAGCAAAAGTCAAAGAAATATCTAAATCTGGTATAGGATCACCTGAAAAATATTCTTCAGGCTGGTTTGCGTATACTGCAAAAATTGGAACATTGAAAAACACCAGAAATTTTGTTTTTAATGAGTGTATGTGCTCGTCAGTGCTTCTTTCGGGGTTTTAAATATTTGTCCATGATTGTTGGTGCACGTCTGTGCTCGTTCGTCCTGTCTGGACCCACTTTTTATGATTAATTGAAGATCTTGGGAAAGGGATAAGTCCAGAGATCTGCGTCCATTATGCAGCTTTTGATTCGATACTTGTCTGGAAAAGTGAATGTTGGCGTGAAGACTACTATCGTCACCATTACTGTGGATGGGATTGGTAGTTGAAAAGAGCAGGTCATTAATGTGAAGAAGAAATACGGTTAGTGCCAGGACTGAACCTTGGGGAAAGCCAGCAGTGATAGGATCGAAGTTAGATGAGTGACCGTTCACCACGACAGATATGCGCTGATTAGAGAGTAAGCTACAGATCCCGGTACATAGTTTGGGAAGAAGACCGTAAGATGGTAGTTTGTTGACAAGTGCGGCATGTCAAACTAGGTCTAAGGCTTTGAAAATATCAAGAGCAACTATCTGAGATTCGCCATGAAATTCAAGAGATTTGTTCCAGTTATGCATGACAAAGCTAAGGAGATCAGCTGTGGATCTTTGGTGACAAAATCTGTAATGTCTGGCATGGATGGTTTTGTGATTTTCTAGATATTTTAGAATTTGCAAGTTGATCGCTTTCTCCATAACTTTGCTGACAACAGAGAGAAAAGAGATAGGTCTATAATTGAATGGAAGGGCCTTGGAACCTTTCTTCGGGACAGGCTGCACACGAGCAGTCTGCCAGCTATCTGGGAAGATACCCTTGTCATAGGAGATCTGGAAAAAACGACTTAAGATGGGTGCAAGTTCAGGAGCGCATTTTTTAGAACAATTGAGGGTCAAGGGATAGTAGAATTTTTTGAACTTGTTTGACCTTAAGTATTATATCGGACATTTTGTGGGCTACAGACGTAGCGGTTGGGAGAGCGAAATTAGCAGGAGGAATTAGGGTGGAATTGGCAGCGAACTGTTTGGCAAATAGTTCAGCTTTCCCCTTAGAGCTTGACAAAAAGTTTTAAAAAAGCAAAACAATTTAGTGTTTGACTAATTAGATGCCTAATTTTTAACGCACAAAAAATACCTTTAAAGTAAGTTATGAGAAGCAAATTCAGTTAATAGTACAAATTTTTACGCTTAGCAGCTACACTAGCGCTTTCGATTGCCCGAATGTAAAGCCGATTTTTTTATGCAGGCCTTGGCCAATATAAGTTAATTCATGGGTAACTTGACTAACATTTGACACTGTATTAAAATTTAATATGGTGTTAGATAGTTCCGAATTATGTTTTTTTTCGCAACCCGCTGCTAGTGTCCAAGATATATATTTTTGACTGTTTTTCTAAACCCTTTTCTTTTCCCAAGATCTTCAATTAATCTTAGACAGGGGTGCCAAAAACTTTGTTCAGTTGAACGCCTCCAAAACCTCTTGCTTCTTGTCACGCTAAGAATCCGGCAGCACTCACCCTATCCACATGAATGACTAAGCCCTACGGAACAATGAATCGCTCGATCTTGTTGGCATCGTTGGCATTACTTCGATAGCCACATCAGCAGCTAAAAAGTTTGATTTTCTCTTTCGAGCCAGAAGATACTTCTCCCCCTCCAATTTACACACTCTCTATGTTTCACAAATAAGTCCTAACCTAGAGTACTGTTCTCACATCAGGGGAGCGGCATCACCTTCGACACTTAACATCCTTAGTTCTATCTAAAAAAGACCCATTCGACTCATCAATGACCTAGAGACCTTACAAGACAACTCCCTTTTCTCGCTCATCGCCGCGCTATTGGGGATTTATCCCTTTTCTACCGATACTGCCACGGATTTTGCTCTGAAAAACTGGCCGCCATAATTCCCCCCTTGACTGTCCCTAACAGAACAACAAGAGACGCGTTACGTATGCATCCCTTAACAGTCCACCTACAAAAGCCTAGGATATTCCACTTTTCTTGCTCATTCATACCTAGGGCCTACAGATTAAGGAACAAATTTCCTGCAGATGTTTTCCCTTCCCATCTCAACCTCCAATCCTCTAAATCCCGTGCTAAAAATTACATTTCCCTTCTCTTCAGCCGTCCACGGTACGTTAGTACTTAGGGTTGAAATCTACGTGGCCTGTCTCAGTTATAAAAAAACGGATGTTAAATTTTTAATAAGGGGGTTTATAAAAAATACTTATAAAGTTATTAGCTTAAAACTTTCCTTCTAGATGGAAGGTTGCCTTCTTCAAGTGTAATATTGAGCATTACCATAGACTAAATAATACCTAGATGAACACTGCCGTGCAACGAAAAGCGGGTCTCCCTTGAGACATTTGGTGGGTTTACTGTTTATGATTTAAAAGTTTGTTTGTCTACCGTTATACAAATATGTATACTATGTATCTACATGTATATACAGGGTGATTCAAAAGTAAGCGGCATCCTTTCAGGGGCGTAATCCTTGCATAAAAAAAGTCTCTATTAATATGGGTCCGAAAATGCTTCCTAAGGGAGCTACGCCCCTTTGAATAGGACACCTTAAAGACGATTTTTTCTCTATAACTTTAAAACCCTTTACAATTAAATTTTGAAAATTGGTGTACAGTATAAACATTTGATGGTAAATAAGATTCTAAATTCAAAACTTTAAAATTTTATTCAGGGGCGTCACATGCGGGGGAGGGTGAGGGTAAAAACACCCCTTTTTCTTTTACTGTTTAGGTTGTTATGCTTTTGTTTGGAAATTATAAAATTCTAGAGTTTTTTACGTAAAAAAGGTACTCTTAGGTCAATTCGATAGAGCGTACCATTTACGAGAAAATCGACTTTGAAAATTTTCTGATGCATATGTTTATTGATGAAAATTAATCTGCATTACCATAGAAAAAAAACACATTTTTTTACTAACATTTTATTTACCAATTTAGAGAAAATGTTCAAAATTATTACCATTAGCGTCACGACAAGCTAAATTAGGCACTGAACTTCGATTTGAATGCGTATCTAGTAATTTTATTATGAATAAACGTACTACCAGAAAGTTTTCAAAGTCGATTTTCTCGTAAATGGTACGCTCTATCGAATTGAACTAAGAGTACCTTTTTTACGTAAAAACTCTAGAATTTTACAATTTCTAAACAAAATCACATTAACCCAAAGAGTAAAAGAAAAAGGGATGTTTTTGCCCTCACCCTACCCCGCATGTGACGCCCCTGAATAAGATTTTAAAATTTTGAATTTAGAATCTTATTTACCATCAAATGTTTATACCGTACACCCATTTTCAAAATTTAATTGTAAAGGGTTTTAAAGTTATAGAGAAAAAATCGTCTTTAAGCTGTCCTATTCAAAGGGGCGTAGCTCCCTTAGGAAGCCTTTTCGGAGCGATATTAATAGGAACTTTTTGCCTTATTTTTATGCAAGGATTACGCCCCCGAAAGGATGCCGCTTACTTTTGAATCACCCTGTATAATGGTGGACAAACAAACTTTTAAACCATAAACCAGTAAACCCACCAAATGTCTCAAGGGAGACCGGCTTTTCGTTATCTTTTATCTTCGCATAAGTCCCCGAAGACCGAAGCCTGAGTACCATGTACCGCGAGTATACTGGGAGAGTTAGACTCGCATATCCAGAGCTGAAACATCCTTAGGGATTTTATTAGCCCCCTTTTAGGTGTATGTTTGGGGTGGTACATCCTCGGCGAAGAGGAAGAACTCTTCTACCACGTTTCTTGTTTAAAGCAATGATACATACATACCCAAGCGATCACCCGTCCAAGTACTAACCATGCCAGGCATCGTTTAGTGTCAGTTCGTCCGGTTAAGTTAAACATAGCTTATATTTTAAATAGCAAATGAACAATATTGGTGAATATGTTGCATCTGTGTGGCTTCACAAGACTATTTTATCTTTAAAGTTACCCCTTCGGAATAAATTTCTGGACGCCGCTGCACCTAAGCGTTCATTTTCATTTACACGAACACAATTTGTTTTCAGGTATTGGGAATTCTCAGAACGAGTCTATTCGTTTAAACCCAAGTTATTTCGAAGGTTCATCAGACTTTGCCGTCGCTTGTGTTTTAACCCTGATCGCCGTAGCCTTATTTGTGGTTATAAGTTCGGCGTATTACATCAAGAGGAAAAAGAGGGAGCAGGAACACACGTAAGTGAAATTCTTTTAATAAAATAACGCGTTCAGGTTACCAATTAAATGTTTGTCATTGATCGGTTTTTCCTTTCGATATTACCTTGGGGAATGCCGTTATAAAAATTAAATTATCTTAAGTGTATTAGGAAACATTACTTAAATTATAACGAGTTATTCTTATGAGATTTTAAAAAACAGAAAAGCACTTGAAAGCTTTAAAACATTGTATAGACAGATTAAGCAACACTATATTTTAAGCTCATCTTACGGACAAAATAAAAATTTAAAACTGAACTCTTTTATTTCCCCGTAATTTTTTAAAATCCATCTCAGTGATATCTTCATACACATTTCTTTGCATGTCAGTAATGAAAACGGTTGTTTTTAAAATTAAATAAAGACAAAAAAGGACCGAAAAGGTCATTATACCGATCGGCACCAAATACCGTTCCCCTTACATTTTTAAATTGCAAAAATCTTATTCTCTGTCATATTTCCCCTAATATTAACGGCGAATCGTTTAATATCCTTTAAACCCCAAGCAAACAAACCTGTCTTTCTTTCAGCTACATGACAGCCCTCTATGACAGCAACCCTCACATGTTCCTAAGACCGGGTTTTGGGCGGCCGCCCAGTATCGAAAGTGGCAGTTACGCGACTATCGACGATTTGCAGAAAAATCCCCCTTCACCCGCACCATATGCCACAAGTGACTGCTGCCGACATTCAGAAAATAATAGCAACTACCGGGTGTCATATTATGCATCCTCGCAAGTTATGTTAATTTCCCAGGTGAGTATTCAATATTAGAGGATCTCGTTATTTATATATATATAAACAGGGTGATTCACGGTATATGGTACGTTAGACGTATCTGGCGAACCAGTCAACGAATCGTTCTGATAATTTGGTCGTTTAAATAAACGAACGGCTCTACCGGCCTAAAATATTTTTGACAATGCAGTGTTGCCGCTTCTACTAAATAGTAGTAGCAACATTGATATTTTAAATGGAACACCCTATATATTACTTCATTTTCAAAACCACTATCAATTTCTTAACAACTTCCTTTAACGTTGTTTTATACTTATCTCGTACCGTTTCTGAAATAATAACTAATTTCCAATATTTTTGGCGAAAAACGTTACCATTTAAAAAGCTGATATTTTTGAACTTTAAAATATTAAGACCCTGTTATTTTGTGGAGAGTTAAATAATAACGAGGAGCCCCCTATACCCAAATCTTAGTTGATACAGTTATTTTGGTTACTTGAAAAAGTGACGTGAAGTGTGAGTGAAGTGTTTTCCCGGGGGGCGGGGGGGGGGGGGGGGTTGGTTGGGTTTGCTCCGCAAAAATTCTCCTTTTTTCGCAAATTACAAAATATATTTTCTTTACAAACATTCCTAGTAGGCTCACTATTAAAAAACCTGAACTTGGCATGGGTTCCGTAAGTAGCAACAGAGATATAGTTTTAAAATTTCACCAGCCGCCACTGAGCGTACCCCATACATATGAAATATGAAATTTCGGGAAAAAACACCAAGCTCTTTTCACACCCAGTATAAAATGAACATAAACTTTCTAAAAAAATCACAACCACAACGACCCTTAGTGTGAACCTGCAATTCAAAAACAATTCATTCAAATCGGACTACAGGTTCAGAAAATAAATAACATCAAAGCTTTTGCAAATTTCTGATGGTGCGTTAAAATTGCTGGTCAGTGTACGTACTATGCAGATCCACAGGTTATAAATAGATATAAACCTAAATAGCGCAAAAAATAATAATGGTGTTTGTGTTTACTCTTTCTTGTTATCAGTAAATAAATATCTAAAATTGTAGTTGGAGGACAAATAAGGTTTTCATAAAACCTGTCGTCACATATTTTTTATAACATTAGTGAACACTAATACATAAATGGCTATACCATAAACATACTTCATAAAATTAAAAGTAAAAAGAGAAAGGCCCTCATACGTTGTGACATTATAAAACCTGATTTAAAAAGACATGTCGTACTTCCTGGTATTGTGAAGCTTATTAGAGAAACGCATATCATATGTTGTAGTATTGTGAATACACAAACTCCAAGATGCTCTGTCCAAAACACTAAAAAATATAAGAGGAATATCTTTAGTTTTAATATAAATTGTCATATCAATTCATTGATACCTATCTTTTTTGTGTCTTCATTAACGGTGGCCAAGGAAATTTAAGCATAGTCCTGAACCACCCTTGCTCGTGTAAAGTCACATTTATTTTAAACCTCTTTTGGTACCTAATAGAGATATAAAGTTATTCCTCAAAACTTCGACGTCACATACTTTTTGTCCTCTTAGAACAAGTCAAAACTAAAAAATAAATAAGTTTCTGTTCTTTAATTATGTGTCAAACTAATAAATGGCAAAAGCGTCCAACAATACGTACAAGTAAGTATTTTAAAATGTTCCAAATAAATCCGGCGGATTTACCGATTTGTCAAACTACATCGCTGGAGTGAGTATCGTATCTATGCCCGACAAGAAAGGATTAGAAGCAACACAATTCTTTACTTAATCGACCTCAAATATTAACTATAAATTTAAAACAATATGTAAACCGATATTCAGTATATTCGCGGATGGGGTTTAGAAAAGGGCAAATGGACTAAATTTTGCTAGACAGGTACGTAAAAATGTCACTCCTAATAAAAGATTTTGCTTCTAAAATAAATAAGATCCACGTTATAAAAAATTTAATTTCTCATACAAGGAGCATAAAAAATACGAAAACGTTATTTTGCGTAAGAGTAAACATACCTTTTTTTTATTATTTTCTACCATCACATTTTGTTTCAAAGTCCCAACTATTCTCTCTTACACCTTTAACCAGAGAACTAGTTTCTACATATTAAACAATATTGACACCTATGGACATGTTTGTCAATGTCTTTATTAAATAAGGCAATTATTTAATTTAATATACTTCTCATCAAAATGCTATCCACTGAACAAAGGATTTTTATACTCCAGTGTTATAGGGATGGCCAAGTATTATGCCGTTACATCATGAAACAATTTAGCGAGAAATTTGTAGGGATCCCAATAACTGAAAAGTTCCAAAGAACTGGTTCGAATTTGAATCTCAAGAAGAAATATGACCAAAATGATGCTGCCACAGTTTTAGTTCTTCAGTCAGCTTGAGAGACTCCTGTGATCTCTCTTAGAAATCGTGCTGAACATCTGCTACAAATTTTATATTCAAATGATGAAATGATGATTATTTCCGTTAAAACCCCACTTTAACCAAACACTGGAAAAGGGAGATGAAGCGAAAAGACTAGATTTTTGTTTATGGGTGGGAGATCAAATTTTAAGTGGAAATATCCATTTTTATAAATTTATTGTTTTCTGCTGAATGTACATTTCCTACTACTGGAACTGTAGCATCCCAGCATGTCAGGTACTGGTCCCGAGAAAACCCAGAATTTGTAATGAGGCAAAGACAATATTCTACAAAAATGAACGAGTGGTGCGCGATATCTGACCATGGGATTATAGGCCCATATTTTTTTAATAACACCTGCAACAGAATATCTTATTTAGAAATGCTGTATACATTTTCTAGCGATGAAATCGAAAATTAGCCATTAAATGTTCGCCAAAAAATGTATTTTCAACAAAATGGTTGACCAGCACATTGCACTCGCGAGGTAATAGAATGACTTCACCGCAGATTTGGTCCAACGTGGATTAGTAGAAATAACCCAATTTTGTGGCCTCCACGGAGCCCTGACTTAAGGTTGGTTGATATGCCGTTTAAAACAAATTGTTTATGCCACTTTAATGCCAAATAATAATAGTGGCGTGCTAAAAGGCAGAATTACCCAGACTGTTCGTTCAATATCCCAGGAATAAATCAGAAATTCCTTCAGATATCTAGGGAAGCAGTTAGAAAAATATGTTGAATATGGGGGTGAAGTTTTTGAATTTTGGTATCTTTATATCATATTTTTTTAACTTAATTAGATGTATGTATTATTTAAAAATTACACTTGATTAAGAACTATTTTGAATTAAATAATTGCTTCATTTAATAAAGACATTGACAAATATGTCCACAGATGTCATTATTATTTAATATGTAGAAACTAGTACTCTAGTTAAAAATGTGAGAGAGAATAGTTGGGATTTTAAAAAAATAATGTAATAAAACTCGTTACTTTTAATATTTAAACCGTTTAATGAAACCTTGTACTTCGGCGTGTAGGGTTTAATTTAAATCATATTTTATATTTGATTTTTTGGTAGAAAATGATTACCAAGGTATGTTTACTCTTACGCAAAACAACGTTTATGTATTTTTTATGCTGTATAAAAATTACATTTTCCGTAACGAGAATCTTATTTATTTTACAAGCAAAAACTTTTATTAGGGGTGACATTTTTACGCACCTTGGAAAATTTGGTCCATTTGTCCTCTTTTAAACCCTATAAGCGGACATGCTGTACATAAATATTCATATAGTTCAATACACGATGATAACAAAATTTTGTAATGGACCTTTTCTAAACACAGAATTACAAAACATGTTGAGTAAAACTTAACAATTGCCAAGATAGTGTCATTGATAACAATTCAATTCGTTATTGTGGTATATAGAAGGTGACACACTCACCCCCAGTCAACGTGACACAGACATACAGGAAATTATCAGCCTACATTAGGGGGAGATTTTAAGCAGAGTTTTGTAGCAAAATGTAATCAAATTTTCTATACAAAACAGGTACAATGGAATAAACCTAAAAAGAAAAATAATATATCGGTGAATTTAAAAAATGGAACAGAGAAAGAGATTAATTTTTATTTATTAAAGCATACTGCTTGCTTTTGATATGTGGAAGTTTTAACACTCAAACTTAATTATAAGACTTTCACTTTCTCTATGTGCCCCTCTACATACAACCGTTTCCATGTAAAAACTCTTTTCACTTGATAATTTCATAAGTTTTCAACTTCCGTAATGTGTATTTCAAAATTTCAATATTTTGGGAATTTTAATTTAGTCAAATATAATCGACGTTGCTGTTGGATTCCTGCAAATTAAGGGGAGGCGCAACAGGGCTCGGATTTCGTACAGCTTGAGCAAACGACGCTACGCATCAAAATAAGGACTTAGCTAGGCTTTAGAGAAACTGTAAACTAGGATTGGTAGGTAGGTAGGATTAGATCAATCCCTATCACCTGATTAAAATTTACTCAGTGATCAGGATCGTATAGGTTTACTTTACAATTACTTTGTCCAGATTTGCTCAGGTGGTTAGGTACATACAAACTTAAGCTGTTTTATTCCTTACAACTAACAAATCCATGATTTTACCATAATTCCTCCTAATGAGAGAACAGTCTATTTAAAATAAGCCTTTTAATTCTTTATATCAATGCAGTGTATCTTAAAATAAGAAAACCCTGTCTTTGATTTAATTCAAGGATTTCTTGGAGGTGGAAAATTCATGGCTTTAAATATCTTCCCAATAAGAGAACGGTGTATTTAAAATAAAACCCTTCTTATTCTTTATTTTAATTCGCTATACTATAAGTGGACCAATAGGTACTATTTAAAGGCTCCATTTTGCATGCATTATCTAAATATCCGACAATTTAATTATGAATCGTTTCACGAGAACATAAAAATACTGCAGAATTTTGGAATAAAATTATATTTTTCGACGAAGCTCATTTCCATCATGGAGGTTATGTGAACAAGCAAAATTGTAGGATTTGGGGAAGTGAAAATCCTCGAGGGGGAAAAAACCTTTTACATCCTCTTCGAGTAACTGTCAGTGGCGTAGCCAAGGGGGCAAAAGGGGGCGATCGCGCTCGCCCCCCCCCCCCCCCCCCACCCTCTACTGCTCAGTGCCCACCAGTCCATGTAATGGTAGTTTATTCTAAACTTAAAATTAAATCCTATATATCCACTAACACATATAACATAAGTAGGCATGAGAGAATGAGATAAATAAAAATAATTTTAACAAAGCTTTTAACATGAAAAGTACTTTTAAAGTAAATAAATAATTTAGTTATTAGCAGATATTTCACATTCTATTATTTCAGTATTAACTATGAGAAACTCGGAAATGTAATATGGCGCCTAGTCAATTATTTTATACCTGAACAAAGGTTCTAAAAGCTTTGTATTTTTTTAAAAAATCGCGATTGCCGCCTTTGCAAAATCGCTTATTAAATCGTCCAGCTCTAATTTCCTTGCTTTTTGCTGTTCTATGCTTATAAGAGAGCCATTTAGTAGGGTCATCGTACTACGTAAATAGTTTTTTATTATTTTCAGTTTAGAAAAATATCTTTCAGCCATTGCCACAGTACCTGGTAAGGTTATAAACAACAATGGCATTACATACATCAGGTCAACTTGATGCTGCGTACTTGTTTCTAATTATTAAATTACCCAGTTCATTTATTAAAGTCAACTCACGTAGGTCTTGCATAAATACTAATTTGAGCTGGAAATTCAGGAGATAAGTCATTTCTATAGCTTTGTTAAAGAGCACTGTTTAGAGTTTATCATCAGCAGCAGTTATAATAATTTTTGGGGATAGAAAATCGAATTTTTCGTATGTGCAATTCATGCTCTCAACACGGTTCTTTAATTGAGTTAATATCAATACTGGCATTTTATACATCAACCTCAAATAGTTGTTCAGTATTGTGCAGTCGTTCATCAGTACTGTGTTCCTCGAAAAATTTCTTTCGCTTTTTCTCTAATTCTGGAGTGATTTTCCATTTCCTAGTCAAAGCACTCGCCGAGCCGTCCCTTTCATGTCTTCAAAACTATCACATATCACTCTATAAGATTTTTTTAGAAGAGGGTTCTGAACTATTGGTCTTTTAATTCTTTTGATTGGTTTTCACAACGAATAGTCTGGGTCTTATATGTAAGCTCTCTGAGGTAAGAATTTATAGATTCATTCTTAATTTTCTTGATTTCCCTTCTCAGTGTTTGTGTAATGTTGTTTAGTTTATTTTTGTGGGTGGGCGTCCTGTTTTGCTGCCATTGTCTTCTTTACATCCTTTTTTCAGCGACCAGGTTTCTTATTTCAGCTGGATAGCATTTCCAGCTACTTTCTTGCAATTTGTTTTGTGTCCATCCAAATTGCTTGCTGGAAATTTTTGATCGAATTTTCGAGCCTAATTGAAGATTCCCTTGCACAGTTTGATAATTTTTGTGGTACGCTCCACTGGCCAGAACATGATCGCTTTAATTAAAGCCCTTGCTGGCTAAAACAGATAACCTAAATAAAAGCCATATGAACAATTGGTTTTGTATTGTTAACGCACGCCTATTAAGGAAAGTAATTAATTTTGCAGAGTCCTTTAAATATGATCCCGTACTGCGGGGTCTGATTGATTTCACACAAATCTGAAGGGGCGCTCTTATGTGAAAACAGATAAGCTTGCCAGAAGAGGGAAATGTCTAAAGTAAATACTGTTAAATTCTCAAGGGTTTTAATATGGCCGACTGCTTAGTCATTGGTCGGCTATCTACTACTGACTACTTGCACTCACATTGTTGTACAGCGTGTGCAAAGTAGGCATTGTAATAATAATTTTATGTAGATAGAAGGTCGTTTATATCAGGGCCGGACTAGTACGAAAATTTTTCGAAAATATGTTTTGAAAAATGTATTTTTAACAGGTTTTATATTCCGGAGCTTTATTAAACCCTATAGAAAAGAACGCCCATGGGACTCCGCGAGGTCGTAGAATTCCATTTGTCGCAACAAAGCGATATTCTTTTGTTCTGTTTTACGTACGCTGTCAGATGATCGGCAGATAAAAACAACACGATCGCTTTGCGTCGATTATATAAAACTATAATCACGCGGAGTTGCACCTCGGATTCGAATATTCATCTGCCAGCGCTTAGATGACACTAATGACATTTGGTCACGTGGTTACTTATAGAATGGTACTAATAACGTGGCCACCTCTAATTTGTTAACAAATCCGTCCAAATTAACGCTAAACGCGAATAGATAAGCAGCCCGCTGTGCTCCCGGTGCCTGCTGCAAAACTAGCCGCTCTGCCGCCTTCCGTCAGCGTCATCCGTCGCTTGGTAACTCCCAACCTGGAATTACCCACGTTTGCAAAGTTTTAATTATAATCGTTCAGTAAAATAAACTTACTGTTTCTGTCAATAACGATAGTAAGTGATAAAAAACATAGTTGTGCAAAAATTTAATGAAGGGTCTCATAACTGTCAAGGCCAGTAGCTGCATTTCATCATTCCTGCTTGCCAGTTCGAAAGGTGCTGTTTCGTTTGGTTGCTGATACTTTTTTATTTTATGGATTTTTGTCACTCTGCTTTTTCAATCCTTATGTGTATACATAGTAACTAAAAGATTAATCTTATCTTTTCCGTATGAATTGACAGATTGATTAAATTGACAGACTGAATGACTTATGTTGGTATGTATTTAATACTATAACCTACATTATCTACAAAAGGCAACAGTGGGACTCCGCGAGACCCTACATCAGCAGTGCCAAGCATCACATAATGGTTTTTGGGGTTAGTTTGCACACTTTTAATATTTTTATTTTGGAAAAATTAATGGTAAGCATTCAAACAGTTCACTTATATTTCACTAACACCAAAGACATTATCAACATTACAAATTTTCAATGCTACTAATAATAACATATCACTTACCAGATAACCGACGATTGTCCTAGCTGTGGAACCCCGTCGTCGTTTTTGGGAAAGTCTAATTGAAACTCTATGTCTCAATAGTCTTAAAAGACAAATTAATGTCTTTTTAGATAATGGAGGCAGTAGAATAACGATTAAGGCTAGGCAAATCAGTTTGATTTCTAACAATAAGTTTGTCTATCGAAGCACCATTACATAAAAAAATCTATATAACTGGCTTAATAATTAGCATCATCACAAATACAGAAAATATATACTTAAATCAAGATTAGTTTATTTTAAAGCCCATAATATCCTGGCTTCTATTTATGTCAAAGTTAGCTTTAGTTTAATATCATTAGCATTAGTTTGATTTTTAATAGATTTTCTTGTGTGCACCCACAAAAAATTCCATCGAAATCAGACATTCCACAGTCAACACTTCTCTTGCAAGTCCTAATGCCACCTTCTGACATACGACCGGAAATTTTACTTTTATCCTCTTTATCCCCTATTACAATTAAAATAACCCAACAAGATTTAGTTGGATCAAATTAACTAGCGTAAACACGATGAAATAAATCAGCCTGCATCATGGCTTGTATATTATTGTAGAGCTACAAAGGACCACGGTGCCTGTGGCAGTGTGAACAATCTGGCGCCTTCAACTTCCTCTAACACTTAAACTACCGCAAATACGAAAATTAGGGCTTTTAGATTGCTGTAGAGCTGCTAGAAGCCCACAGTGCCTGCGGCAGTGCAGTGTGGACAATCTGATGCCTTTAATTTGCGCTATCACTTTAACTACCGCAAATAAGGTAAAATAAATCAGCCTACATCAGGGCTTGTAGATTATTGTAGAGCTAGAAAGGACCACAGTGCCTGTGGTAGTGTGAACAATCTGGCGCCTTCAACTTCCTCTAACACTTTAACTACCGCAAATACGATAAAAGAAATCAGTCTGCATTAGGGCTTTTAGATTGCTGTAGAGCTACTAGAAGCCCACAGTACCTGCGGCAGTGTGGACAATCTGATGGCTTTAATTTGCGCTACCACTTTAGCTACCGCAAATAAGGTAAAATAAACCAGCCTACATCAGGGCTTGTAGATTATTGTAGAGCTAGAAAGGACCACAGTGCCTGTGGTAGTGTGAACAATCTGGCGCCTTCAACTTCCTCTAACACTTTAACTACCGCAAATACGATAAAAGAAATCAGTCTGCATTAGAGCTTTTAGATTGCTGTAGTGCTGCTAGAAGCCCACAGTGCCTGCGGCAGTGCAGTGTGGACAATCTGATGCCTTTAATTTGCGCTATCACTTTAACTACCGCAAATAAGGCAAAATAAAAATAAGCCTACATCAGGGCTTGTAGATTATTGTAGAGCTACAAAAGAATACAGTGCCTGCGGCAGTGCGTGGAGAATATGGCGCCTTTAATTTACTTTATTTTGCTTACTTCCTTTGTTCACCTGAGCAATTTCGCTTTACGTACGTGACTTATGCGCTGCTCTGTTTTGTCCATTTTCCAACTCTTACAGTGTCAAAGAACCCGTAAAATATATTAAAATAGTTATTGTTGTAACCGTTACCTAAAGGGGATGCGCTTTTTAATTAGTGTTTCTTTCGAGTCATAGGGCAAAGTGAACAAGATGGCTTGAAACAGAAGTGATTGAAAGCAGAATATAAAATTCCAGTAATAAAATCCGCGTGCCGGATAGACACTGAAAAACCTAAAATATGTGCTTGCCAAATAGCGGATTTTAAGAATTTTTCTGGGGGGTTTGATAGACAGAAGAATTGTCAGAGGCCAAGCCTATACAATCCCAAAAATCGCGGCGCGGATGATTCACTTGATTATGCGACGAAGCCCTGCTTTCCAATTCAATCCTCTTCTATGTAGAACATACCCGCGCGCACTGCGAGTCCTTTTGGAGCTGATCGGATAAAACACCGGCAAATAATAAATACATATATTTGCCTGATGGGATGCTTCATCTCAGGTTTTACCTTCATGGCACCAGCACAAAAATCGACTACCTGTAGCCCCGCAAAGCCCTTGACCTATCTCAGCTCCTCCAGGTCCGCGACCGATTTTTTGAGGTTAAAACACCGACAGGGCTCTGTTAGGATGAAGCGAAATAAATTTGGAAAAAATCCACTTTCAGAAGCGGCGTGTTGCACCGGTACAACCATCTTCAAGTGGATAAAGCAAAAGCCAAAATCTGAAACAAAAAAAGGATAAAATCAATATTTCTGGTCAAAAAATCTGCCCGTTAAATAATAGAAAATGGTTCATTCAAGACCATTTCAAAAAAAAACTTTTAACAAAGAAATTATACAAAACATAATTTCTTCTAATTAATTCAAAATGGAGATTATAGGTACTTCATTTGATTGGATAATGGTTTCACTTGAATCAACTTGAATTATTAGCACCAAGTGCATGAGATGTTAGGGGTTTAATTTCTCCGAGATTTTTTATTATTTTCATCTAAGATATTCCACGTAGACTTCAAGCTTAAGTACTAACGTACCGTGGGCGTCTGAAGGCAAGGGAAATGTAGTCTACTGACACGAGATTTGAAGGATTGGAGGTTGGGACGAGAAGGGAAAACATCTGCAGGCAATTTGTTCTATTATCTGGAGACCCTAGGAATGAATGAGCGAGAGAAGTGGTCTGTTCTAGGATTTTGTAGCTGGACAGTAAAGGGATGCATACGTAACGCGCCTCTTGTTGTTCTGTTAGGAACAGTCAAGGGGGAAATAATACAGGCGGGTTCTTTAGCGCAAGATCCGTGGAAGTACCGGTAGAGAAGGGACAAGTCCCCAATAGCGCGGCGATGAGCAAGAGAAGAGAGTTTTCTTGTGAGGACTGATAAGTCGAATGGCTCTCTTTTGGATAGAATCAAGGAAGTGTCGAAGGTGATGCCGCTCCCCAGATGGTGGAGCAGTACCCTATATTGGGTCTTATTTGGGAAACATAGAGAGTGTGTAAGTTCTGGCTCGAAAGAGAAAACCCAGCTTTTAGCTGCCGATGTGGCTACTGAAGTAATGTGTTTGTGCCAGCTGAGATAATGTTCTTGGCACCCCACTCTAAGATTAACTGTAGATCTTGAGAAAGGGATAGGTGCATAAATCTGCGTCTATTATCCAGCTCTTGATTCGAGACTTGCCTGGAATTGAATATAGGAGTGAAGAGTACTATCGTCAGCATAACTGTGGATGGGATTGGTACTTAAAGAGAGCAGTTTATTAATATGAAGAAGAAAGAGGGTTGGTGCCAGGACTGAACCTTGGGGGCGCCAGCATTGACAGGATGGAAGTTAGATGAGTGACCGTCAACCACGACAGATATGAGCCGATTAGAGAGGAAGCTACCGATCCAGGTACATAGTTTGGAAGGAAGACCGTAAGAAGGTAGTTTGCCATACTTGGTCGAAGGCCTTGGAAATATCAAGGGCAACAATCTGGGATTCGCCGTGAATAGAAATATTTTTTTGAATTATATCAAAGACAAGATTTACTTATGTCAAAGTAATTTTTTTAACTTAAGAGTTTCTTTTTTTTTTGTATGTAGTAAAACTAATCCGATATAGGTAATTAGTAATTTACATTTTGTAGTGTTTAATTATTACGGCCCAACTTCAACACTCCTCATCGTTCACATTACTTTAACTTCATGCATGCTAAGAAGTTTTTAGAATTAACGTCAGGCTAAAAGACCTGCATCAATCTTCGTGCGGGACAAAAAACCTATCGTGTCCAGACCCAATTAGTTATACAGTTTCTTAAAAACGATGAGTTTTTAATGGTTTTCTGCGCGGAATCTATAGAAAACCGTTCAAAATATTTTATTAAAATTTTTAATATATGAATAAGGTTTGTATATATGCAAAACTGACTCTTTGCAAATAATTGAAAAAGTGACACAGCACAAGATTACAATGTAAAATTTCTTAGGGAATTTACCAGCAATGCACTTGGTTTGACTAAAAAGTGACCCTTTTGCAGTAAAATTAATGGTTTGTTGCATAATTCCCTTTCTGGTGCTGTCATTCAGAAGCAAAACTCACTGTTTGTCCCTTTGCGCTAATTAAAATGTAGTAACTCAGTCACGTGACAGTAACCACGTGTGAGTCACTTCGCTCAAACTACAGACATTGATTAATGATTCTAATCACAATAGTTTTAAGCACAAAAAATAAAGGGTTTGCTCAACTTCTAAAAAAATGCCGAAATCAACAATAATATTGAAATAGAAATTTGATTTTACATACATTTTGTAATATTTCTCCGAAATAAATAATGTTGCTTTGCATTTAAATGGCTTCTAGTATTCTTAGTTTTCTTTCCTGCTTTTTTAAAATTTTCTTGTAGAAAAGACAAATTAAACAAGTAGGACAATTAATTCATCTTCGTAATTGAAGTTTTACCTTCTAAGAGTAACAAGTAAACAAGAGTTTTTTTTTAATATCCCAAAATAAGAAAGAATAAATAAGAAAGGAAATATCAATAAATTAATTAAATATAAAACAAATAAAAACAAAAAATAAAAGTAAAACTAATAAAAATAAAGTTAATCTCGAATAATTTAAATATAGAGCATGACTTTATTTCAAGTGACATTTGGGCTTTGAATTTCAAAACTGGTTTCACTGTTAATAACAATAAATTATTATGAAAATACTAGCTTTCGCCCGCGACTTCGTTCGCGGTATAACAATTTTACTCCATTAAAAACTTTGAACCCACATTTTGTCCCTTTAGGGGTCGATTTATTAAAAACTGTGAAACACGTATTTAAACATTAATTTTTTAGAGTACTTCTATCAAATTTCGAGTTAATGGGACATCTTTTTCTTTCTCCAAACAAAGATTGAACCCCTGTTTTACCACCTTTGGGGTTGAATGTTGGAAAATCCTTCCTAAGTAAATGCCTGCGGTATGTAAGAAACCTCTGTGCAAAATTTTAAGTTTCTAGACCCAAAGGTGTGGGCTGTGCGTTGACATCATGTCAGTCAGTTTCTTCTTTTATGTATAGAAATGATCAGAATAGCCAGTTACAAATTCTGAAAAAATGTTTTCTATTTTGCCGCACGTTGGGCGCCAAAAATTAAAAATGATATTTTTGGCGCCCGAATATCGCAAACAAAAAAAGACAGTTGTTAAGTTTCTTAATAATTTTTTACCAATAATAACTCTTCACTGACGCCAGCTAAGATAGTAGGCAGTTGGTGCCATTTTAATAATCCTCGCCATCTTGTCAAGAGATTAATACAATGATATTGATTTTCCTAAATCTTAAACTAACGGAGTTACATGATCAATCTTCTTAATTTTTTTGTAGGTAACCTCCACAGATCCTAGACTTATGGACCCTTCGAAGAGGTTGTCCACTCTAGCGGTGCCAGGATCAAGCATTTACATAGAGTCAGTGCAAGAAGAAGGAATCTTTGGAAAAATCTACGTTGGCAAATATCATGAGCGAACGGTTACCATTAAAACGACCAAAGGTAAGGTGCAAAGGTGGATAATAGATGGCACCTTCTGTTAGAAATCAAAGTATGCCACCTTAGACAAGGAAAGAGAGATTGATTTAATGATTTAATAGATTTGGTCTTTTACCGATCACTAATACAGAGGTCACTGCTATTAACAGCAGAAACAACGATTTTTGTATTTGTTTTAATCAATCCCAATTACCTAATACAATATTTTGCAAAACATCTAAGACGTATTAACTATAATTCCGCATCGGTTATTTTGTTTTACCTCACAATAGAATTAAAAATAATAATTATTGTGACTTTTGGCGCCCAACGTGGGGCAAAATAAAAAAAGCATTTTTTAGTTTTATTTGTTAAGTGCCAGGTTTTCTGTGTTTTGCACTGATAGTTTTTCAACATTTTTTAACTACAGCTGATAAAATAGTGTACAAATTTGTTACAACTTTGAAGAGCAGACTTGACTTAAGAGCAGAGTTCTATTTATATCCGATTGCCAAGTGTATTTAGAAAAATACGTAATTAGGTAAAAATCGCTCTTATTTATGTCTTCTTCCAGTGGCAGAAGGGTATGCAGTTGCCTATTCATAAATAAAAGGTACTTTTCTAATACACTAGGAGTGCCATTTTTTATCTAGACAGCTCACGTAGACTTCAACCCTAGGTACTAACGTACCATGGGCGTCTGAAGGGAACGGAAATGTAATCTATTGACACGAGATTTGAAGGATTGGAGGTTGGGAGGGAAAATATCTGCAGGCGGTCCGTTTCATAATCTGGAGACACTAGGTATGAATGAGCGAGAGAAGTAAGACGTTCTAGACTTTTGTAGCTGAACAGTAAAGGGGTGAATACGTAACGCGCCTCTTGTTGTTTTGTTAGGAACAGTCAAGGGAGGAATTATAGCGGATAGCTGTTCAGAGCAGAATCCGTGGAAGCATCGGTAGAAAAGGGATAAATCTCCAACAGCGCGGCGAAGAAGAAAGTTTTCTTGTGAGGACTGGGTCACTGATGAGTCGAATGGCTTTCTTTTGGATAAAATCAAGGATGCTAAGTGTCGCTCCCCAGGTTTGGGAACAATACTCTAGGTTAAGTCTTATTTGGGAAATATAGAGAGTGTGTAAATTGGAAGGGGAGGAGTATTTTCTGGAGAAAACAAAATTCTGTAGGGCTTGGTTATTAAGGTGGATGGGGTAAATGTTTCCGGATTTTTTATGTGACAGGGAGCAAGACTGAGTTTTGGAGGCGTTAAACTGATTAAGGTTCTTGGCATTGGTCCAGGATTAATTGAAGATCTTTGGAAAGGGATAGGTGCATAGATCTGCGTCTATTATCCAGCTCTTGATTCGAGACTTGTCTGGAAAAATTAATGTTGGAGTGAAGAGTACTATCGTCAGCGTAACTGTGGATGGAATTGGTAGTTGAAGAGAGCAGGTCATTAATGTGAAGAAGAAATAGGGTTGGTGCCAGGACTGAACCTTGGGGTACGCCAGCATTGATAGGATGGAAGTTAGATGAGTGGCCGTCCACCATGACAGATATCCGCCGATTAGAGAGAAAGCTACCGATCCAGGTACATAGTTTGGGTGGAAGTCCGTATAAGTTTGTTGAGGAGTGCGGCATGCTATCCTTAATCAAAGGCCTTGGAAAAATCGAGAGCAACAATCTCGGATTCGCCATGAAATTCGAGAGACTTGTTCCAGTTATGTGTGACAAAGGTAAGGAGATCATCTGTGAATGTCATGGATAATTTTATATTTTTCTAGATATTTTAGAATTTGTAATTTGATGACTATCCATAACTTTGTTGACAACAGAAAGAAGAGATATATTTATAATTGGATGGAAGGGCCTTGGAACCTTTCTTCGAGACAGGCTGCACACGAGCAGTCTCACAGCTGTCTGGGAAGATACCCTTGCCAAAGGAGATCTGGAAAAGGCGAGTTAAGATGGGTGGGAGCTTTGGAGCGCATTTTTTAGAACAATGCCATCCAGATCGGAGGACTTTTTGTTGTCAAGGGATAGAAAAATTTTTTGAACTTGTTTGACCTTAAGTGTTTTGTCGGGCATTTTGTGGAGTACAGACGTAGCGGTTGGAAGCGAGAAATTGGCAGGAGGAATGAGGGTGGAATTGGCAGCGAATTGTTTGGCAAATAGTTCACCTTTCCCTTTAGATGGGGAGATAATTTCGTTAGCAGAGGTCTGGGGAGGAAAATTGCTTCTACAGAAGTTTTGACTACTTAATGTTTTTGGCAAGCGACCAGAACGATTTGCTGCCGTTGGAACAGGAAAGTACTTTATCTTTTATGCAGTTGGCAAAAGCATTTTTGGACTCTCAGATAGTTTGTTTGTATTTATTTCTTGCCTCAGTGAAAATTTGACGATTTTCGGGTGTAGGATTTTGAGGTCATCTTTTGTGAGCTTCGACTTTTTTGAGCCTGGCTTTATCACAAACCTTGGAGAACCAGGGCTTTTGATGGCGGGGTTTAGTTTTTTGTTAAAATGGTAAAAAAAATTTACATTGTTTTATTGATTTTACTGGACAAATGTTGTAAAACTTTAAAAAAAGCTCATGTCCGGTCCTTAGTATTTTACGGCTAGATTCTCCAGCGCTAGACAGGTCTAATTTGACAATCAAACGTTTTAAACTGACACGTATACATAAGAATAAGACAACTAACTTTTATACTATGAATTTTGGTTTCGAGGATTTTCACAAAATTTATAAACAAAAGGGTAATTTATCACGTACTATTCACAATAATAGAACTAACATCATTCCAGGAACACGTTTTAAGATGAAATCATTTGGAAACCAAGCAAATCTCTGATATATTAGAAAACCCTATAGGTACGTTTTTAATGATGCACTAGCAATGGCAGAACAAAACCATATCAAAACTTAACTGCCTCATTTAAGTCAGTAATAAATCTTACACCTTTTTAATGAATCCGTTCTGTTTATTGTGACCATTTTTCAGTAAATAATTCATAGAAAATGTGTTTTTTTTGCAAATTCAGGTCTGAATGAAATTTAAAAATATTAAAATTATTAGTCTTTGTGCATTTTCAAAAAAATTCCCGAGACATATTATGCTGGAGGATTAATTTTTTTAAATGACCTTTTAAATTATGTGCCGCACGGGGATGTTGTCATTATAAAAACCGAGAGGATTGTTTTGGGTCCAAGGGCATGCAAATGCCCTCAAAACAAATACTATAGGTACAAAATAATCATTAAACGGCAGTAATCGTGTTTTACTTTGCCCCACGTAAGAATCAGAATAATTATTTATATTTTTCGTAAATTTGAGAAAAAATAAAGCGTTTTTAAGTTACGGTTTTCAATAGGACACCCTGTATAATATATACAGGGTGTTTCAAAAAACATGTGCCATCGCATAAAGGGCGTTTCTTTGAGAAAAACCAAGGCGAAAAGTTCATATAATCGCAGATGCTTTGTTTCAAAGATGCAGGATGTTAAATTTTTCAAATGCTCTTTACCTGTTAAAAAAAAACACTTTTTTGAAAGTATGAAACATAGTAGCCACAAGGAAACGTAAACCTGACCGAACAAAAACGGTTCGTTTAGGTTAGTTCAGGATCTTTTTGTCATTTTTTCATTGACATTTTTAAAACCAGTAGAGTTCATAATTTAAATTTAGAAAAACCACGTTTTCAAAAAAATATATTTTCGGAAACTGTATTTTTGCAACATTCTTTTTAAAAAAATATATATTTTCGGAGAAATTTTGGAGATCGAATTCCGAAAAAGCATTTTTCCAAGAAGCTGTTTTTCGAAAAAAAAAAATACTTAATTTGACATCAAAAAAGAGGTTGGTTAAACAACAGAACAGCTTATCGTACAGTTATCTTAGCTTACACGTGACAGGACAAATTGTTTCATTAATATGAAAGTGTAAATATTGTAGCATTTTTTTATTTATGCCTTCTGCTTATTTGGAGGGATATTCGAGTACTTACGAATGTACAATTTTTCTAAAACCAATTTTTCACATATTTTTTAAGATCTTTTAAAAATATGTTTTTTAAAAAACATCTTTTTCGAAATTAAATTTTTTCGAATTTTAATTTTCTCAAACAACGACTTTTTGAAAAAGTAATTTACGAGTAAGGAACATACCAAACCTAAGGAAATTTCATCAAACCCAAAAAAGGTGCTTTTAGGTTTGTTTAGGATCTTTTTTCGTCTTTTTTTCATTAACATTTTCCAAGCTGCTAGAGTTTATAATTTAACTTTTTAAATACTGTTTTCGAAAAAATATATTTTCGGAAAATGTAGGTACCTGTTGAAAAAAAAATTAAGATATTTTTGAAAAATGTGCTTTCGAGTTTTCGAGAAAATATTTCAAAGATCCGTTTTCAAAAAAACATTTTTGAAACGGCTGTCAGGGAATTTTTGAAAAAATGTAGATACGTTCGAAATATGTGTATTCGAGAAAATATTTGTGAAAAGTTAATCGTTAATCCATTTTCGAATAAATTTACTTTTAAAATGTTTTTTGGAAAAAACTATTAGGGTATTTTTTGTTTCCTTTACAAGTCAAAGCGACCCGGCGCAAATTTTGATTAAATCGCAGAGAGAAGTGTAAGGAATTTTTTCAGAAACAATCAAAGAACATGTAAATTAAAAATGACAAAGAAGGCTTGCATTTTTTATATAACATATATTTTTTTATTCATATCAAAGACCTTACATAGACGGCAAATGTTTGTTTTTGTTTATAATAATTTGTAGAATATATATATATATATATATATATATATATATATATATATATATATATATATATATATATATATATATAAGGAATTGTTAACGTTTATGTTATTTTTATAAAATTCGCTATTGAAATCCTTTCTGTACAAAGCTTTAGGAGGGCGCGCGCCCCCTGCAACCCCCCTAAATCCGCTACTGGGCGATGACACATAACTGTGGAAACACCCCGTATATACCCATCTGAAAACTTTAGGGACTCAAAATGCTTTATAGGCAATAAAGTCAACTTTTACTTTCATTTTGATGGATGAACCTAAATTGGGGACCTAAATTTTTTGTGATTTTTCAAATCCATAAAACTTGCAAAGCATTTCCATGGAATTAGCACCCATCAACCTTGTATAATAGATGCAGCACATTAAAAGCTTTATATGCATTTTCGGAGCCATAAAAATCCTTTTATTTTTACAGATACCGTCTCGAAGAGGTTGTTAAATTTATTTTTGGCGGAAGGGACGATGATGTTTGGAATGGATCACAAAAATGTCCTAAATGTTTTATGTGTTAATATGGACAATCCGACCAAACCCTTACTGGTTTATCCTCACGCAAACAGAGGGAATTTAAAAAGGTACACACGTTTCTTGCAACATGCTCAATTTCTTTTAATTTAGTTGACTTTAATCGAAAACAAAATAATTAATCTCTTTGTTTTTTACTTAAATATACGCTTGGATAAAAATAATAAATATACAGAGCATTTTTTCTAGCGGGTCATAGGGTTTTTACATGTTAAATTTTTAACCCCATGTTCTATTAGAAGTATAGAGCTAGAATTTTACATAGGTAAGTTTTAAAATTATGCTAATTTGTCACATATGCCAAAAACGCTCCAAAAAATTACCAAAACATGCATTTAAAATTGTGACAATAAAGTTTTAAATGTCAGAAAATGTTTGCCATCTTTGCTTGCTACAAAATAGTCATTTGTATATCCAGTTTCGAAAGTAGTGCTTTGCAATGCGAGCACCAAGTTCGCCGGTTGAGACCATAGACAACATATATTTAGACCATCAGAACGTATTCGCGACACCGCTGAATCCGTCCAATGTATGGGCGAAAAAGTGCGTTTGTACGCATTGGGCGCCTGTCAGATTTTTAAACGACGGTCCTCTCGAGGCATGCGCACTCGGGACGCCTCGTAAAAGTGGTTGTTGAACTCAATGACGCAACGCGGCGATCAGAAACGGGTCGAAAAAATCTAAGTCATTTGTATGTTATGGTATTTTTGGTTGGGGTGGCGAATATAGCGAACCTCTGAAGCTTGTTATTTCGATACAAAAATAGTCTTTACAAAGTGTTACAGACATTTCATATGTTTCGCCAATTATGTATCCAACTTTTAAATACCTATAAGGAATTATTTCGTAGTCTATTTCTTACAATTAGTGCATAAATACAAATAGTTTAATTCCAAATTTAAATTATATCAATATGTGAAAGAATAGTAGGTAAAAAATATAATTTATCTTAAATGCACTCCGGTGTTGAAGTGAATACACACACGGAGAAGTAGAAATATTTGTCAGTGAAGTATATTGAGTGTGGTCAAGGTGTCAGAAAGGCACTGATGGGGTGTGTGTGGCATTGTATAAGGGGTAAGATGGTGTAAGAAGGTTATATATAGTGTCAATGCCTCCTTCCCCTATATTGCATAAGGGTGAGTGTGACCAAAAGGCATACTTGCGCTTTCGCCAAAGGGGCACTAAAAATACTAGTGGATTAGGGTAGAGGGGAGTATTTTAAAAGGGATGGCGAAAGAAAAAAGTGCTTTCGCTAAAGGATCGCTAAGATATCAGTGGATTAGAAGGGTGTGTCCAAAAGACATATTTGCGCTTTCGCCAAAGGGGCACTAAAAGTACTAGTGGATTGGGGTAGAGGGGAGTATTTTAAAAGGGATGGCGAAAGAAAAAAGCGCTTTCGCCAAAGGATCGCTAAGATATCAGTGGATTAGAAGGGTGTGTCCAAAAGGCATATTTTCGCTTTCGTCAAAGGGGCACTAAAAATACTAGTGGATTAGGGTAGAGGGGAGTATTTTAAAAGGGATGGCGAAAGAAAAAAGCGCTTTCGCCAAAGGATCGCTAAGATATCAGTGGATTAGAAGGGTGAGTGTCCAAAAGGCATATTTGCGCTTGCGTCAAAGGGGCACTAAAAATACTAGTGGATTAGGGTAGAGGGGAGTATTTTAAAAGGGATGGCGAAAGAAAAAAGCGCTTTCGCCAAAGGATCGCTAAGATATCGGTGGATTAGATTGACATGGGGCCGTAAGTAGTAGCGCTTTCAGCAAAGTATCAAGTGCACAACACTGTAAATAGGTGCACAAATATTTACATCTTACCATAGAACTTGGTTTGTTCAATAATTATACAGGATGGGATGCCAATCCAATAAAGTATACACATGTATTTTTTTTTATTTCCTATTTTACTTCTTAAAACAGTTGCATATTTTATTTCTATTGTTTAGAATACTATGTTTATATTTTATTTCAACTTTCAATTTTGTAAATGTAACGTTTAAAAAATTAAGAGGGGGGACATTAAAGAGACGCACTGTATATGTATAAACTGAGCTATTTTCGAGGAATTATCGACAGTTTTGTATAGCAAGAAAACTCAGATTTAAGCCAACAAACTATACACTTTTTGTCAAAATCTCACTAATGGTTACATTTTTATCATTAATAAAAAGAATAATTACAAGTAATATATTTAGCATTTATTTCTCGATAAAAGATTCACGTCATGTGAAATAAATTTTGAAGTACGGTCCTGTCTATCACAAGGCAAACGTTCGACAAGGCGCAAGCCCGCAGAAGACCGTCTTTGTTTACGGATTCAGCTTGGTAAATTTGCCACATTCGCAAATGACACTATTTCTCTATTATATATTTTCTCTATGGTTGAGACGCATTCGAAAGCTGAGATGGTGCGAATGATTGCAAAGCTCTTTTGAAACCTGACGTACATACTCTTTTTTCTAGGACTATAGACTAAAAACACAATACATTTTTTAATTGTCTACCCTGTTTTTCCTAAATTCAGTGCTTACAACAAGTTGCACTGTCAATACAAATTTTCGCTAATTTGCACAATATCTATGTGTTTTTAAATAAAGTTTTTTTAAGTTCTGCTAAACTAACTCTCTTTATATGTATGTGTAGTTGCGCGATTGTTTTTAAATAATATAAGAATACTTCGTACAAAACCACCTCGAACCGAAAGTAAATTGTTGCTGAGATAATTAACCTAGGATGAAAAGATGATGTTTCGATCCAGAAACCAATGCTCGAAATGCCAATTTTCTATAACAATGGTAGAAAAATATACATATTACATAATATTCACATGCTCTCCTCAACTATTGTCTGCCCAAGATATCTGCAACGTCGGCAAAATAATTAAAAAAATGCAAGGGACGACTTAAACAACGTTGCAGATTTGTTTGTAAACCAGATGTGGTAATAAAAGTATAAATCTTTTTTTTTTTTTCAAAACTGCTTTACAAACAATCAGTAACGTTGTTTAAACCTTCCATTGCATTCTTTGAATTCTTTTGCCAGTTGCAGATATCTTGGGCGAACTATACCCATCCTATCTACAGTTACGCTGACGATAGTACTCTGTACTCCAACATTGAGAGTTGGCTAATATACGCCGATCTATGCACCCATCTCTGTGTCAAAAACCTTATTCAGTTTAAGGCCTCCGAAACCCAGTCTTGCTCCCTGTAACGCAAAATATCCGGCAACACTTACCCCATCCACATGAACGACCTAGCCCTACAAAACAAAGAAACTTTCGATTTTGTTTGCATCGCTTTCGAACATGATCTCAGCTGGCACAAACACATTACTTTAATAGCCACATCAGCAGCAAAAAAGCTTGGTTTTCTCGTTCGAGCCAGAACATGCTTCTCCCCTTTCAACTTACAGATTATGTCTCTGTTTCCCAAATAAGACTTAACTTAGAGTACTGTTCTCGCATTTGGGAAGCAACATCACCTTCGACACTTAACCTACTTGATTTCATATAAAAGAGAGCCATTCGACTTGTCAATGACCCAGTCCTCACAAGAAAACTCCCTTCTTTCGCTCATCGTCGCGCTGTTGGGGATTTATCCCTTTTCTACCGGTACTTCCACCGATTTTGCTCTGAAGAACTAGCCGGTATTATTCCCCCCGTGACTGTTCCTAACAGAACAACAAGAGGCGCGTTACGTATGCATCCCTTTACTGTCCAGCTACAAATGCTTAGTAGAACATCCCACTTATCTCGCTCATTCATGGTCTCTAGATTATGGAACAAATTGCCTGCAGATGTTTTCCCATCCCCTCCCAACTTCAAATCCTTTAAATCTCGTGTCAACAGATTGCATTTTCCCTCTCTTCAGACGCCCACGGTACTTAGTACCTAGGCTTGAAGTCTACGTGTGCTGTCTCAGATAAAAAAAGTTTTATCTTTGTCCTACTAATAGAATAGGGCCTGACATGGGGTTAAAAATTTGACATGTAATACCGTATGGTCCAGATTAATGAAAAAAATGCACTGTATAATATATTGTATTAACATATTATTTTTTTTAGATTCCTTGTAAATTGTCGACAAAGGAAAGACCAGACTACCGTGTCCACGCAGATATTAGTGGATATGGCAATACAAATCCTCTTGGGTCTAATGTATTTACACAGTAAAAATATTTGCTATAAGGACATGGCCGCCAGAAATGCAGTGTAAGAAATATTTTTATTGTAATTGCAAGGTCCATACAAGTTTATCGAAACTGCTTTAGTCTTACCCATGAAACATTAAAACAAGCAAAGTTTCGTTTGTACCTCAGGATATATGCAGAGTGATTTCTAGTTGCTTCTAAAAAACCTAATTTGAAAATCCTAAGAAGCCAATATCTTTCCACAGTATATCAGCAGATGAAGTTTAGAAGAGATAAATGGACCAAATTTTGCAAGATACGTAAAAATGTCACCCCTAATAAAAGTTTTTGCTTGTCAAATAAATGGGATTTGCGTTATAACAAATTTAACTTTTTATACAGGGAGTATAAAAAATAAAAAAACCATATTTTGCATTAGAGTAAACATACCTTGTTTATCATTTTTCACCAAAAGAACAAATACGAAATATGTTTTAAATTTAACCCTTAGCCGAAGTACAAGATTTCATTAACAAATTTAAATATTAAAAGTAACGAGTTTTATCACATTATTTTCTTAAAGTACCAACTATTCTTTCCCAAACCTTTAACCGGAGAACTAGTTTCTACATATTAAACAATATTGACACCTATGGACATGTTTGGCAATGTCTTTATTAAATGAAGTAACTGTTTAATTCAAAATATTTCTTATTCAAGTGCAATTTTAAAATAATACAATATTTATTAATTATTAAACCTGCTTTAATTTTTTATTATAAATATCAAAAATTAGCAGTATTTCAGTCAACAAAATTAAGTAATTTAAAGTCTAGCCTCTCTTAACTATACTACTATGACTCTAAATCAGTCAAATCTCTTATCAATTAAATTTTAATGTTAATTATTTTTCTACCTGAGATAATAAGTCTTAATAGTTTTTATAGTAAATCACATTAGTCTGATTGTAAGGTAAGTAAGATACCTATAATACCTAAGCAGTCTCATTAATTTTCATATTATAATACCACGGATATTTGGCAGATACACGTTTTTGCGTTATTTTTTAAGAGCTTACGGCTTTTTCATGGCTATGCGGATCCACATAGCTGGTGCGGGATCCCCCAGGCCGTCAAATCATCCGGGATCCCGCGGGATTGCGGGATCCCACTTGGCGGGGTTGCAATCCCTACTCGCAAGCGCAATCTGCTTGACAACCATCTTGTTGAAAATACAAATTTTTGGCGAAAATTGAATGGTAAATTTTCGAGTTCATCGCTAAAAATGTGTCCAGCATTTCTAAGTAAGATATTCTATTGCAGGAATATCTAAAAAACTATGGGCCTATAATGCCATGGACAGATATAGCGCAACACACCTTCACTTTTATAAAACATTGTCTTCGCCTCATTACTCTAAATTCGGGGTTTTCTCGAGACCAGTACCTGACATGCTGGAATACTGTTCCATTAGTAGAAAACGAACATTCATCAGAAAACATAAATTTATAGAAATGGATATTTCCACTTAAAAGTTGGTCTCTCACCCATAAACAAAAATCTAGTCTTTTCGCTTCATCTCCTTCTTTCCGTGTTTGGATAAAGTAGGGTTTAAATGCAAATAATTTACTCTCTTTTGAAATCATCTGAATATGATATTTTTGGCATAACCTCTGGAAGATGTGTGGCAGCATCGTTTTGGTCATATTTTGTTCTTCTTCTTCTTCTTCTTAAGATTCAAAACCGAACCAGTTCCTTGGAACTTTTTTATTGTGCTGTAGATTGTCATTTCAGTTATTGGGATTCCTACAAATTTCTCGATAAAATTGTTCCATGTCCCATGACACTGGAATATAAAAATCCTTCGTTCTGTAGATACCATTTCCATGGGAAGTATTTTAAATTAAAGAATTGCTTCATTTAATAAAGACAATGACAAATATGTCTATAGGTGTCATTATTGTTTAACATGTCGAAACTAGTACTCTGCTTAAAGGTGTGTGAGAGAATAGTTGGGACTTTAAAAAATAATGTGATAAAGCTCGTCACTTTTAATATTTAATTTTTTTAATGAAATCTTGTCCTTCGGCTTAGGGTTTCATCATTTAAAACATATTTCATATTTATTCTTTTGGTAGAAAATGATAAACAAGGTATTTTTTATGCTCCCTGTATAAACAATTTAATTTTTCATAACGTGAATCTTATTACTTTTACAAGTAAAAACTTTTATTAGGAGTGATATTTTACGCATCTTGCAAAATTTGGTTCATTTGTCCTCTTCTAAACTTCATTCGCGGACACAATGTATAGGGAATAGAAGACCAACTTTTAAGGCTGGGATACATTAAGTTCTGTCCTCAGTTGTAAAAATTATTATTAATTAGTATTTTTAAAAACTAACAATAGTTTTTTGATGTTTCAGGGTGGGTGAAAAGTTTGACATAAAAATAACAGACAATTGTCTGGCAAAGGATCTATTTCCCAATGATTACTTTTGCGTAGGAGACAAGGAAAGTAAACCTATAAAATGGATGGCTCTGGAAAGTTTGGTATATGACCAGTGGACTTTTCAAACAGACGTCGTAAGTTATTTTAGGAAGGTTTTTTTTTCTGAACAGGATGTTTAAATTCTAGTTCTTTCTCAATATTTTAAACAAATCCAATTAGTCCCAAAAATATTTATCCTACCGTCTTTTGAAGGTTAGGGTCCATATTACAGACACAAATTAAAAAAAAAAACAATATAAGGAAGTAAAGAAATTATATTCTGAAACTGAGTCCATGTAGGTAGCAGATTAAATATTTGGTTGGCCTCCGAAACAGACTACCTAGTTTAGGTGTGAATAAGGTATGATTCAAGGTTATCAAGGTGAATAAACTTGGTTGCAAAGAATCAAATAACACCTCGTCCATTTTTTACATACATATCTCTCTTATGTGCAAAGACAGAGAAGGTATATACAGAGGGTATCCTAAATTTGTTAACACACTTGGACAGTAGTTCCCAGCCAAAATAAAAAATAATGTAGAGGCTCGCCTCTAATTTGATTGACATTTTTTGATGAAAATTATTTACCATTAGGTATCACAAAACAACATACCATAAGATAAAAAAAACGTCCTCAAGGTATGCCGTGGAATCAATGACGCTTGTCTTGAACTATTACTCTTGAAAGGTAACATAGGTAAAAGGCATAGGTAAATGAAGAATAGACCTCTCAAGTTCTGAAGTTTTTAAGAAAATTAAATATGGTAATCACGGTAGAACAAAAAGCTTTTATGATCGAAAGTTACTTTAATGGTAGAAGGGTTGATGCCCAGTGGGTTTATTCAACACGGGACACCATTCAGGATTTTCAAGCAGAATTTCCACACATAGTCATGGATTTCGAGCAGTTTTGCCAAGTTTTGACTAGATTTGTGGCTTTGTTTAGAGAAACAGGAAGTGTGAATAGAAAGGAAGGAGATTCAAAGTTCGCACTGCACAACAAGTAGAAGAATTGAGGCCAATTGTTAATGAACACCCACAAACCCCTATTCGGCGTTTAAGTCAGCAAGTAAATTTATCCTACGGAACCTGCAATACAATCTTGAAATGTGACCTGCATATGCACGCTTATCGTCTCAGCTCAGTCCAAGAATTGTTACCAAACGACAAGTCGCAGCAAATGCAATTTTCAGAGTGGTTTATAAGTAATTTGCATAATAATGAAAACGTATTTCAAAAAACCATTTTTACTGACAAGGTATGGTTTCACCTCTCTGGTTATGTAAATTCTCAACAAATGAGAATGTGGAGTTCTGAAAATCTACATTTCTTTATAGAGAAGCCTCTGCATTCACAGAAAGTTGACGTGTGGGCGGCCATATCGAAAAGAAGGTTAACTGGAACTTTTAATTCGGCGGTACGAAATTCTAGAAAAAAAACGCATTAGACGATGAAGAGATGCGACAAGGCTACTTCCAGCAGGACGGGCACCAATTCACGTAACTCTTAATAATTTATATTTTTTTGAAGAATTTTTCGAATACCGAATTATTAGTCGTAAGATGCCAGTTAGGTAGCCACCACGGTCCTGCGATCTCACGCCGTGTGACTTTTTTTATGGCAACACATTAAAAACTCGATTTTCAAAACCCCGTGTGAAAATTTAGAAGACCTACGAGCTACAATTACAAATCCATTTCACTAGATTCACAACTCCCCCCAAGTGCTCACCAAAGTTTTTGATGCTGCAAAATGAAGAATGAGAACATGTTTGGAAGTAGAAGGTGGACACGTCTCTCATTTAGTCTAAATTTATACTTTTTAGGTTCTTTGTTGTATGTGTTTTTTTTTAAATTCTGTATTATGCAGTGACAATGACAATAATGTAATTTTCTTAAAAATTAAAACTTCAGAACTTGACAGTTTTATTTTCCATTCGCCTATACCTTTTACCTATGTTACCTTTCAAGACACGCGTGATTTATTCCATGGCATATTTTGAGGACGTTTTTCTTGATCTTACGTTGTTTGTACCCGTACTTATAGTTATTAATTATAATTATTTGCCACAAATGTCAGATTTTAGTTGGTTTGATTTCTTCGATAAGGTAATTACTAAAATTTAGGAAGAAGGCAAGTGAATGGAAATGTTTCGTCATGCAGATTATTTATAAGTTAAAAATAAACAAGATGATGAGGATGAGATTTGCTTAATTTTAGTAATTGATATGATGACCTTCTGTATGCTTTAAAACAATTAAGGGGGTTTGCGTTACTTTTTGCTACATAATTTTATTACACCAGAATAATGATTTTAAATTTTACCTTCAGCTCCATAAGATTATAGTAATAATAAGAGAGTAGCTTCAATCTAATGGCGTTTTAAAAAGCTGTGTAATTTAAAACTAATAATTATGGTTTTTGGTTGATTCTTATGAGATGTTTAAATGTTAACAAATAGGACAATTAGCTTGTTCAGTCAGTTCACGTTTTCTATAAATATGTTAATATTATTTCACAACTGGTCAATTGACTATTTTGATTTTTTGTCAAATGCTCGTCAAAGTCGCAAAACTGTAAACTGTAAAACCAAACCTAAGGAAACCTGATAAAATCCAAAAAAGGTTCGTTTAGGTTTGTTCAGGATATTTTTTCGTCTCTTTTTCCTTAAAGCTTTCCAAGCTACTAGAGTTCATAATTTAATTTTCTAAATACTGTTTTCTAAAACATATATTTTCGAAAAATGTATCTACATATTTTAAAAAAAATACTTGACGTTATTGACTTTGATGCCAAAATAAATAAAGAAAATAGTTTATTACCTAATTTGATTTTATTGAATGCTTTTTTGGGAATCAACCACTGTTCTCTCTATTGAGTCACTGTATACTTGCATGTAATTCAGTGTGTCCACAGTGGCTAAAGAGGTTTTCTTTTTAGAAAAGCTTCTACCTTTTAATTCTTGATAATTAGATAAAAAAAGTCATTCCTACAATGTTCGCGTATGAAGTGAACAATGTTATTCTTTATAGCAAATTTATTTTACAGAATAAATATCCCTTAGGGAAGATAATGAAGATTACATGATCCACTGTTCCCACATTGACCCTGCTTTTGTAATATGAAATTAAAAAAAATGCTAGATGATTAGACAGTTAAATGGTGTCTTGTGAGGTGAAAGAGTTACAAAGGCAAGGCAAGAATTTGAAGGAATTAAATTCATTACTATAATCACTAGTAGAGTAATACTATTAACCAACATAATTTGCTAATTAAAATTTTTTTTTCATAAATACTACCGAGGCATTTAAGATGCGAGTGGTATTCACTGTGTATTTGATGAAAACAACAAAACGTTATACATTTTACCTTGAAATTTTCTTTAGCGCTAAGTAAAAGCACATTTTATAGTACTGGATCGTATTAACAACTTGCTTTTAAAAAGTCACCCAATTTTGCCTCTCGCCTTTGAATGTTGGCGATAGTAGTAGTCACTGTATATCCGCATTGCTCTAAGGCATTTAGTAACCAAAGAGTTGGACCTTCTAATTTTGTCATTTAACAACTCTACTACTAACATTTAGATTATTATTAATGTTGTAAAATTGCACATACAGGGTCAGATAAGGATAAAAAAAGTGTATAGACAAGGTAAATCCAATAAAATGCTGCTAATAACATATTTGCTAAATTTAATACCATAAAATACTCAAAAATATGCCCATTTGTACTTGTAGAAATTTAAAACGGATGCAGCCAGTACTTTAGATAGAAAATAAATAAGTTTAGTATGGTAAAAGTATTTGCGTTGATCTGCATCAAAAGAATTAATAATATTCACAGTGTTATTTATTAATTATACAGGGTGACCCACCAAGAACTTTCCACCTAGGTTTATTTTCTTTTAAATAAATAATTCAAAAACACTTTAGTTTTCAGCGGGACATATTTTTTTGGTATTTTCACCCTGCTGCTTCGACCCCTAAGCCTTTGGCTGTCACCCTTAAAATCTTAAATGGGAAGGGGGTCGAGTGACGCCTCATTTTAAAAGAAATTGAATTGTCTTTCCAATGGGACCTTGCTAGTTGAAATCAGGTGAGTAGTTTTCGAGAAATTAAATGTTAAAGAAATTTGGTTTTAAATGTAAACAAAATGTTAAATACGCATAAACATGGCAATACTGTAACAATGGGTCTTTGGAATTCCACTTGTTCTGTTGAAAAATGGGATTAGTTTGTTTTTAATATCGGTTAAATTTATAGTAAAACTAATAATTTTGCTATATAAATATTGTTCTGCTTTAATGAATGCTATTGAAGAAGATGATCGTTATCGACCAGAAAATCCAAATACATAGATACATGAAAATACTAAAAAAATACGTCCCCCTGATAACTAAAGTAGACGGGTCCGAGCGTTTTTTGATTTATTTATTTAAACGAAAATAAACCTGGGTGGAAAGTTTTCTGTGGGCCACCCTGTATAAGAAGTAATTTAGTAACAAACATGTTAAAGAAAACCGAAATAGTAGGAATGGTTGCTTATAGCTACCTTTAAATCATAATTTTTTCCAGTGGTCCTTTGGTGTTGTTTTATGGGAACTAACAACTATGTGCCAACAACCGTACGCAGATATAGACCCATTTGAAATGTCAACTCACCTGCGGACAGGGTATCGGTTAGGTCAGCCTCTGGGATGTCCGGACGAATTGTAAGTAAATTAAATAAATGCCTAGTCGATCAAACACTATTTAAGTAAATTTAAAGTTGTTATTAAACAACAATTTTAAGAACTGGAAAGGCGTTTACCTTTGTGATTTTTTGTATTTAACAAATTATTTATTGTGAGAACGTTCTCTAAATCAGAATAGCATCCATCAAAACTTACTCTGCAGGGTGTCCGAAAAGTCTTAATATTGGCAAATATTTTTGCTATTAGTAAAGCTAGAGACACCAAATTTCAGGTGTATCTTATTGGTTAATAAATCTACTTTTTGGGGTAATTTAACTTTTTCATCCCCCTTGACGGGTGGCCCTAGAGAGTTGAGGTCAAAAATTTTAAATGCAACCCTATGCCGTGTGGTTCCTCATTTTTAAGGTTAGGTGGAGGTGTACTTCGTTTTCTTTCCTGAAAGATCATTATCGGTAAGTATATTTGCATCTACACAGTTTAACATTTTTCTCGGTATACGGCATCATTAGTTTGCCGAATAATTTTTCTCCGTTCGATATTGTGGATACGTGTCTGTCCAACGTCATCCAAACTGGTACCCTAAACATCAAAGGCGCCGACAGGTTTTGTCGCTTCTCTGTGATTGCTATTCTCGGACTCTGCTTCTGGATCTGGACAAACCAGTCAGTAGACCGTTCAGAACTATTACTGACCAGGAGTATTTTTGAATTTTTAATTATGGACCGCTCAAAAACACAGCAATTACCTACAATTTCTATGCAAGAACTCAGTAAGTACCAAGTAGTAACTGTTTTCGTGTAGGTTTTAGCACTTACTAGGTTTTTTCTTGGGGAAGTCCTCTGGTGTAAGCCAGTTACTGTGTTTAGAACAAGACATAACTTCCTTATTTTTTGTAGTATCTAGAAAGGTTCGTCAAAACACAGCAAGTGCAATAGACTAATATACTCAATTTTTTCTTGGGACAGCCGTTTTGTCCTTACAAGTTTTTCAAAATTTTTAATTTGGCTCAGTCGAAACGCCCCCTTCCCCCACTCTGCTCCGCGCATACGCGATGTGGTATGGTGTTGGTGCCGTGGGCGGCGGGTGGCGCGGCCGATGGGTGGAAATCGGGCGGCCGAGGTTTGCTCAGGTTAAGTGGGGGCGGATGGCACGGAACACGAATTGTGCAAGTATAGCTTGCACTTGACCGATTTTTTTTTCTCTTATTACTTTAAAACAAGTTTAGAATGTCCACCATGAACTTCTTAGCAGTAATAAAGTCGATTTTAGACTTACTTTTTCGAGAATGGCAGGTGTTACTTCCCGGCAGAGTTCAAAAATCGATTTTATTACTGCCAAGAAGTTCATGGTGGTCATTTTGAATAAGATTGTTGCTCTCGATATTTCCAAGGCCTTTGACCAAGTATGGCATGCCGCACTCCTCAACAAACTACCTTCTTACGGTCTTCCTGCCAAACTATGTACCTAGATCGGTAGCTTCCTCTCTAATCGGCGCATATCTGTTGTGGTTGACGGTCACTCATCTAACTTCCATCCTATCAATGCTGGCGTCCCCCAAGGTTCAGTTCTGGCACCAACCCTATTGCTTCTTCCCATTAATGACCTCCTTTCTTCAACTACCAATCCCATCCACAGTTATGCCGACGATAGTACTCTTCACTCCAATATTCATTTTTCCAGGCAAGTTTCGAATCAAGAGTTGGATAATAGACGCAGATCTATGTACCTATCCCTTTCCCAAGATCTCCAATTAATCTTAGACTGGGGTGCCAAGAACCTTGTTCAGTTCAACGCCTCCAAAACCCAGTCTTGCTCCCTGTCACGCAAAAAATCTGGCAACGCTTACCCTATCCACATGAATGGCCAAGCCCTACAAAACAATGAAACATTCGATCTTATTGGCGTCGCTTTTGAACATGATCTCAGCTGGCATAAACACATTACTTCGGTAGCCACATCGGCAGCTAAAAAGTTTGGTTTTCTCTTTCGAGCCAGAATATATTTCTCCCCTTCCAACTTATACACTCTCTATGTTTGCTTAATAAGACCTAACCTAGAGTACTGCTCCCACATCTAGGGAGCGGCATCACATTCGACACTTAACATCCTTCATTCTATCCAAAAGAGAGCCACTCGACTTATCAATGACCCAGCCCTCACGAGAAAACTCCATGCTCTCGCTTATCGCCGCGCTGTTGGGGTGTTAACCGTTTTCTACCGCTACTTCCACGGATTTTGCTGTGAAGAACTAGCCGGTATTATTCCCACCTTAACTGTTCCTAACAGAACAACAAGAGGCGCGTTACGTATGCATCCCTTTACTGTCCAGCTACAAAAGCCTAGAACAGACCACTTCTCTCGCTCATTCATACTTAGGCTCTCCAGATTATGGAACAAAGTGCCTGCAGATGCTTTCCCTTCCCGTCCCAACCTCCAATCCTTCAAATCCCGTGTCAATAGACTACATTTACCTTCTCTCCAGACGCCCACGGTACGTTAGTACTTAGGCTTGAAGTCTACGTGGGATGTCTTAGATAAAAAAAACTTTTAAAGTAATAAGATAAATAATAGTAGCTACCTATTTAAATTTTTATTTTTTTTTTCAGGATTTTTAATTTTTATAGACTTGCCATTTAAAAATGAAATATACAGACCTCGGGTTTACGGTAAAATGTATTTAAAATTTCTGACAGCGACTCCCTAGCCTCACCTCTCAAGGGGGTTGAAAAAGTTAAATAGCATAAAAAAGTAGATATATTCACCAATACGATACACCAAAGTTTGGTGTCTCTATCTTTACTAATAGCAAAGATATTTGCCCATACTAAGACTTTTCGGAAAGGTCAATGGAAATAGTCAACAAAGAAATAATAGAAAAGGGACAGATGGTGACAATAACACATACGTAATTCTATCTTTTTTATTGTCCGCTAAAAAATGTCCAATTGACCTAAAATATCAAAGGATTGTAAATACAATGTAATGTAATTATTATGTAATATCAATACATCATTGATTGATTTGTATATCTAAATAATGTCATTGTGAAATCATTTTCAAATTACTATCAACAAAATACATCATATTTATTTATATGTGTGTTAAATATGGAAGTAAAGCATTCGGGAGAAATTTAACGCCTCACTGTAAACTTAATACATAACACAATAAAAATATTTTGAAATCATTTTAATTTTGTTTGCATATTTTAAAGTCGATATTATGTGAGAATGAAAACGAAAGTGGTGAAGTTTAAATTTAACTGAAAGTGAAAACATGACATAATACCTCGGTCTTCGTTCGGCTGGACTACAAACCGTGATTGCCAATCGACCGTTCTTAACATTTCACTGGTTTGGTTTCCGAGTTACCATCCTATATAGCAGCGTATTATCAGCAGCTTTCCAAAATTTGAGATGTAATAACGTGCACTTACTTGATCTTAATTTATAACTTTATAAATTATGTATGAATATGCACTTTTCATTCTACTAACGCATCAACAAGATGAAGATGAAGAAGCTGGTTTAGATCCATATTAACACAGGCTTTTTAGTGACTGTATCATTGACCTTCAGCAAGAGGAGATGCAGCCGTTCATTCATAACTAGCTTGTTTTTGCTTCATACATTGTGCCAGGCACGTAGCCAGGAGTGAGATTTATTTTTCGAGATATTAACCAAACATATGTTTTTTTAAATGGAACACCCTGTATGTTTCCTAATCATTAAATTTCCCTTTTCGAGAGCTTTTCAAAAATATATAACACTTTATAGTTATTTTTTGTTTTTAGCCCTTAAATCGAACTATTTAATTTTAAACTTTAATTATGCGTAGTTAGCCGTGTTTAACATGTGGTTTAACGTCAATTCAAGTATTTAGATTTAAAAAAAACTGGTTAAATCCTGTATTTTCATTAATTTATTAAAATTGGTATTATTTTTTAAACTACAACACGACCTGTTATCTAGAGAAAATCCTAAACTGCTTAGTTTTTAATCACTTGAAAATTAAATTAGTTGCCTTGAATAATTAATAGCAAATAAAAGTCTAATTTAAGCACAAAACCTACAAAACTTTAGGTAACGAAAAGAGTTAATCCATTTAATCCGTTCTTTTAAAAGTAACAAATAACATATTAAAACCTCTATATGAACTGCTCAAACTGCAAACCAAAATGCATTTATGACACGTTTTCTTATTCTAGGCATTTATTAATGGGCGGCCTTGCAAATCTCTAAATTTCTGCTCCGTTGCGTTGCGGAGATCTTGCACTGTTCGATATTGAGTACGATATATTTTATTTTCTAAATACCCCCAAAAGAAAAAATCGAAAACTGATAAATCTGGTGACCTTGGGGGCCATCTTATGGGGCCGTGGGTCCCAATCCAACGACCTGGAAAACTGTTATCTAAATATGGTCATATTATTTGTGCATTATGTGCCGGGGAACCATCTTGCTGGAAATATAACTGATTTAATTGGGATAATATTCCAGGTATTTTGGAACAAATAAAAGGAGAAGGTAAAAATTTTAATGTCAGAACAATTTTTAAAACACGTATTACCCTTGGATCCCTTGTAATTCGCGTTAAACCTCTGAATGCACATCAAGCTTGTAAAAATAATGTTGATAAAATACCATGTCGGTGTGGTAAATTTTATATACTTATATACATATAGGCCAGTTAATGTTAGGTATAAAGATTTTTAAAAGTAAATTAGGTAAAAACGTTTGAGAAACAGGTCATAATATGATAGAGTGGAATAATTATAAAATTTTATCTAGAGAAACTTTCTCTAATAGGCGTAAATTAATTGAAAGTGCAACTATTATTCTTAATGAGGATAAATGTTTTTTTTTTAATTTTTGGGAAATATTTAACAGAATTTGGCTACCAATACTTACACAGGAAGCTAGTCAAAATATCTTTGTTTTTGAATAAATAGGCAATTATATATTCTTTTGTCCTACTGTATATAGTCTTGTGCCTGCAATACCTGAAGACTTGTCATTTTGACTAATGTCAAGATTCTGGTGACAGAAAACCATAAAACTGTTATCAAGAGAAGCATTTTTGAAAAATACTAAAGAGTTCAGGCAGAAATTTCATATTATATCATTTTTTTAATAATTTTTGTACCTAATTACTTACTTCATTTTTTAATTTAGTTGGAATTTATTATATTCTTTGATAACGAGACTAGAGACTAGATCTCAAAACGTCAAAAAAACTCTTGATCAGATTAGGGTTTAATCAGATTATACAGGGTATCCGAAAAGTCTCAGTATGGGCAAATATATTTGCTATTAGTAAAGATAGAGGTACCAAATTTTAGGTGTATCTTATTGGGTAATGGCTAATAAATCTACTTTTTTATGTAATTTAACTTTTTCAACCCCCTTGAGGGGTAACGCTAGGGAGTTGAGGTCAAAAATTTTAAATGCAACCCTATGCCGGATGGTATATCATTTTAAAGGTCTTCAAACAAGAAACATTTAACCGTAAACCGTAGACCTTTAAAATGAGATACCACACGGCATAGGTTTGCATTTAAAATTTTTGACCTCACCTCCCTAGCGTCACCACTTAAGGGGGTTGAAAAAGTTAAATTACATAAAAAAGTAGATTTATTAACCAATAAGATACATCTGAAATTTGGTGTCTCTAGCTTTACTAATAGCGAAGATATTTACCCATACTATGATTTTTCGGACACCGTGTATACTACATAAGTGATAGATTGGGGTAAGGCTTTTTTTTATAATTAAAAGTCACTGACAGTATACGAGAAATTTTCTTTTCGGGTTTTATTTAATTTTTGTACTTTCAAGCACAGTGGCTTTTATTATTTGTAAAATTTTAATTTTTCCAGTAGAGTGACATAACACTCAACTAACAGATCTTTTCAGTATGAATCCGCCACAATCATATCGATAGATATTATTTATTAGGAAAGGCGCACGCGAAACGACAACGCAACGGGCCCACAAATTATAAGAGTAGCAATAAGAATTCCAGAATTTTATTCCTAAGCAATATTTGTTGGTAAGACATAAGGGAAGATTTCTTTAATTCCAGAAACTTTGTAATTTTCTTTTATCAGCAATAGCCCACGTAGACCTCAAGCCTAAGTACTAACGTATCGTAGGCATCTGAAGAGAAAGCAAATACCCATTAACACGGGATTTAAAGAACTGGAGGTTGGGAGGGGATGGAAAAAGATCTGCAGGCAATTTGTTCCATAATCTAGAGACCCTAGGGTTTTGTAGCTGCTGGACAATAAAAGGATGCATACGTAACCCGCCGCTTGTTGCTCTGTTGGGAACAGTCAAGGAAGGAATTATAGCAGCTAGTTCTTCAGAGCAATATCCGTGGAAGTACCGGTAGAAAAGGGATAAATCCTGAAGAGAGATGGAATTTTTCTTGTGAGGACTGAGCCGTTGATGAGTCGAATGGCTTCCTTTTGAATATAATCAAGGATGTTAAGTATCGAGGGTGATGCCACTCCCCAGATGTGCGAATAGAGTTCTAGATTAGGAGATCTTATTTGAGAAACATAGAGAATGTGTAAGCTGGAAGGTGAGAAGTATTTTCTGATATGAAAGAGAAAACCAAGCTTTTTAACTGCCGATGTGGCTACTGAAGTAATGTGTTTGTGCCAGCTGAGATCATGTTTGAAAGCGATGCCAACAAGATCGAACGTTTCATTGTTATGTAGGGCTTGGCCATTCATGTGGATGGGGCAAGTGTAGCCGGATTTTTTGCGGACAGGGAGCAAGACTGGGTTTTGGAGGCGTTGAACTGAACAAGGTTCTTGGCACCCCAGTCTAAGATTAATTGAAGATCTTGGGAAAGGGATAGGTGCATAGATCTGCGTCTATTATCCAGCTCTTGATTCAAGACTTGTCCGAAAAAATGAGTGATGGAGTGAAGAGTACTATGGTCAGCATAACTGTGGATGGGATTGATAGTGTTGAAGAGAGCAGGTCATTAATGTGAAGAAGAAATAGGGTTAGTACCAGGAATAAACCTAGGATTACGCCAGCACTGATAAAATGGAAGTTAGATGAGTGATGAATTTACTGTTAGTACTTCTTCAAACTTTAAAATTGTGTTATAAACAATGCGGGCCTTAAAACAAAGTATTTGTGATTAATTTCTATGAATTTATTACAAGAGCGATTTTGCAGTACCTATATGTAAGTGTATACTTAATTTAATTACACTTCTTCAATTTCAACAACGTTTTGATAAAATAGATTTCTTGTGTCGAAGCTGGAGGACGTCTAAAAGTGAAATGAAGAGAAACTCTTATTTGGATTTCATGTAACTTCAATAACCTACTAGTTCAAATTTTTGAGAGAACTGTCGACCTTAATTTAAGATTCTCTTTTTTGTGTGTACTTGGCAAATGGGTAAAAAATTCCATGCGAATTAATAAAGTTGTGCAAACCAATTTTGCTTATAATCACAAGTACATTACCTAAATTTTTATTCGTGTTTATTCGCCATTTTTTTAAACAATAATTGCTTAAAATGTAAAGTGTTTTGAAATATATAATAAGCGCAACCTTAATTATCAGTAGAAAAGAAAGAAGTTGTGCAATGTTAAGTTAATATCATTTCCCACGGCTATCTTTTACAAGGTATATCTACACTTCTTTATTTCAATTTAACCTTGAGATCATTCAATGAAAACACAATTTAAATTATTTATTTCAGGTATGCTGTAATGACGTACTGCTGGTTAAACAATCCTTCGGATCGTCCACAATTAAATCAACTTCTAGCCTACCTAAATGAATTTTACACTGCTTTGTGCAGGTTTGTATAAACATTCTGTAGAAGTAGTTCATTTATAACGAATAATTTACAATTTTAGATAAAATACAATATTAGAGGTGAAAGGGCATTTCCTTTTATATTTCACTTGTTACATTCTCACATCAGAATGCATTTTATAACTAATTTAAACAATTTAAAACGGTGTTAATTAATTTTAGTATACTAGTTTGCTATTACACGTTGTATTACACCGATATGGACACAGCTTCAAGTCTTTGGTATATGGAGCGTACCGTCACCGCATGACTTCGTCTTGCAAGGATACGCTCTGGGCCCTGGGCCCTTAAGATATTTGGTAGCGGAGCGTATCGCCATAGAACCATACTAGATTCGTCTTTTAATGACCATTGACGATACGCTTTATTAACAACCTTTAGTGTCTAGAGTAGTCTTGCTAATACCATTGACTATACGCTCTGCGTACCAAAGGACATAAAGACCTTTGTTGAAGAGCGTCACAGACTCATACTAGAGTCAGCGTGTGCATTGACGCTTGATACGTTTCGTTACCAACGACCTTTAAGGCCTTTGGTAACGGAGCGTATTATGATAGACGCATACTACATTCGTCTTACTAGGGCCATTGGCGATACACTACGCCTACCAAAGGCCCCACAGGTATTTGGTAACGGAGTGTATCGTCATAGAATCATACTAGATACGTCTTGTAAGGACTATTGACGATACGCTTTGTTAAGTGCCTTTGGTAATGGAGCGTATTGTTATGTACGCCTGCTAGAGTAGTCTTGCTTAGTCCATTGCCGATACGCTCGGCGTACCAAAGGCCATAAAGACATTTGTTAAAAAAGCATCGTAGGCGCATACTAGAGTCAGTATGGATCGTTGACGATACGCTTCGCCACCAACGACCTTTAAGGCCTTTGTTAACGGAGCGTATTATCATAGACGCATACTGGATTCGTCGTACTAGGACCATTGACGATACGCTACGCTTACCAAAGGCCTTAAAGGTATTTGAAAGCGGAGCCTATCATCATAGACACATAGGTTCGTCTAGTAGCGTCAATGGTCCTAGGGCCATTGACAATACGCTCCGTTATCAAAGGCCTAGAAGCGTATACTGTTTCTTGTTTTTATGAAAAATCAATAGAATGAAAAACAGTATTAGTAGTATTTAAAGAAGAAGTAGGTGGCCTGCTTATGCTTTGATTGCCATGTTGTAAACTGCAACTGCAAAAATTTCATCCTGGCAGGTGGCGCAGCGCTTTGATCATAAAATACTACTATTACTGGACACTCTGGACAGACGAACAAGATTTAGCCGACAATGTATCGCGACCCTGTAGATTGTAAACGACCAACGGGATGATTCAGTAAATTAAAAATAAAACATAAAAATACCTTTAATTAATGTAAAAGTAGTTAAAAATTTAAACCAAGGTAACAGCAAATCAAGTTTCCCGCATTATCTTAAGATTCTTTCATCTTTATGTATTTTGAACGGAAGCTTTCATGGTCAAAATAATCTTAAAAAGTCAGGAGAACGTTAATATTAAGAGGATATACCTTCGGTGTTCTGTCAGAATGATTTTTTTGCTGAAGAATTTGCTGTGTTGAACTTACTTTCGATAAAGCTGTAAAAGGTACTTGTCATTTAAGTTACATCCAACATAGCGCCTAGTCGTCATGGTTACTAGTATATTTAAAAGCCCTTTAAACACATCCATATATATTGTATTTTACAAGATTAGGTCTTTAGCACTTTTTTATTTAATTAACATAAAAATTGACACAAAAGTGCTAATACTTACTGCAAGACTGAATTTAAATTTGTAATAAATTAAATGTTAATTTAAGAACTGAAGATATACATTTGTATTAACTATAAGGATAATTTAAACTATAGAGGGTGGGAACCAAATTGTGTGGTGAAAGAAGAGTTTTACTATACAATACATGTAAAAAAAACTTGTATAGCACTAGAATTTCTATGAGCAGGATTGACATATCAAGGAACTGATTCCGTTTTAAAAATCCAGATACGCGATTTGGCTCCATTTTGCAAGGATTCATATCCAGCTCTGCTTTTTAACTTCCTTAACATGTTGCGCAAACAAGAGTCTGTCCCCCGCACCCTTTGGTCACCCCGTTCATTGTTGATATTAAAAATTTGATAAATGTTTTTAATTTAACTTTAGAATAATTATATTTTTACTTAGATGTTGTTGTACCTTTATTTTTAAATATGAAATTTCCAAATTTATAACTAAAAAAATCTTTTACGTAAGAGATATTAAAGGCTTTGGACTTGTTGACAGTACAAAGTACCATGACAATGAGGATAAAATTTCAAAAAGTTTATTTACCCAAGACGGTGTAATTTTTAGCGATACCCTTGTATAAATAGAAAACAAATATTTTAGGTATCTTTGTGTTTTTAATTATAACCCCAATAAAACTTGGGTTTTCGAGTGCTTTTGTCAATTTTTCAAGACCGTAAAACTTTTGTCTTTATTTGCCGATGCAACTTTCGGTATAGTTCTGACCGAAAGCGGTTAGTTTGCTCTTTTACTACCAAAAATGATGTTTTATCTTTAAGTATACAGTGCAAGTTTATTTTGAGATACTCATAAGTAAATTATGTTTTTGATTTATGATATAAATGAAAAATAAATATAGTTCCTTAAAATATACACTCCACTCCACTCACGTAAACATTAGTATGAAGGTTGTTTAAGAAGTCTTGACGTACAAAAAGCTTACTTATATTTTCATCAGACTTAATTTCTTTAATTTTATTTTTTTAATCAAAAATGACAACATACTGACGACTTCTTATCGTAGGATAATAAACTAAATCAAAATACCACAATCAGAAAACATAAAAAAATAGATGCAACAAAAAATCACTATCCCTTGTTCTTCTTCCTCTAATGCAGTTCACATTCATCAAAAAAGGAAGTGATTTGTTACATCTTCGATAGCCTTACTGATAAAAATAAGTCACTGTGGCGTCTTCTAAGGATTTATGTAAATAACCTCTGTTCCAAATTTCGTCTTTTATTTCCGAGTAGAACAAAAGTTAACATGTAATATATATATATATATATATATATATATATATATATATATATATATATATATATATATATATATATATATATATATATATGCGTTTTTGTAAAAATAATGTTGCTTTGAGTTTAAATGGCTTCTATTATTTTTAGTTTAGAAGTTATATTTAAAATTTACTAAAGTTTGCTGCAAAACTCACTCTTTACTTCCTTAAGTGCTTAATTTTGAATTTTCCAGTAGCTTGTCATGTAAAAACAAGATATAACAAATAGGATTACTAATTCAACATCGTAATTCATGTCCTTTTTTTTTAACCAAAAAGTCTATTATTAACAGTTTTCCTTGAATATCTCAAAACAAGAAAAGTAGCTAAGAGTGAGTTTTACATATCTATATATCTACGACTCATAATATAGGTTATGAAAAAAATATTATAAAATAAGGAATATTCGAATTAAAAAATTTTAGACGACGAAATAGAACAATAAAATACAAGCAAAAAATGTATTTATTTTTTTCTATAATGTAGAATTAATAAATACAATATAAAATAAATAAAAAAACTAATAAAAGCTTGACATTACCTAATATAATTTTTTTACTAGTATCGAAATATCTTTGCTCATTCAAAAATTTTAATTCAAATATTTTTTTACTTTACAAAGAAACAAATTCATACTTTTTCCGACTTCCTGTATTTTCTGATTAAAAATTACTTTGTCTTATGTCTTGATGATTTTTTTTTTTGGAAATTTCATATTAAATTATAAAGTACGATTTTATTAATATTTTCAGTGTCCCGTGCTAAAATTAGCAAAACGGAACACTGACTTATGGAATCACTTTGGTGTCCGTCCGTCCGTCCGTCCGTCTGTCACAGGCGAGTTTCTCTGAAACTATTCGATGTAAAAATTTAAATTCGAAATTTAGCACAGAGATAGAGTGTGGTGGCCCAATTATAGACGTGTGAAGTATAAAATGTTGAATTTTGATTCTGGGGGTTAATTAAAATCGGGAAAAGGAGAAAATGTAAGGGCATCGTGTAGGGTGTCAAATGAAAGCTTATTGAAGTATAAATTCAACAATATATATATGATGTATTTTTTTGTGCATTTTTTTAAACATTTTTCGGGAAAAACGCCTAAAAATGGCTGTCCCCCACACTTATCAACAAAAGGATCGCTCAGAAAAATCTGAAAAAAATCATGAACATTAAGAATTAGGTGTAGATTGAGCCAAAATTATCAGGATTGAAAAATTCTAGCGCGATCAATTATTGTTATAAACAATTTAATTGTTTTAACAATCCTTATAACTGCTGAACCATCGGTTTTAGAGACAAAGTGTTTTAACAAAAAATATTTCTCACGATGTAAAGAACAACTTTTGATCTTATACGTTTTTCAATATTTTTAATTTGGCCCACTCAGCTCCGCGCATACGCGACGTGATACGGCGTTGGTGCCGTCGGCGACGGGTAGCGCGGCAGATGGGCGGAGATCGGGCGGCCGAGGTTTTCTCCGGTTAAGTGGGGGGCTAATGGCACGGAACACTAATTGTGCAAGTATAGCTTGCACTTGATCGAATTTTTTTTATATATAAATGAATTATGTAATAAAGTTGTATATGCGGTAATGTTGCCTATATAATAAGTGTTTAAGTGTTTTGACATGCGCAAAAATTAAACAAATAAATGTTTTCATGTTTATTTGCAAAAATAACAAAAATTGCTTTATAATAACTACTGACAGAAAACCAAAAATAATTTAATATTAATAATTTTCAATACGCATTTTTTCATTTTATCATTTTTTTTAGAAACCTAACTACTTGTAGCTAATAAACTAATTAAAAATATTCCCGTTTATAGGTTAAGTTACTGATATAATATATTCTCAATCATGTGTATGTAGAAAATTATTACAATTTCATTATTTTTATGTGTGTTCCGCTGTCTGTCAGTATATCACAATTTACCAACACACAACTTTCCATCGGCGATCCGTAGAAGTCAGACATGATTCGATGGGTAACCATATCATGTTGTCCATGTTTTACGCTCAGCACAGTAGTGGTGGTCGTCACGCCCTCTGTAAGGGTGTTTTAAGTTTGTGGTTTTGTGAAAAGAAGCAGACACTATTTTATTATTTAAAAAATTAAAAAAAAACGGTTTCTATACAAAGAATAATATACGGAAATATATTTCTTAAAAACTTAATAGTTGTTAAGAAATTATTAATATATGGCTTAAATTTAAGTACCTTATTATGTCTACTACATGTAGGCCATGCATTAGCTGTAGGTATCTTATAATTAGTTTGTTTTTTGGAATTGTGTTGTCGTATGTTATTCTTTAAATCTTAACTTTTAAAATAAAATCAACAAAGGTTTATATCAAAAGAAATTGTATTTTTTAAAATTATGTTCAATAGTAAAAATAGTATGTCTCTTTTCACAGGGCTCCGTCCCTAACGGAAAGGAAAAATATCTAATCACCATCTAATAAAGTTATTTTTGCAAGAAAATACTCTGTAAATAAAGGTAATAAAAATCAAAGCGCATGTTTTCAGTATTATTGTTATTTAATATTATTGTAAAACTTTTTGACAATCCCTTATTTAAATAAGGGTTGAATGTATGGGTCAACAGGGTTTAAAATGTTAAATTAAAGAAAATTTAGGGATCAACTTTTAGTATTAGTGTAACAATAAAATAGATGATGTATAAAATATATGAAAATGCAAAATATATTTTTAAAAATACACTTTTCCTATCAAATATATGCGGGATGTTAAAAAATGTAGGTGAAAAATGACCTTAAAGTTTTTTAAAAATGCTTAAATCTGTTGTAGAGTCTTTTCAGGCTTGTAAAAGTCATTAAAAAGCTTAAGATATATTTAAAATACTTGAAGTTTTTACAAAATCTTTAAATTCAGATTTCATTAAAAAATTAAATATTAAAAGAAACGACTTTCATCACATTATTTTTTTAGAGTCCCAACTATTCTCTCTCACACCTTTAACCAGAGTACCTACTACTTTCTACATATTGAACAATAATGACACCTTTGGACATGTTTGTCAATGTCTTTATTAAATAAAGTAATTATTTATTTAAAATACCTCTCATCAAAATGCTATCTACTAAACAAAGGATTTTTATAGTCCAGTGTTATAGGGATGACCAAGTATCATACCGCTACATCATGGGACAATTGGCTGATGCGCGGGAAAAGTAGTATAAGTCTAAAATCCCAGTTTTGAGTTATGCGCGATTAACTTTGTTACCATTTGTGAAATCATACCTCGGATATTTTTTTACCAATATATTAATAATAATATCTTTTATCATTCCAAAATAAAATATAGCAGTTTTTGTTTATTTTTATTGTGATAAAAAAAAGATTTCGTGACTTATACTATTTACTACATAATTTAATTGACTTATACTATTTTGCACAGCTGAAAGAGTAAACACAATCTATTTTATTAAAAAAAAAAAATACAAAACTATTGAAAGTGAACTCAGTAATATTAAATTATTAGTCTTCTTTGAGAACGTCGTCTACACTGTAAAATCAGTTCGTAAAATAATTGTAACATTACAGTAAATGCCAATCAAGTGAAATGTATATTTTCAATTAGCTTATAGGTGATTTTTTCTATATACATTTTTAGTCATGTGAAATTAAACTTTTTATGTAACGTAAAGTATAGCGCACGTTACTAATTGGTAAATATACTGAAAATTACATAATTTTACGATATTTTACGGGTATTTACAATTTAACTGTAAAACAATTGATACTGCATTTTTCCACATTTGTTTATATTGTAAAAAGATGCGAAATACCAGGTAAGTAGACTTATAATTACTAACTTGACCTCGTATTTAAAGTCATCTGGTGATTCCCCGTCGGTCGACCGGTCGACTTCATTTCATCACGCCATTTGTAGCTTTGTTGTGTTGCGATACGCATCATTTGTGGATTCGGGAAGTTTATCATGTTAGTGTAGTTAGAATTTTGATGCCCGAAAATAAATAATTCTATTAAAAAAAGTTATTTAATGGTTTTAATCAACTTTTATTTAGAATAGCTAGGTTCCATACAGTATGTCCACGGATGGGGTTGACAAGAGGACAAATGGACCAACTTCTTAAAGATAAAAAAAAGAAACTGTAAATAAAAGTTTTTCTTTCTAAAAATTAAATTTACGGTAAGAAAAAATTGATTTTTTTGTAGGTGATGCTCAAAATATATATAAATATGAAAATTCTATTAAATAAATCTGTGTTCTTTTTGTTTTTAAGGAAAAATATTAAACAGGAACATCTTAAATTAATTAAAATCCAAAATTGTAAAAGAAAATTTAAACTTAAATGAATTATGAATTGCAAATTACTGTTGGTTCTGTTTTGTGCTATTAATTCAGAATTCACACAGTTTAAGTTTTCTCTTGCAATTTTGGAATTTGGTAAACTAGAAAAATCAAATAAAGATGTTTCACATCTTTTCGATGTAACATCTTGCGTTGAAATAATAAATCTATTACTTTTATCTTGAAATATATTTTTTTTATTTTTTGCGCACCCCATACAAAAAGTCACACTGTTCTTATTGCGATTTGATTTTGGTACGTAAAAACTTTTATTAATACTGACTTTTTATGTCTAAATATTTGTTCCATTTGTCCTCTTGTCTCCCATCCCTGGACGCATTGTATCAAAATTAAGATGTAAAAGCGCATGTACTTGCATGCATACGTCCATGTAGCTTTACATTTACATACAACTAAAATTCCGAACTTGGAACGTAAAATTTTTCGTGAAACTATTAGCAATATTACATTATTATACTACTCATATACAGACATTTGCATTAAATCGCTTGTAAATATAATGAGTACGGGTGTAAATTTACATTGACGTCAACTTAAAATTACATATCGTTCAATAAAATTAACTTGCCGGAACAGGTAATTTTATACATAAAAATAGCACTCAATTACCAGCAGTTTCCATGACATGGTAGATAATTGTAATTTTTACTTGAAGCTTCAAGGCGAAATATTACCTATTAAAAAGCAAGTAATTTTACATCAAATAATTTTACAGTGTACAAATGACAAGTCTAGCCGCGCTTAAAATAATGCAAGTGCGACTTATACTATGATACACCAGTTTTAATATTGGGTATGACAGTACAAGTAGACTTATTCTTCTTTTCCCGCTCGATTCAAGAAGGTTTTTAGACTTGTACTAATTTAACATTTTTTATTGCTTTTAACATTGAAATAGACTACTACTTTGTCCAAGGAAACTAGTCATATTTATAATATATGTTGTGCACTTAACTCATTTCTTAAAAAAATTGACTTATACTACTTTTACCGCGCATCAGCCAATTTAGCGAGAAATTTGTAGGAATCCCAATAACTGAAATAACATTCTACAACACAATAAAAAAGTGTCATAGAACTGGTTCGGTTTTGAGTCTCAAGAAGAAGAAGAAGAGATATGGCCAAAACGATGCTGCCACAGTTTTAGTTCTTCAGACTGTGGCATTATAAGCCCATATTTTTTTAATACCACTTGCAATAGAATATCTTACTTAGAAATGTTGGATACATTTTTAACGATGAACTCGAAAATTTACCAGGCTGTTTGTTCAATATCCCAGGAAGAAATCAGAAATTTCTTCAGATATCTAAGAAAGCAATTAGAAAAATGTGTTGAAATGGGGGTGGAGTTTTTGAATTTTGATATCTTTATTGTATTGCTTAGTTTATATAATATTCTTTTGAGTTTAATTAAATATTTGTATTATTTAAGAGATTGACAAACCTGTCTATATGTGTCATTATTGTTTAATATGTAGAAACTCGTATTCTGGTTACAGGTGTGAGAGAGAATAGTTAGGACTTTAAAAAAATAATGTGATTAAACTGGTTACTTTTAAAATTTAAATTTTTTAATGAAATCTTGTAGGTACTTCCAGGGCCGCATTTAGGATCTGTAGACCCCTAGGCTGAACCTGTGGTGCGAGCCCTACCGGGGGGAATATTTTTTAAAAATTAACCTGCAAAAATCGTATTTTAGAGCTGACTAAAAACCTAAAAGGAAACATTAACATCCAGATTATCCAACGCTAGTCCGGTCTAATCTGACAACCAAAAGTTTTAAACTGGCAAGTCAAGTGTAAGAATAAGACAACTAAGTTTTATACTATGAATTTGTTTCTAAGTTTTTTTGCAAGTTTATAAAGAAAAGGGCAATATTAGTTCGTTTTTTCGACAAGATGAAAATTATTTGGAAACCAAGCAAATCGCTGAAATATCAGAATAATTCATTCTTCTTAGTGAATATGAACTTTAAATATTATTATTAAATTGTAGAAAATTTTACTATACAGTATTTAGTTAATAAATTGTTGAGATAATAAAAATGAAAAGAATTAAAAATCATTAACGTATTCAACACGATTTATTAACAATACTATGAACAACTATAAGAAAAAAGACACAAAGATAAAAAAAGAAATATAACAAACAAGCAAATTTTACTTATATTTAATTCTACTTATTTTTAATTCAAGTACAGTACTTTCTCAATCAATCAGACTTAAAATGAAAGTGTCAAATAATCTTAGTGGTTAATTGGTTTTCGCCTTCATATTAATGAAGCTAGAACTTATATCTTCATAACTTAGTTGTCTTAAAATACCACTTTCAGTGCTGAGCAAAGTCAAAACTCTGAGCCTCTCTTCTAACATGGAGCGTCGAAGCCTGTTCTTGATTAACTTCAATTTTGAAAATGACCTTTCTCCACTGCTGTTTGTGAGCATAAGTGACCATAAAGCGACCTCGATAGTAAAACAATCTTTGATGTTTTTTTGTAAGAGGAGTTTATACATCCGCCATTTTTTATTTTAGCCTGTTCAAAATTAAAGTTTTTAAACAGTTTTTTATGGTACGGGCCCCTTTGTGGTGAGGGCCCATAGGCTGCAGCCTAGATAGTCTGCGCGTAAATGCGACCCTGGATACTTCGGCTTAGGGTTTAATTTAAAACATATTTCATATTTGTTCTTTTGGTAGAAAATGATAAACAAGGTATGTTTACTCTTATGCCAAATAACGTTTTCGTATTTTTTATGCTCCCTGTATTAAAAATTAAATTTCTCATAATGTGAATCTTATTTATTTTACAAGCAAAAACTTTTATTAGGAGTGGCATTTTTAGATATCTTGCAAAATTTGGGTCATTGTCCTTTTCTAAACCTCATCCGCAGACATACTGTATATGAAATGTTTGCTTAGATTTATTAGGTTCATAAGTTCTATAAAAGAGTTATATTTGCTTGTCAAGTCAAAGTAAAAAATAACATAACTCAGTTCTCTAATTTCATTATTTAAAGATTATGCTTGAAAACGACCAATTTCCAGTTATTTTCCATCAAATATTTTTTAGACATCCCTCCTCTATGATGTTGTTTGTTAACCACAAGTAAAAATTTAAGGTAAAAAATGAAAAATATAGAACAAAATATGTATGTTAAGCAATGGGAACTCCGCGAGTTTACTTTGTTCAATTTGCTTTAAGGAGGTAAGCTTGAAAAGCTATCGGCATATTGATAGTTTAGTTTGAGACTTGTTTTTTACATCACCAATCCCTATTGCTTGGTATCAAGGGGTTGCAATATTTGAAAATTTTACACAATACGTATTATTTCGCATTTAATTAAAAAAAATTGTTAAATTCACTTAGCGGCATCTCCCAAAACGTTTTAAAAATATGGACTCGCGTTATTCCCATTCTATTAACATATTATATGATATTTTCTATCACATTCGTAGACATAATAATAGGATTTAATCAGGCCTGGAACTAGTGCCATTCGTAAAATTTTTGTTAAAGAACAGTTATTGAAGAAATTCTATATAATATGTAAGAACAATAATATTTGACTTACGCTGCTTTGCAGATTATCAGCTCATAGTAGCAGGTCCTGTCCCAATTTTTATGGAATATTTTAAACATTTAATAAATTACCTCGGCACTCGTTCCTTGGCTTTAAATAGCTTTAAAAGATTTAAAAGGTCAGGTTTAAGATAAATACCTAAAATTTCAATTTTTTGTAGATATTAGCTCTGTTCGTAGAGGAATCACAAACCGATCAGCGCCAATCAAATTTTAGGTATTTGGTAACGTGACAGTTTACCGACTGGTTTCCAGTAAATTCATTGGCTCTGACTGGTTTGTGACTCTTGTGCGAACAGGGCTATTACATAGAGGTTTTAAAAATTTCTCATATCTACTTTTCAACTATAAAACGGTATCAAGCAATCTTTGCATAAAAACTACAATTTTTGGCAAATTTTACCTATTTAATCACAATATTTTTGTCCTATTTTAATTCAGATTATCCAATAAAAATATGGCATACCTCTTTGAATAAAGTATTAACGTGCCGTGGGCATCTGAAGAGAGGGAAAATGTAATCTATTGACACGGGATTTAAAGGATTGGAGGTTGGGACGGGAAGGGAAAACATCTGCAGGCAATTTGTTCCACAACCTGGAGACCCTAGATATGAATGAGCGGGAGAAGGGGAGAATTATAGAGACTAGTTCTTCAGAGCAAAATCCGTAGAAAAAGGATAAATCCCTAACAGCGGGGCGATGAACAATAGAAGGAAGTTTCCGTGTGAGGACTAGGTCATTGATGGCTCTCTTTTGGAGAGAATCAAGGATATTAAGTGTAGAAGGTGATTACCGCTCCTCAAATGTGGGAACAGTTCTCTAGGTTAGACAGGGAGCAAGACTGGGTTTTGGAGGCGTTAAACTAAACCAGGTTGTTGGTACTCCAATCTAAGATTAACGAAGATCTTTAAAAGGAATAGGTGCACAGATCTGCGCCTATTATCCAGCTAGTTAATTCTCATTTTGTAAAAGAAAGTTGAGTTATGTGTCCAAAATATATTGTGTGAGGTCATAATGCTGTCTTTTGAATCACTGTTTGTTTAGAAGGACTTTAAATTGATTTTTATACTAGTCTAAAATGTTAAATTCGAAAGATGGATGCTATGTTTTTAGTCGCAATACGATGAAGAATTCAAGAATTTTCAGAGATAAGCGTAGCCGTAATTAAACAAAAACTATACATGCCCAAAATTAAATGACGTTATCTTTAAAGTACTATTTAATTGTGTACCTTTGACAAACATTTAACAGTCGTAAGCCACGCCTTATGTTTATAATGTGACCGACATTAAAACTAATAAGAACAAAAATTTAAATTACTGTAATTCTATTTCTTTCTTTTTGAAATATGAACACTATTTATCTTGATAATGATCTTATTGTAATGGTTATACATGTTATGATACTGTTGTCAAAAATAAATGTCTTTTTCATAATATATAACGTATGTAACGTATGTAACCACAGATGTTAAAATATATAAATGTCTTAATGTTAAAACATATTTACGACAAAGTCGGATTTTATGTTTTTTGAACAAAGCTCATACAAAAAAAATTTGTATTTTTGGTGTAATAAAAAGTACTGAACGTTCTAAATCGCAGTTTTATTTTATTGAGACCGCCCGTTCCGGGACGGTCTCTATACCCCCCCCCCCCCCCCCCCCTGGTGAAAAAATGTATGTATGTTGTCGTCCGTTTCGACATTTTCACATTCTCGATTCTTTTCTCGAAAACTGTTAGTGCGGGGGCGATCAAATTTTCTGGGTTAATAGAGGGATAGTGCGTCTAGCTTGGATAAAAAATTCAGTTATACAGGGTGTCGCGTTTCGGAGTTATTAAACGTCAAAGTCGTAATTTCCACGATTTTGTATGATACACGATACAGGTCGCAAAAGTTAATTAAATCGATTTTAATTTTCGGAGGTTGTAGAGGACAGGGGGCTTCCGAACCCTAGTGAAATTGGCGATATTCGGAAAATGGAAAGTAATTTTTTTATGTGGAAAAAGTCACTTGCAGGCCCATATTGAGTTCTACATTGCTCGAAAACGAAACGTCGGACAAAAAGAAAGTTTGACACGTCAAACTTTGGAATCTCAAATACTTTCTTTTTGCAATACATTTACCTATACCTAAAACGACTGGAAATTGCAAAAATTTGGGAAAAACTGAAAATTACGATTTTTCATGAAAATTTTTGACGGTTTTTAATTTTTTTCATGATTTTTTTAGACCTTGAAAAAATTACGTGTCTGGGGAGAGGACGACCTTGGGGAAAATACGTGTCTGGGGAGCAGACGACCTTGAAAAATGTTTCTATGGGTATGTGTTTGTATGTGTATGTAGCGATACGGTTACGAAGGGCGGTCTTTTTTGCACCATCAGTCCCAAGGAGTGTGAAATCTTCCTTAATACATGGCCTAGAAACCCGAAATTTTCAATGCACGACAATGATGATATTTCCGACATTATAGAGCCCCCCCCCCCCCCCGGAGGAGGGGCGATTAGGCGGTCTTCGCATCTAGTTGTTTACCCTTGACTGTTTCTAACAGAACAAAAAGAGGCGCGTTACGTATGCATCCCTTTACTGTCCAGCTAGGAAAGCCTAGAATACCCCACTTCTCTCGCTCATTCATATAGGAAATTTTTTCTTATATCTCGCAATGATCATAGTGACTTGACAATGTTCGCGGACGATAACATGTAAATATGTTGTGCTACTACAGTTGAGGGGGCTGTCGCAAGACTTAGTGATTTACCATAAACACATTAAGTTTTAACCCCAAAAACACAGTCTTTATAAACTTTACGCCAAGAACATCATCAATCAATGAAAGCTTCTTAGTAAGGACCAATATAGATGGACACTCTATTGCTCAGGTGCCTGAGACAAAACTCTTAGGTATTTATATTGACAATTCTATAAATTGGAGCTGTCATACAACCGAATTGTGTAAAAAATGATCTACAATTTGTTTCGCTATTTTTCGCCTAAGGAATGTTGCTAACATAAATACACTAATATCGTATTATTTTGCACAGTTTGTTTCTCATTCAAAATATGGTCTAATATTCTGGGGTGCATCTCTAGGAATGTTGAGAGTTTCTAAGTTACAAAAACGATCATTAAGAAATGTTTCTGGTGTTTGGATCATGCTTTAATGTCGTGATCCTTTTAGAAACTATGTTTTTTTTACTTTGCCTGCTATGTACATCTATACTGAAGGTTTTAATTTATGTTAAAAGAAAGGAAGTGACTCCGCTGCTGGCGCCGGCAGCCATCATGGATGCCGGCGCCGGCAGCCCTAACGGTAACCGTGCTGGGTGCCGGCACCGACAGCCGAGCTGGGTGCTGGCAATATTAGAAAATTAATGTCAAAATACCTTAATTCAATCAAAAAAAAAAATTATTATAGTATAAACTTTAATGAAACTCAATCTTGGTTCAAAAATGTAACAATTATTATTCTGCGAATAATATAATAATCTTCATCTTCGTTCGCCAACAAGCAAATAGCTATAATCTCACTCAGGCCGCTTCCATCTTCTACCATTGTTATGTAAGTCGCAAACCTTAGATTTACCAGGCAATAGGTACCATCAGAGACTATAAAGAATCGTACCATCAACAAAAATAATCTCTGGAAAACATTCCATTTATTTTTTCATTCCGTCATCTTGGAAAAATAAATCTTGGAAAAGCCCATTTTAAACAACTAAAATCTCAATATCAATACAATGGTATGAATTTCTTAAAATATGCATGCATTCTTCAAAATTCTTTGCTTCAGTTGAAGCAAACGTTTTCCAAGATTAGTGAGGTCCTTTATGCGATTTTACAACCTATTTCTCTAATTAAGTTATCTAAAATGATTTTTTTTATTTGCCCCAACCTTCAAGGCTTCTTGAGTAGTGAAGTTTGACATTTTCTGGCAAATTTAGTCTTTGTTTTGCTAGAGAATTTAAATAAGCTTTGGATGAAGTATGATCGTGATTTTGTTCAAGCTCCATGATGCATAGAAATTGTTTATGTTCACTTACTTTCAAGAAAATGCTAGCCTGGCAGCCTTGCTTATACGTGGAACATTTCTTTGTTGACTCTTCATTTTTTGTCTTGAATGGTCTTCCACCTTTAACACAGGCTAACCGCAGATAATAGTATTTCAGAGCCGGATTAATATCCACCATAGTATTAGGATTTCGTTATCTGTGATTGTCAATTGTACTGCTATTACGCAACCAAAACTAATTGTTTGTGACTTTCTTGTAATCCACCAAAATGCTATTAAAATTTTCATTTGAAGAAAATTGATCACCTACTTTCATGTTTTATAGTTTTTATGCAAAAGTAAAACAACACAATGTTTACATATCATGTAAAAGGTGTAACTATTTTTATTTTAGGTTAGAACTGCCGGCACCCGAGAAATTTTCTACTCGGGTGCCGGCGCCGGTATCCATGGATCAACATTTTGGAAACCGGCGCCGGCAGCGAAGTCACTTCCTAAAAGAAATACGGATAATGTTGTGTCCATGGGGGACATCCATGGTTACAATACTAGATATAATCAAAATTTAATTCATCCAGAGCATAACCTAACTCTGGCAGAGAGAAGTCCTTATTACATGGGCATGGTTTATTTAATAAGTTACCATTAGATATTAGGAATATGAATACTTAGGCTTGAAGTCTACGTTCTGTTGTTAAAAGCAAACAGTCTTAAGGACCAAGACGTTGTACTCTGCATTCCTGAGATCACGACCTGCAACATCGTAAACCGTAGACATATTTCGCTCAACACGGTCAGCAATTTCCCACAACGAAAGGTCAGCTTCCAATAGCCTAACAATACGACCTTGCAAGTGTTATGTTATCAAAAAATTATGTTTTCGAAGAAACATCTGTCGGAAAAATGCACATTCGATACTTTCGATCCACTTGAAATTGTTTCAAAACTTAACTGTTTTTTTTTCTTACGAAAAAGGAGAGAAACCACTTTGAGCGCTTAATAAACGCCATATTTAAGAAACGGCTGCAATAGGTGTGTAGTTAATTAAAAGGAATATCCAACAATAGGTTGGTTTTCAAGACGACTGACTTGCTTTCAAGGTCACAATTAGCAATTAAAAAGAGGCCCGAAAAAAATTAAAAAGTCGCTCTCAATAGCAGTTAGTAGTCACTGCTCATTACGTCACTGCTACTTTTTTATTATCTAGACAAATAAAAGAGACATACAGTTCCTCAAAGAAATGTAAATTTTATTTTGCGCTTTTCATCATTAAAGTTACAAGCTGTAAGAGGCCAAAACCCTAAAACCTTAGCTACAGAAGATGTCCCCAATATTTTTGATAGAATTAAATATTATTTTAAAACATTTTGTCATAATCATGTGTATGCATAATACCTGAAAGTAGAACAATTACCGTAATCACAATCACACACCACGAAATTACGTCTCTGCTTTTAAAACAATTTACTTTATTTAGGAACAATTAATCTCATTAAATAAAAAGTCAAATAAAACTCAACATACATTACAAACTTATTCTTTATCAAATAAAACAATTTACACCTCCAAATGCCGCCATAAAAGTGAAATGACAGCCGCCATCTTTAGTAGCAAACAGTACCATAAACCTCTAAACCAATAGAATGCGTCCCATTTATCTCTTTCAAAAGTCCTATTATTAGGCTAGATGTTTATTCTAGGGATTTGTAGGCTGTCCTTTAGTAACAATGTTTTTATGTTGACAGAAACACTTAAACCTAACTTAAAATTTCGGGCGGCAGAAATGGCTTCACTTTCCAAACTAAAACCGAAAGTGGAACCATTTTTTGTCCTGGTTTATGGTCTTCACGAAGTTAACATTTTTACACAACGGTTATTGCCTTATATTGCCCAAAGAAACAGATTTATGCTCGGTCAAGAAGTAGACAATACGGCAGGTAAGTGAAATACATTATTTTTGGAATTTTGGGGTTGGATTTAGGAAAAGCGAAAGTGTCCAATAGGAAAAAAACGTTTTAATAATAGACCCTCTATCAGTGGTAGGTAGTAGAGCTTCTCTTTTTTAATCCTTTACTACTGCTATTAAAATGTACTATTTTTTAATATTACGATATTTTATTATCGTTTTTAATATCCGAATTTGCTACACTACACTAATATTGCAGCGCAAAAGAATAATTAATTAATTAATAAAAGATTTAAACACGCAAATTCATTTTTTCGAAATTATATATTTTCCGAAAACTGTTGTCTAACAACGCTTTTTATAATAAAAATAAATTATATTAAAACAAATTAAAGGGGACTGGATGAAATCTGGATGAAATAAGTAAGTCATGTTGTTGTAAATGGTGCGTGTAAAACGAGAAATTGGAGTTAAAGATAAAATCTTCAATTTTAAAAACGAAAAAAGAAGCAAAATAAATAAATAAAATTTTAGCAAGCAAACCCAAGTCGAAATTTTTTTTTATAATTATAATAAAAATAATAACAAAAAAGTAAAGGTGACTGGATGAAATAAGTAAGTCATCTTTTAAATGGTGAGTGTAAAACGAGTTGGAGTTAAAGAAAAAATCTTCAATTTTAAAAACGAAAAAAGAAGCAAAATAAATAAATAAATGTAACTTTAGCAAGCAACCCAAGTCGAATTTTTTTTATAATTATAATAAAAATAATAACAAGAAATTAAAGGATACTGGATGAAATAAGTAAGTCTTCTTTTAAATGGTGAGTGTAAAACGAGTTGGACTTAAAGCTAAAATATTCAATTTTAATAACGAAATTTGGGGTTTAAAAGCAACATTTTGGAGTTTAAACGTCGAGTCAAAACGTAATTTAACCATAATTTGTAGTACACTGTTGAATTCAGAGTAAAAGGCTTCTAAAATTTGACATAAAAAAATCAGGACCGTATTAAAAAAATTAAGTTGATGATCGCTGCGCAAAGACGAAACGTCAAATAAAAAAATTGATAACGTAATCTTTAGGTTCATTAAAAGTTGCTACAAAGAAGTTTTATTAGTTTTGCCAAACAAAGATGGGACGTATGTTAATAGAAAAAATTAATCCAGGGTCCTGTAATTGCAAAAAATGTAATAAACTCATAAAGCACTAATTGCTTGATATTTTTCGTATATTTTTACCTGAAGTGAAGAAACAAAGGTTTTATAAATAACATAATGTTGAAATCATCCCGTAGCATTTTTAAAAATGCACGGTAACCCGTCATATTTATTCAAGGTTAATAATTTTGTTGTCGAGAAATTATTAATCTTGAATGTGACATTGAAATTATTTTTCTCTTTTTTTAAGAAAGGATTTCAGGTTCTTTTAGCGAGGATTACATGCGAGCGAGCAAAACAAACTTTATGTATGTTTTAAGTTACGTAATTTACATCTAATGAATTTATAGAGCAGTTAATAAAATATATATACGGAAGCACAAACGAAAAACAATGTATATATAGAATAACAAATTTATTTATGGTATGATAATTAAGTCAAATTATAATTAAAATTTTAACGACAAAAAATAGACAAGTAAACTTTAGCACACCCTATTATAGATGAAAAAAACGCTATTTGAAAGGCCCACAACTAAGACGCTAAAAAATATTTTTTAAGAAAGTTTTAATTTTTTTAATTGTTTAAACAATTTTATGATTCCTTTCAAATGCTACTTTTTATCTTCAAACTAATGTATTGAATGCCAGTTGAAATGGTGTCCCCTTATTTTTTTATTCATTAAATTCCCTTTTGTAGAACAATTTCCAAAAAAAAAACATTATATAGATTTTCATATTTGTAGCCCTTAAGAACCTGATGATGAGAAGTAAGTGAAATCAGGTATTTTTAATAACAATAAAAGACTGAAAGGTTTGAATAATTTTTTCTTTTTGCTTTTTTTTTCTCTCATTGGTCTTAAAAGCTTACTTTATTTTTTATGTTTGGTCCTGTTGGTGTCCTAATAGCTGCTGACTTTTCATTTAAAAAATGTCATTTAAATGACATGGCAAATGTCATTTTTTTTAAATTAATTTTAATGTTGCCTGCATTCATTGAGAAAGTCCGTCAAAATATTAGCAGACAGTATCAAGGACAATAAGATAGAAACTTCATAAAGAATATTTCCGACATTTTTGTTCTTATTTAACAAAATTTTTTGTTCAACTTTAATATTACATTTATTCTTTACTGCAACAACTTTATGCTTATTATAATCTTTTCCCATGGGTTATATGCCCACGAGAATGCTAACTGGGACAACTTTTTAATGGCAACGACTTAAAAATGAAAAGAAAAATGTGTCTGCTGTTTAATCACGCACAATGAGGAGATTGGTAAGCCATATAAGGAATATAATTATAGTTTAACGTGAGCGAGGCTGCGGATATAAGCTAATATAAAATGATCGGTAATACTTGAATTATGGCATTTGATACTGGTTTATTCGGTGAAGTGTGAGAGTCAGGGACTATCCTGTCTTAGTTTGTTTTAAATTTATTACAACATCAAGGTAGCAAGTGAATGTTTAGTTTACACTTTTGTTTAGAAAATAACCTTGAGGTATGATTCGTATCCATTCAAATTGGTTAAAAAAGTTATTTTTACTGAATCCTGTCAGCGTACAGCATTCACTTTTATTTAAATATTTATTAGTGTAGGAATTTAAATATAAGAACCTTCTATACTCGTTGTATACCTTTCTATATGAAACAACAACAAATGAGATTACGTACCGCGTTTGTAATGTTTTATTGTGAACGTTACTTAATACTAATAATCAAGGTTATACACTGGCGTAGGAACAGGTGGTTTCACGGGTACAGGAACTACAGAGCCCACAACTAAAAGACAAATTAGGATATGAAAAATTACACCGTCTTCATTAAGAGTAGTTCAAAGCCGAACAACACGAAAAATCTTGAGAGAGAAAGGAACATATTATTCTGTCGCAATCCCGTTGAAATGTGTCTTTACACAAGCGCATAGAGAATTCATAATGTAAGTCTAGTTCAGAGAAAAGGGGTAGGCAAAGTTGTGCTTTCCAATAACAATCTTTAATAATTAATAACACCGGTACACAAAAAAAAAGTGGTCTGTACATTTGACCAGACCCATCTATCTAGATGTATTTTGATGCGCTGAATCCAAATCCGAAGTCCGTTTGGCCCGTACAACCTCCAAATTTTCAGTAAAATGCGAAAAGACGCTGAAAATGGCTAAAAATTGCGAAAAATTGCAGTTATGAAAATGAAGAAAATTTTATTGAACTAGATCAAGGATGTCTTTTATGGTATTTTGATGCGCTGAATCCAAATTCAGACTATTTCAATCTCGATCATTCATATATTTATCAAAAATCGTAAAAAATAGCAGAAAATAGCAAAAAATAGTATTGTTCTTACGTGCCAATGAAGACTTTTATTACGTATGTGGGAGTGATTTCTTGTAATATTATACTCTACAGAAGCCAAGTTACCCACTAATGTAGAGTTGAAGTCGCCTGGTGACGACGCCTGCGGGCCTGTTTTCTCACCCTGGCTAGACGCCGATACTGGGGTTTCGAATCCCTGCATCGTTAAGCACTTATTTTTATTTATCGCTTGTGCCTGCCACGACGGAATACATGCCGTTAACCCAGGGCCTCTGCCAGACGGTTCTGTTGCCCACGGTCACCACGTGGATGTGCCCTGGTTACAGGCACAAGCAATCAGTCCTCCGAAGTTGAATTACAATTTCTAGCTATTTTTATCAGTTTTTGGCAATTTACTCAAAATTTGGGGGATGTACGGGCCAAACGGACTTCGGATTTGGATTTGGATTCAGCGCATCAAAATACATATAGACAGATGGGCCTGGTCAAATGTACAGACCACTTTTTTTGTGTGCCGGTGTAATTGATAACTGATAATGGGTAATTGATAACTGATAATTAATAATTAATAAGTCAATAAAGATCTTTTTATGTGAAAGAAGGACTTTTCTATCCGTATTTACTTCAGGTTTTTTGTGAAAATTCGGTGGTATGCCATTTTTAAAAATTTTATTTATGGATAAAAATCTACATGGAGGAGTAATTTTATATTTTTGTTCTAGAAGTAAACCCGATCCACAATTAAAATAAAACATTCTCTAGAAAGTTATTAGTGAAAGAATAATAAATCGGAATAAACAGTTAGAGATTTAAAAAGAAACAAAAAGAAATAAATTTCATGTGTTTTTCATCAAAAAACTATTGAGTTAGCTGTAAGCTTTGTCAAATAAAAGAAGTAACCTGTTGCCCTATGATATCTTAAAGTACTTTAAGGGGGATACTTTTCGTTGTGACACATTGTATGTTCGTTACGCTTTGCAAATATTTTCAATTTCTAGAACGCATATATAATGTAAAATAAGTGTGCTTTATACTTTAATTTGAACAGTGTGAAAACTAAATATTGCAGTACGTTTCACAATTTTGTAATCGCTAAACCTGCTTAAACTTTTATAATATTAAAGCGACCTTTCACACAAACTGCATTTATTTTCACATGCCGTTGCAGGGTATTTTAAATTAACTGACATACAGTCTATTCTTTTAAAAACACCTTTTGATGTTTCGACTCAGAAGAAATTATTCTCTATGTCGCACCGTAGATTGTGTAGCGACGAACAGATACATTTATTTACATCCGTTTTGGCGCCAACAATGACAGTCTGTGTGTACCCAATAGCGACATTGCCAAAGTGGGCGAAATTAACCAAGCATGTTTTCATTTAATAAGGTCTTATCATAAAGATCCGCTTTTTCCAACATTGACATGTTGTATGAGACCGAGAAGAGCAAATCATAGAGAAGCGACAAAATACGTCGGCACCTTTGATGTTACGGGTTAATATTTTGTGACCTTGAGTCTAACTAATAGACCGTTGGCCGGTATAACACACTGAGAAAAATGTTTACAGCAGTCTAATAAATGCTATACACTAAAAAACAAGTACCTGTAATAAATGCCCGTGGAAATATTTTTTCCTACGCCCACCTATGAAAGTGAGAAAAAAAGCACGGTTAACTTGGCTAGACAGTGCCTTATATCACACGCGTGTTGAAAAGTACTTTGCAACACATGTGTTGAAAAGTACTTGTCAACATGACGATGACGTTTGAACAGATGGTGCCAATTTCTATTTTCGACACGTGTGTTGAAATGTTTTTCAGCACACGTGTTGAAAGTGGGGGTATTAAATAAATACAGAAATTGGGGTTAACCGCCTTGGAACTCCAAGATCTGGCTGATAACCTAGACCTAGATCAGTCGGACATCGACGATGTTTCTTCGGATAGTGAGAATGAGTTGGATTTAGGTGTGGAAAATGAGGATCCAAATGATATGGAGATGACAGAAAATACGAGCACTTCTTCGGATGAGGAGCCTCTTGCACACTATCTGCCAGGTTGCCAGAAATGATGGTCACGTACTCGTCAGTTTGCACCATGTCAATTCAATTTTCAAAACGAGAACATACCTAACGGATAGGAGAGTCAGGACAGAAGGAAACATCCACCTACCTGTATTCACTAAACAAGAACAAAAATCAAGATCAAAATGTCGATTTGCAAAATGTGGTAAATGAACATTTGCCAAATGTGACTTATGCAATATTTATCTTTGTTGTGCCGTTGAAAGAACCTGTTTCGCTCTTTTTCACAAATAAATGTTTTTTTCCTTCTGTTGTTTCTGTATTCCTCTAGACCCAAGGTATCTTATTTGATACCTGATTTTTTTTGAAAAAAAAAACAACAAATTAAAAAAAAATTGAGCATAATGGTGTTACTTTGCCCCCGTTCTTAACAAAAAAGTAGAATTTTTAAATAAATTCTCTCAATGGACCTTGGATCTGAAGAGGTTAGGCGTAATTCTGAAATAATACTCCACTTATTTTAATATATTATATCAAACAAACATAAACAAGATTTTTAACACAAATACTATTATTTTATATTATAATATCCATATATAATTTTTTTAAAAAGTCATAATAAATTTGGTAACCACCAAATTTATTTAATAATTTTATCTTCAGTACATTAAAATATTTTAACTTTTGTAAATATCTTTGGCTTTGGTCATTGGCCGTATTAATTCATTGTTTCCCTTAAAATTAAAACATGAACTTGTAATAAGCCGCTTGTTGAGTAGTATTCCCATTATAGTATCAGTATTTAAACGGTTTCCTTGATTACTTTTAAACAAATTTACAGCTGAAAAGACTCTCTCAACATTAACATCAAGAGATGGCGCTAGGAAATTTGCGTATAAAAGTATAATAAACGAAAAAGCGATATTTTACAGAGCTAAAAGTGGAGAACGGTAGAAGACTCTCTAAAGCGGTAGAAATACCGCTTTAGCGGTAGATCTGGCAACGCTGATGCCGGCTACCGCGAGCACATGTTTATGACAATTGGCCGGTATAACCCCCACTTAAACGTTTTCGGCCGGACTCGCTTATGTCGCTTCTCTATGATTTGCTCTTCTCGGTATGAGATATGCACTATCCGATTCATGCAAGCGATGATAGTAACACTTTTTATCCCCACCATATCATTATCATTCTGTCTGGCGTTCGCGTAATTCTCTTAGATGTTGGCGAGTGGCGATAAAATGATTTATGAAAGAACAGTTTTATCTGTTCATTGCTACATATTCTAAGACCAGAACATTCCAATTTTCTACTTCTCCGACGATGTTAATTCTAAAAAGAATCAAGATGAGCTAAATATTAGAAATTCATGCAAGCTACAGGACGGTATGAATTTTTAAATTAAAGCAAAAATTGACAGAACCATCCAGTGAAGTACCTACCGAAGTAGTTTCGAACTCATTAAGATTGTGGTCTTATGAAAAGAGGCAGGTTATTTTAAATTATTAAACAAAATTAGAAATATGTTTTTATACAAACTTTGTGGAATCTAAAAGTTAATAGACAAGAAAAAAGTCAAATTTCTCCCCTTCCAACTTACACATTCTCTATGTTTCCCAAATAAGACCTAACTTAGAGTACTGCTTCTACATCTGGGGAGCGGCATCATCTTCGACACTAAACATCCTTGATTCTATCCAAAAGAGAGTCATTTGACTCATCAATGACCCAGTCTTCACAAGAAAACTCCCTTCTCTTGCTTATCGCCGCGCTGTTGGGGATTTATTCATTTTCTTCTATTTCTACGAATTTTGCTCTGAAGAACTAGCCGCTATAGTTTCCCCCTTGACTGTTCCTAACAGAACAACAAGTACGTATCCATCCCTTTACTGCCTAGCTACAAAACCCTACAACATTCCACTTCTCTAGCTCATTCATACCTAGGGTCTCTAGATTGCGGAACAAATTGTCTGCAGATGTTTTTCCTTCCCTTCCCAATCTCCAATCCATTAAATCTCGTGTTCATAGATTATATTTCCCTTATTTTTAGATGCGGATAAGATCCGGATGTCCCCAATCCTTACTCAAGAAATTGATTTATTTTCAAATGATACCAAATTATTTCCACTACATTTAGGCCATGTATTAGTAGTATCTTAACAATTAACAAGTTCTCTGGGACTTCATATTACTCTTTGTATATTAACCTTTGGAATCAGCAAGAAGTAATATCAAAGGAAACAGCATTTCTTAAATTTTATTCAGTAATAAAAATAGTCTCTCTGTTTTCACAAGACTCCATCTTTAAATAACAAAGTGTATTCGTTTAAGAGATATTTCTTTTAAATGCATAAGTCCTTTCCCTTCTATGGATGAACAAAAACTTAATATGTTACAGATATAGTCAAATTATGACACAAGACTTCTTACACTACACCCTTACATAACTGCATACTTGACATTATTTTTCAAACGTGCCTTAGTCGGTATAAAAATTAAGGTTGATTTATTGAACCTAAGCATATTACAATTCTGAGGACGGAAATAACGCAATATTAAATAATTTAAAAGAAATTGTCCGTGTACTAAATTTATTTAAAAATATAAGGAGGTTAACAATAAAAGTACTCCCACAACGAAAACATTTACTGCTATAACAAAATCTAGCTCCGCTTTAAAATACTACATATCCCATCTCTTAATGCGGTACAGGAAGTAATTACTAATAAACATATGTAACATTAAGCTGGTTTAATATCTCTATTAAGGCTTGCGTTTTAGTAGCTACTAGTCTTAAAAGGAAAAATGAATTTTTTTAAAATTAGGCGAATTATTTTTATAAACGCATTTGTTTTTCCTAACCCTAACTAGGCTTTACAAATTAGTCTAAGAGAGTATATTTATTTTTGTGGTATCAAATATTATTAAACTTTTTTTTAAGAAAATTGCTACAAATAAATATTTTATTTTTAGAATTATTTTCAGTAAACTGGAAATCAGATCGAATGTAGAACAAATTTATTAATTATTTCACTGCAGTACATATCTGGGAATGTATATGTACAAATCAAACGTAAGGCATTAAAGCATTCCTTTTAGTTTTTACTTTTACTTTCAATGTTAGCACACATAGTGTAGTATTTAAATACCACTTGCGCTTAATATCGCCACAAAACTTTGCTTTAAGAGGGCGCTGCTTTAAAAAATCGCAGAGAGAGAAAGTAATGTCCTTAAAAGTTTATACAAATTTTATTGCGTATTTCAATTTTTTGCACGTAAAAATGTCCATTGTTTTACTTTACCCGCTCTACAAGTTCTTAAAAACATTTAAATTGCTTTTCACCGCATTTTCTCCGTAACGGTTACAGACATATTTTCAAATTCTATCACAAGTTGTCTTTAAATGTCACAAATCCACGTAAAATATCAGTCTCCTCTGTACAAAATAAAAGAAAATGTCTAGAAATGTCTTAAAATCAACTGTTGAAGTTTTCACCATTTCAATACATATCCTTCTAGAAATTAGACAAAGTTTACTTAGTTTTCTACTGAAAAATTCACACTATCTGTTCACACTATCTGAGGTCTGCGCAGGTTAAAGATATATATATATATATATATATATATATATATATATATATATATATATATATATATATATATATAAGAGGAGAATTATTGTGGGCATGTCCGCTAAATGAACAGAACAAAATGAAAAGTTAGAATGGTAACCCGGTGAAGCCAATGAGCAGAAACACGTGTCGTACGGGTTACCATTCTAACTTTTCATTTTGTTCTGTTCATTTAGCGGACATGCCCACAATAATTCTCCTCTTATATATATATATATATATATATATATATATATATATATATATATATATATATATATATATATATATATATATATATATATAGCGTGTCCCATAAAGGTATATGGTGTTTTTTTATTATTAAGCCTGGTAAAAAAAAATAAATTTTTTGGGGAAAATCTTCTGCATGTTACCAAGTTGTTAACAAATTTTGAAACAATTTCATGTACAAAGTGTCTCAAAAAAAGTTTTTTTTAAGCTCAACATAAAAAAGTATGTGCTACAATTACTTACTGATTTCTAAAATTAACATAATTTGTTTGGAAAGTAACTTATTGAAACCTAATTTAAACATTATCTATTTTATTAAAATTTCGGTTACAAAAGTCAATCAAACCCAAGCATTTTTAGAAATAAAAACACCGAAATAAAATAAAAAATGAACAAATATATTAAGTTTCACAACTACAGCATTTTTTTGAATTCTTGGAAATTTCTCTGACACACTGACTTATTACCCGTTCTAAATGATTGATGTCAACAAAAGGTCTATGTCTGTAAACTTTTTCTTTTAGATAACTCCAAAGAAAATAGTCCAGTGGTGAAAGATCTGGAGAGCGCGCTGGCCAACGTGTTGCTAAACGTCTCCCCATCCATCTACCTTTAAAATTTTGGTTAAGAAATTCTGCAACAAATTCTGCACTGTCGCATGGTGCTCCATCCTGCTGAAACCAAATTATTTGTTTTTCTTGCAATGACAGATGGTGAAGAAACATAAATAGTTCATTATTTAAGAAATTGAGGTAGAGCTGAGATGTTAAGTTTTCTCTAAGAAAGAAAGGTCCAACAATCGGATCTTTATAAAGACCACACCAAACTATAGTTTTAAATGAGTTCTGATGTTTGCATTCAATGGTAAAATTTGGATTTTAATCACTCCATCACCGGCAGTTTTAAGAAGACCCTACTCCATTAGACGTAAACGTCGCTTCATCCGAAAACAAAATTCTTTTATAAGGGAAGGTGTCCTCTAGTTCCCCTTGGAATCACATACAAATTTTAGCGTAAATTGTAATCATCAGGTTTTAACGTAAAAATAAATGTTGGTTTATATAGATGGTATTTGTTCTTTGGCAAAATTCTTAAAGCTGTGGATTTTGACACTCGCCTGCCATCTTCATTTTCTGGCAATACCTTTTCCAAATGTGGCAATGATGACTTTGGATTTTCCACGACTTGTTGCATGACATGCATTTCATTTTCTTCATCGGCAACCCATTTTTTGTGCTTCGTTTTATACAAATTTTGAACGCTTCCCGTGGTTAAAAATGTGTGCAATATGTCCAACCGCTTTGTAGGATATGATTTTTTCTGGATGTCTATCATTAAATATTGTAGCTGCTCCTCTATGTGTTTTATAGCCATCGCCGACTATTAAAATTAAAGTTTTCCAAAAAAAAAGGAAAAAATAAATAAAATAATAAGTTTTAAAAAGCTTTTTTGAGACACCCCACAGTTCCAAAATTTGTTAACAACTGTAACTTTTATTTAAAAAAAAGTTCTGCTTAAATTTTCCAAAAAATGGACAACAAAGGTAGTTTATTCTTAAGCCTTATTTAAATTTTAGACTTTTCCTCGAATTTATATGGTAAAGATTTTTTGAAATATTTTTGGTGATATTTTAGTTTAGGAACATGCAGAAGATTTCCCAGAATTTTGTTTTACCAGGTCTAATAATTTCCATACAGGAAGAACTTTATGGGACACGCTGTATATATATATATATATATATATATATATATATATATATATATATATATATATATATATATATATATATATATATAGCTTTGTTTACTCTCTGTATATTAATATACTTAATAATATAAAATATAACAAAAAAATGCTATATTTTTAATTTTATTCCATTATAAGGAATAGTTTGTCCCTTTTGACAATACCAAGACCTTACGGAAAAATAAAAACCGCATGTTTTACTTGACAGAAGATCAATAATCTGGCAAAAGAAATTAATTTTATTCAACATTCTGCAATGAAAAAAAAATGCTTATTTAAAAAAAAGTTCTGCTTAAATTTTCCAAAAAATGGACAACAAAGGTAGTTTATTCTTAAGCCTTATTTAAATTTTAGACTTTTCCTCGTATTTATATGGTAAAGATTTTTTGAAATATTTTTGGTGATATTTTAGTTTAGGAACATGCAGAAGATTTCCCAGAATTTTGTTTTACCAGGTCTAATAATTTCCATACAGGAAGAACTTTATGGGACACGCTGTATATATATATATATATATATATATATATATATATATATATATATATATATATATATATATATATATATATATATATATATAGCTTTGTTTACTCTCTGTATATTAATATACTTAATAATATAAAATATAACAAAAAAATGCTATATTTTTAATTTTATTCCATTATAAGGAATAGTTTGTCCCTTTTGACAATACCAAGACCTTACGGAAAAATAAAAACCGCATGTTTTACTTGACAGAAGATCAATAATCTGGCAAAAGAAATTAATTTTATTCAACATTCTGCAATGAAAAAAAAATGCTGACTAGGCAAAGGTATATAAAGCTGAAACGACGCAAAAAGTAATTAAAATTCATTGTTTTAAGTGTACGTATTAAGCAAGATGATTTGATGATTAAAAGCTAAAACATGTACATAAGTGTTGTTATTATGAATACATAATATATTATAGAGAATTAATTTATTGTTTTAATTAAAACATTTCTATATGTATATTAAAAATAAAATCTTTATGTGTGTTTTGTTTTAGATTACATAGGGCTACATAATCCCCAAACACCAGTAATTCAAAATTTTATCCAACAGCAGATAAAAACATTATATATTTTACGAATAGACTTACGTCCAGAAAAAAACAGAAAAAATACAGTACCCTAAACTCTTACTCTTCCCTTTTAAAACAACCAACTCCTTGTAAAATAAAACCAAAATTATTTTATTGCTTTTTAGTTTTCTTATGGGAGTATAGTGTATTTCAAAATAAACAATACAGCTGTTTGTACATAAACATTTATTTAAGGAGCCTGGTTGTTGAAACATTTCTTCCAATAAGCCATGCAGTTTATGTAATCTAAATTCATCTACTTATTGTACAACTTATTACGTCACACTTTTTTGTAAATAGAATTTCACCAACAATACACACTTTCTTTAACGCAGAAAGAACAATACTTGATTATTTAAACACCCGTTCTTTTTCCCATCTTACATTTTAAACCTATTTTGTATATTACACATGTATGTGTAATAATAAAACAATCACCGTGGTTGTTGCATTTTTAAAGAAATAACCTAGAAACCCCAGCAAACCTGAGCAAAACCCCTAAGAGATGTTTTATATTTGTTATCGTTAAAAAATTGTTCTTATTTTAAAGTTGTTTTGAAGCGTAGTAGAAGAAACTTCTGGATATATTCTTAAGAGAGCGCAGTTCATTCGCACACGAAAGCACTTCATATTTTTAAGCTTCTTTTCGCTTTCCGTTAGAAATACAAACATACAAAAAAACGTTTGGGCGATACCTATAATGTTTTCTTCATTTCTATTGTCACCAAAACGCTAGTAAAGCTGAGTAAACCTTAGTAAACCTGAGTAAACCTGGTGAAATGCAACCAGATTTGGGCAGATCTTGGGAGTCTTTTGGTGCTTTAAGCCTTTTAAACCTGCATAAACCCCAGTAAGCCTTATTAAATCTGAGTAAACCTCAGTAAACTTGAAATGCAACCAGATTTGTGCAGAGCTTGAAAGTCTTTTAGTCCTTTAAGCCCTTTCAGCGCTTACAAGCACTGTGCTGCAAGTCCTATCCTCAACATGTAACAGGGGCTTTGTAATTGAATTACTTTATATTAGTGTTGGGTAACTGGTAACTGAAAAAAGGACTTTAAGTCCTTTCAAAGCGCTCCATGTCTTTTCCAAGAGCTTCAAGCCCTTTAAAAGCGTTTCGAGCCCTTCCAAAGGACTTTAAGTCCTTTTCAAGTGCTTCAAGCCCTTTCTAAGTGCTTTAAGTTCTTTTCAAGTGCTTATATCAGCCATAGTTAACGTTAACGATCAAAATAAATACATATTAAAGAACGTCTGCTGTACTTAGCTATTATTTGTGGGTTCTAAGCACTTTGCGAGGGATTAGAGTACTTTTCAAGAGCATAAAGCACTTTCAGCGCTTCGGCACGGAAAATTGCTTTAAAAAGTAATCGGTAATTTGAAGTATTTTAACAAAATAAAGTTATGCAATCACTTTGGGTGTGTGCTTAGGGCTTGGGGCTTGACACCCTTTTACTCAGTGCTTTGCCCAGCTCTGAATGCAACCTATTGAAACAGGATTCAAGGGATAATAAGTTAGAGGAGGACAGGACAACTTTTGCAGGAAAGAAGTATTCTATGTATGAGTAGGAAAAATGGAATGGGTCAGTCTTCTGTACCAAATATTCTCTAAAAATCAATTTTTTGAAAACAGCTTTGAGGAATTTTTCCTGTTTTTGTGTTAGTAGAACTAAAGTGCATCGCTTGCTAATGAGATCTCGGGAAAGATCCTCTTAAAAAATTGAAGTTTGTCAAATTAATATTATATTTACAAACCGTGACTAGTTGGATTAAGCAAGTAGCCACCGTGGCCGAATAAAAATAAAACAATAATTTTATTTTAACATTTTTGGCGGTGAATTTAATTGCAGATTGTAGTTCGCGGTGCTTATTAGTTGGCATCGCATAAGCCGTGTTCTCTGTTGCCGTGTCAGTTCAAGCAAGACCACTTTCACTTCCCTACAAAGCAGGGACCTTGAAAGTTTCAAACAGGTAAATTCAGTCTCGAGGACAGTCGAACGAACACAAAACTATCAATTACTTAATACGAAACTCGCCTGTATTACGCCATTTGTTATTTATGAGATTCACATCATCAACGGTGTGTTTTTTTTTCACAAATTGTTAATGCATTAAAAAAGCGACTGGTGCCATCTTTGTGTTACATACCACAGCAGGAGTACCATGTTTATTTTATTGTCATTTATGTTTCAATAGATACATACATGACTGACAGCTTTTCGTTTTGCCCCATGTTGGTCGCCAAAAATTTAAACAAACAAATGTAATTCTTGGCGCTCAGCGTAGGGCAAACAAAAACTGACATTTTAGGTTTCTAAAGGCCATCTCTTAATTACAATTCATAAAAAGGCGTTTTTATTTCAATAGCAAATCTGGATGAATTTAAGGTTACGCTGATTCAAAAAGAGACAGAATTTTATTTCTTAGTGAATAAAATTTTCAAATGCAGTTTCTGACATCAGTTATTTTCAAGGTTCTAACCATTGACCTAAAGCAAGAGAAGACGACACCTAGCTGATAAAAAAAACTACCTCGCAGTAAGCTTTGCAATTTTTTCACGGGTCCTTGATTAATTCATTTCATAAAACTACCATAAATTCTTATTCCCTGTAAAATTTTGACTAGTCATAAGGCTATTCATGGCTGTAGCCCAACATCCTAGACACAAAAATTAAAAAAGTGCACTACAAATTGAAAAAATCCACCTTCAATACCTGCTTGAATGATAGCTGTGATATGGGAGCAAATTTCGGAGGGATCGGAAGTGGAAAAACAGACAGGGTTCCAAGGGAAAGCAGAGAAGAAGTTTCGAAGACCATCCAGTCGGCAATTGTTGTCTGAGAATGTCTTGTAGAGGCTTTTCTATAAAAAAAAATGTTGATTATTTGAGTTCCACATTCTCATCTGCTGCGAATTCACGTACCCAGAGAAGTGAATCCATGCCTTGTCGCTGAAAAATCTTCTTAAATCCATTATTATTGTGTAGGTTATCCATAAATCCATTGTCCATTAGGAAGTAACTCTTGTACAAAGCTGAGACGGTAAGCATGAGAATGCAACTCCGATTTTAAAATTGTATTGCAAGAGACATAGGAAGCATTTCCTTGCTGACTTAGATGTCGAACTGGGGTTTGAGGCTGTCGACAATTTAGAATCGGTATCAAGAAAACTATCAACATCCATATAAAAATAATAAAAAAATTTAATATGTGCCCTTACATAAACATCCTTTAATTTAAGAAAAAAACATCGTGTGAAATAGGCGCATTGTTGACCCAAATATTACTAACGGTCCGCGCTTTGAAATAAATAAATACCCAGACGTTTAAAATAAATCATACAGAGGGGGAATTAAACGGTGTCTGCATAACATGTTGTCTAGTTAGATGCCAATTAGACCTGCAGTTAACTAATTAGACTGGACCAACGTAATTAATAAAATTATTATGACAATTTCAAGAAGTAGAACACCAAAATCTTCCCTAGTTGCCACTAAAAAGAAGGACGTAATCGACTGCGGAGGCATTAAAATGGTAAAATCTGGTAACTACTTATAGTTAATTTCAATGCAAACAAGGATTTTTAATTAATTAATTATAGGAATAAAAAAGTAATTGCAAAAATTAAAACTTATGATTCAATGACTGAGTGGATTTATTATTAATTACTTTATATGTATCGCGGCATCCATAAATTTCCCGTCATATGGGAAAAAATTCATTTCCTATCTTTAAGACAATTTTTGGTATTCTTGATTTAACTTCTTACACGCATAAAAAACCGTTTTACCGTTGTCACAGTTCAAATCAAATAATACAAAATGTCAAAAAATAAAAAGAATGTGAGTCGTCTCAACCAAATATACTTAAAAATGGTATTTTTTGAAACAAAAACTTTCTTTGTAGGATGCATAGTTTGGATAAAATTAAAGTAGAACGTTGAAAAATCCCGGATTTGACGGTTTTTTCGAATTTTACACCTAATTTTGTCATAAGCTATTCGCATCATGCGCATTTTCTATAGCTTTTGATTCGGGTTGTTCCAAAAATTTTCATTTTGAATGTTGTTGCTATAATTAAGTTTAAATTTTGATAACGCCAGAAACGTATTTTATACTTTTATCAAAAATAGAATTCTCTGAGGAATCAGAAATAAAAAGGTTTACTATTATAGTGCCAACTTTACAGCTAATTCGAAGTTTCCACCCTACATATGGGCTGATGCCGCTACTGCGTTAAAGAAAACTGCCAATGCTTGCGAATCGTTCCATTCACATTTTAATGCATCCATGTATCAAACGCATCCTTCTTTATTTATTTTTGTAAGTGCCCTTCGTAATGTACAAACCCAAATCTAAATCAAATTCAGTAGAATTAAACAAATCCACAAATTTAAAACTATAGCCACTAAGAAAGGTCATGATATTATTAATATTAAAATCACAGAATATAAACATAATAATTTGACAAAACTACAATATGTCTAAAAAATATCCTCATTATTATGTTTGTCATTAATTAAAATTATAATTTGTAATATATTTTTCTTATGACTGAAAAAAAATAGATTTTGTCATAAAGATTACATAACTGTATTTTTTGCAAGCAGCCATAACCATTTTAAAAGGGTATCTTTATCTTTTAAACTCTGTGCCGAGTTTGACAATGTCTGTTTTGTATACCTGAGGCATGTGCCCAGTGGCGGATTTAGGGGGGAGGGGGCGCCCCCTAGAGCCTTGTACAAAAAGGATTTCAATAGAGAATTTTATAAAAATTAATATTGTAACATAAACGCTAACCATTTCTACATATTAAAATATTATAAACAAAAACAAACATTTTGCCGTCTATGCAAGGTCTTTGAAATGAATTATACCAAAAAAATATGAATAGTAGATTAATACTAATACGTAATACAAAAAATGCAAGCCTTTTTTGGCATTGTTGATTTACATGCTGTTTCTGGAAACATTCCTTACACATCTCACTGCGTTCTGATCAAAATTTGCGCCGGATAATTTTGGCTCCTAAGTGAAACAAATAACCCAATAATTTTTTTAAACATATCTTTGGAAAGTAAATTTTTTCGAAAAACAGCATTTTCGAAAATGGATTAGCGAAATTTTTCAAAAATATTTTCTCGAAAACATATTTCGAACCTACATTTTTTCAAAACTGTCCTGACCGCTTTTTCAAAGATGCTTTTTAAAAAGTGGATTTACGAAATATTTTTAAAATATTTTCTCCAAAAACCCGTATTTGCAAAGTACATTTTTTCAAAAATGTCTCCAAACAAATAATTTTTAAAACAGGTACATTTTTAGAAAATATAATTTTTTGAAGACAAGATTTAGAAAATTAAAATATGAACTCTAGTAGCTTGGAAAATGTTAACGAAAAAAAGACAAAAAAAGATCCTAAACGAACCCAAACGAACCTTTTTTGGGTTTGATCAGGTTTCCTTAGGTTTGGTACGTTACTTTCTCGTAAATTACTTTTTCAAAAAGCCGTTGCTTGAAAAAATTAATAATATCCGAAAAAATTTAATATACTTAAAAAATAAATATACTTTCGAGAAAAACTGTTTTTGAAAATTTTTATATATCAGTCCAAATGGACAGAAGGCATAAGTAGTAATTAAAAATGCTAGAATATTGGTAAGTTAGTACTAGGGGTAAATTTTGCTAAGCAATTTTACGATTTTCATCTATATTATGGCTACATCGTTTGGTGAACTTAAAGTTCTCTAGAGAGCAACCAAAGTCCACACGTTTAGCTAATATAAGCGCAATGTTGAGTACATTTTTGGAAAATACAATTTTTCAAAACTACCAAAATATGATTTCACACACAACAGTAATAATTATTATTTATTGATTTAAAATCACAAAATCTGCCATTTCCCTGAAAAACGCCCTATCAATGCATTAAATAACACTAAGCGCTGTAGGTGTGTTATATAACAATATGTAATAATTAAGTCCTCGATTCCGAGGCCGATACTCCAAATTACCAGAGGTCCAGACAGACATTACGCGATAGTGAAAGTGGTAAAATATGGGCACTTTCCCTTGCCGCAGTTGCTCTCGCAACGTTAATTCCATTATAACGCCGAATAACTGTAACAGAACTTACTAACAAAGGATATATTTGTGTTACAGTATTGTTTAGTTCTGTATCTTACTGCATCTCGATTAAAAACACGTGTACGCCTTCGAATAATTGTACATTTTCAAATCATTCCTAAATATAATATAGTATGTCCACGGATGGTAGACGATGATGCCGAAAAAATAAGATTCACTATGACAAAATTTTGATTTTTAGTACGAGGTGCTCAAAATATACAAAAACATAAAACTGTGTCAAGAATATGCATGCATTGTTTATCATTTTAACGCAAAATATTAAATAAGAAAAAAAATTAAACCTTGCAACTTAGGACTTAAAGCACACTCCCCCCCCCCCCCCTCCCATTTTATGCTGTTAATTTTTTATGAGTTTGCACTTTTATTCTCTCACAATCTTGCATTCAGATTAATTATGGGAATTAAAACAACTTATTTAACATTTTGTGTTAAAATGATAAATAACGCACATACAATTGAAATTTATGATGAATCTAATTTTCTTTGCATGCAAATACTTTCATTAATGATATTTCTTTTTGTATTTTTAAAAATTTGGTCTATTTGTCCTCTTGTGAACCCCATCAGTGGGCATACTGTATGTAAGTATAACACTGGATAAGTAATTCACTTACCCTGATTAGAGATACAGAAATAATGTATCCACTGCCACTATTCTAGATGATAACCACTAGCGCTAAAGTATACAGTGAATGGTACGCCCACTTTTCTTAAGTATCCTGACAATGTCAACCTGAAAAAATATTTACTTGTCAAGGTATTTTCAAAAAAATTAAAATGGAAGAAAAAACCCGACGTTTTATGTGTTTTATATTATATATATATATATATATATATATATATATATATATATATATATATATATATATATATATATATATATATATATATATATATATATATATATATATATATATATATATATATATATATATATATATATATATATATATATATATATATATAATATAATATTTATATGCTTATAGCATTAAAAAATAATAAACCTGGGTGGAAAGTTTTCGGTAGGCCACCCTGTATATACATATATAATGTAAAAAAATATCGATACCTAAATGAACCTATATATCATTTAATTAAAGTGACTATATAATGTTATATGTATTAGATTTAAAACAATCCATGCTGACATAAAAGCTTAATGTTGGATACAACGCTTTACAATTATTAATATTTGTATATTAATTAATTCATAAACAATTTTCAGCTATATTTTCATTCAGTTTGATCAAATCATTTATTATGGATTTAAAACAACACATTCTGTTATCTGATTATTAGGTTATTAATTATTAAGTAAATAATATTGACTAGAGAGAAGTTTTTCTGATCAAAAAGTTACTTCGTTCTTCGTTAATTACAGTGCAAGCACCAAATAAATATACTAACTATTTATTTTGTGGTGCAAGTCTGGCTTTTATTTGCCTATATGCAAAATATACCTATCAAACTATTAGTCTCAACTTACTGCGTAGGAATTTGGCTTGCTTGTTTTCGCGCTTCTTAACTGGATCCAATTAGAAATAAGCCTGATGCGAATCGAAGATCAACACAGGTTAAATATGAATTTGTGTTGACTTAAAAAATGGGTAATTAAATAATATTATAAAGCCAGTTCAGTATTCAGTAAAACCGTTGCAAGTTCACTCAAACCAATTGGCCTACTTTTCTATCTGTTCCTCCGATGCAATTTTACAGGTGATGCTTTGGCCAAAAACAAGAAAAAGTCGTTATTTTGAATGGGTATATACCTATACAGTATGCCCGAGGATGGGATTTAGAAGAGGACAAATGGACCAAATTTTGCAGATAAATGTAACTTCTAATAAAAAATTGTGCTTGTAAACTAAATAAGACTCACGTTCTGAAGAATTTAATTTTTTATACAGGGAGCATAAAATTTTGTAAATATGAGCTTTTTTAACAACTTCTAGAAGACGTTTAGCACGATTTCTAAGGGACATCACAGGAGTTCTCTAACAGACTGAAAAACTAAAACAGTGGCAGCATCATTTCGGTTATATTTCTTCTTGAGATTCAAAACCGAACCAGTTCTTTGGAACTTTTTTTATTGTGTTGTAGATTGTCATTTCAGTTATTATGATTCCTACAAATTTCTCGCTTAATTGTTCCATCATGTAGCGGTATGATACTTGGCCATTCCCATAACACGTACTGGACTATAAAAATCCTTTGTTCAGTGGATAGCATTTTGATGAGAAGTATTTTAAATTAAATAATTGCTTCATTTAATAAAGACATTGACAAACATGTGCATAGGTGTCATTATTAGTTAATATGTAGAAACTTGTACTCTGGTTAAAGATGTGGGAGAGAATAGTTAGGACTTTCAAAAAATTATGTGATAAAACTCGTTACATTTATTAATTAAACATTTTAATGAAATCTTTCACTTCGGTTTAGGGTTTAATTTAAACGTATTTTATATTTTTTTCTTCTGGTATAAAATGATAAACAAGGTACATCTACTCTTCCGCAAAATAACGTTTTCGTATTTTTTATGTTCCCTGTATAAAAAATTAAATTTTTCATAACGTGAATCTTATTTATTTTATTAGTTTATTTATACCTAAGCAAACCTACGCAAAAACTTTTAATAGTAGTGACATTTTTATCTATCTGCAAAATTTGGTCCACTTGTCCTCTTCTAAACCCCATTAGCGGGCATACTGCATATTGTGTACTTCAAAAAGTGATATATTTATGTACGAAATTGGATTCTTTGAAAATCTGTAAAATAAATACGAAAAACCGGGATGAAATTAAAATTTTATCACCCTGCATCTTGTACACGAAGCTTTTCCGGACCTATGTACCCAGGACTTAAAACAAAGTAACTAAAGTACATGTTTTATTGATAGTTCAATTATAGGCCCAGAAAATTTGGCGCCCCAAGTTGGGCCTAACCTACCTAGTACGTTTTGGGTGGATTTTTTGCAGGAATAAAAGACTGGAAGATTGAAAAGGACAGCTAAGTAATATCTCTTTTTATTGTTCTTTAGGACACTGTCAAAACTTACCACGGGTAATTATTGCATTACCATAAAGCATACATTACATTAATTGTCGTCAATTTATTATAGCTCGACGTATTACCCAATTCATGGTTGTTAGTAGAAACAATCAGTACGATATTTGTCCGCATGTTTTTGAATAAAGAAGAGTACAAGAGATTGTTAAAATGCAATAAAATATTTTAGCTCCCAAGCTCGAGCATGTTGCAGGATTGTTATTTCATAGTATTATACAACAGTTCCCCCTCTCGTTGTGTGTGTGTTGTGAAAGTCCGGTCGTTTTGAGCCCCACGTCGGGCCCCGAGACGAGTCTCCTTGACTAAGCTGGTGAAAGCAAATGAATGCTTTAGCGGCGGCCAATGCAAAATTACTCCAGCACCGCCAGTTCGTAAAGCGCGTTTAAAATAGCCAAAATAGATCTCGTTCATCCTGTAGGCTGCGCGCTCTGGCATATAGTCCAGCAGAACGGAATGAAAACACAGTCGGCTGCGCCTCCTGGCGACCTTGAAATCTGCGAAGAAAGAACGAGTTAGCGATAGGAAATACAGAGTGGGAGGAAGAAAAGAGGGGAAAGTAAAGGGAGAAATTAAGAGTAACCAAGTGCGATCCAGTAAACCCGACTTATTTTGAGATTGTGTAAATTTCGACGGCAAGGGCACGCGGGTTCCTAAATTTCAGGACTCCGGGAGACTTGCTTGAATGGGTACGGGCCGCGTGTTTGGCTACGGCGTTGTGAAGGCTTATGTTCGTTCACTTTTACTTTCATTTGTTGGGCAATCCAGCGCACCGAGAACCCGAGCCCCAAAAATATAATACACTCGACGCGAAGGCAGCCTGACGAGAGGACGCGCGACCCGACTGTGTAGTGTTTGTGTGGAGCCATGGCTCGGTGTTTTGGTGGTGTTCAATCCGGTGCTCGCGGCTACCCCTTGGATAACACCGTCGCGGGTGCCCTCATTTAGGAATATCTTCTTTTCCGGGTGAGTCACATGCCCGCGTTTTCCCGCTCTCTTTACTAACCACTTGTTGATTTTCTCCTGTTTGGCGTGCTTCAAAACGCCACTGCTTGAGTGCGCATTGTTTTGGCGCGCCTCGTGCACTGCTTTCAATATTATGTAACTTTTCATTTCTATTTATTACATCACAATTCATTTTAAATAGAAAAGTTGCAAATATCTTACAATCCAATTACCTACCGAACCATATTTCTACTAATTTCAAGACTTTAACGTACGGAATACATGCCAAAATCTTATTTAAAAAATCTAGTATTTAACAAATACTAAATATCAGACCGCACAATCATTGTACATTATGCAAGACAGTATGAATACCGTTCTAAAAATGACCTCTCAAAATTAAAGCACTTTTACTTTCCGTAAGTAACACCATGCAACTTGCCATTCTAAAAAATAAAACAATAAATTAAAAAGTATAACCTTGGGAAATAATTAACCCTTTTGTTGCTATAATGCATTGTTTAAATTCTTAATATCCATTAAATTAACAACTTTGAAAATTAACTTTTTTGGAAAAGTTATCCCACTCTTCTTGTAAGAGGTTAAGAAAATAAGGGTTGTCTTCCTGTAATACACAAATTATTCCTGGTTTGGTATTTCTGTCTTGTTTCTTAATCAGGTGACATTTTCATAAACGCAGAATTCACAAATAGGCATAGTTAGTAAATACAAAACCTATTATTTCCGGGTAGAAATTTGACGAAAAATACACAAAGAACTATGATAATGATACTCTACAAACTATACAAATCAAGAAAAGCCTAAAAAAATGGCTTTATGATAAAACTAAAGTCTTTTTATAATATTTATAATAAAACTAAAGCATTTGGTGAAAGAGAGTGTTAACTGGCTTATGCACGACTAGCTTGCGCCCACGACTTCGTTCGCGGTATAACAATTTTACTCCATTACAAACTCTGAACCCCCATTTCACGTCCTTAGGGGTTGATTTATTAAAAAACTGTAAAGCACGTGTTTAAACATTTACAACCAGATTCTCCAACGCTAGTCCGGTCTAATTTGGCAACCAAAAGTTTTAAACTGACAAGTGTAAGAATAAGACAACTAAGTTTTAGACTATTAAATTATTTCTGAGCTTTTTCGCCAATTTATAAAGAAAAAGACAATTTTAGTACGTACTTTCGACAATAATAGAACTAAATTCACTACAGCAACTCTTTCCAACATGAAAATCATTTGGAAACCAAGCAAATCGCTGAAATATCATAATTCATAAATTTTTAATGACGACTTATTAACAATTACAGGACAAAAACCTGTCAAAACATAACTGATCAACTATAAGGTCTTAATTTAAACCAGTACTAAATCTTAAACCTTCTTAGTGAATCTGAACGTTATTTTTTAGAGTACATACTTCTATGACGTTTCGAGTTAATAGGACCATCTAATATTTTTTCTCCATACAAAGTTTGAACCCTGTTTCACCCCCTTAGGGGTTGAGTTGTGATAAACCCTTTATTAGTGCATGCCTACGTTATATAAGAAAACTCTGTGCAAAATTTCGAGCTTCTAGACCCAGCGGTGTGGGCTGTGCGCTAATACGTCAGTCAATCAGTCAGTCAGTCAGTTTTTTTTATATATGTAGGTATATATAAAGATTAAGAGTTAAAGAGAAATAATCTCGGAAATAATACTTCTTTGATTTTTTTTATTATTCATCAACAAGCAGAACGCTTTTTAACACATTTCTGTATTTTTTAATAAAAGTGAATCAACACAGGCTTGCACCTCTAAAGAAATTGTTAATATTAGACTAACAACCCTTTAACACCATTCGAAGACCTGTAACTATCATGATTTTGCTTTAATTTAACTAGAATAAAGAATGGTCTTAATAATGGGTCTATTCATAGCATCTCCTCTGTTTATGAGTTTGTCCATAAACTCAACATATATTATTTTTTCCTAAATGCCAGCTGCAATACAAACGTATTTTATAATACGTAATTTTAGCATAAAATACAACCTAGATAGTTAATAAAAAATTAGCAAACTTTTGATAAAGTGATGAAGAACAAGACGAATACAAAAAAATAATAACAAAAAGCCCCAACAAAAATAGTTATTAATAATCTACTTTATATAATAAAACATATTTTTTAAGAAGATGAATTTAGAACGAAGCCGTTATAGCAAGAGCAGTAGATACAAAAAAAACTAAAAAAGCAATCAGTTGAGGGTGTTAAATTAATAAATTCGTTGCTTCAAAGCAACTAGAGATGTCCAAGAAATGCTATCCATAAGCATATCTTATTGTTTCTATATATTTAAATGACATACTAAGTAAATTTAGCAGAAAAAGCAACCATCTACCTGCATCTGTACATTACATTCTTAGACATCTCACTTTTGCATTGCGATATCGATAAAACCTGAGCAAATCTAAGAAAGATAATAAACCTTAACAACTTCAAGTAAAATTTTTTCTGGTCACCGCTTTTATTATAGTCTAGAATCTTTTTACAAAACATAATTCTAATGGAAACATAATTTTAAAATTATGTTTAAGTACTATTTTTTAACTAATGGATTTTCCTTGCAGAACCTATAATTTAACCACTTATAAACATGTTTTATAACACATTACATAAAATTTTAGGTTGTAAAAAACTCAATAAGTAGTATCACTATCAACATAGTTATACAAATTATTTCCTATAATATTAATTTCCATAAAAATATTTGAGGACAATAAAGTTTAAGCCACAGTTTAATGCCTGAACTAGCCTGAACTAAAACTTGTTTATTTTTAGGTTAGTTCCTTTGAATCTTTCAGTTTAGTTTCTTTGAACTGACTTGAAGTTCCTTTGGACTAACCTAAATAATCAGGTTAAGTCATTTGAACTAACCTGGAAAGTCAGGTTAGTTTCTTCGAATTAACCTGCAAATTAGTTAGTTCTTGTGAACTAAACTAGAGAATAGGGTTCAAACGATCGCGCATCGCACAGTATGATCTCTATTCCCTTTTCGCTTCGGTTGAAGTGAATTGTCATTTTTAAGTTCAACACAGTTTCATACACATGTTATGTTTCCGTAACTTCAAATTGAAGGTACATGTAGCCACTGCAACAGTAACCAACCCCTACAAACATCTCTTAAGTGGTCATATTCTATTATAGGTCTGCTCAGGTTAGATATGTACCTATTATACTTTTTAAATAGGCACGTGCTACTTTTGATTCTCAATATTCTGTCAAAAAAATAAACGTCCTGCATAACATATAATCGTCGTGAACAAAATAAACGGCGAAGTGTGTGTTCCTGATTTTTCGTGTGGGTATTTGCAGAACAAAATAGGTAACACGACACGCTGGCTGCTGTTTACTGCAAGCGCGAATGTGCAACATGAATTTGCTTGGACAGGAGCTTTGTTATTTATTATTTTATAAAACGTCCTCGAGAATCCAAGCTATCTGATATAACTACTTGTAATATGTTGTAGCACCTGCACCTGAGATGTTTTATCACCTATACACTTGTAGAGTACGCAAATATGCCACTCAGGACAAGCATCAATAACACTACTAATATAAAAATTAGTCACGTGCCAATATGGCGTCGCTATATTAGCGTTCTGCAATCACTTTTTATAAGGTTATCTAAGGTTTGCTTAGGTTTCTAGCAACAACAAGGATCATGGTGATAAGCTAGTTACTTAGAAAACTATATAAGCAAACCCTCTAGAAGCTTCTTTAATCTGAAAATAAAAAAATCAGAAGTCAAACACATCTGTACGCTTGAGAATAGGATATTTCTGTGCCTTGTATGGAATTAATTAGAGCTTTCAATACTGATAAAATGAATTAATGTTAGTAACTCAACATATGAAAATTACCTATAGAGTAAAAGTAAAAGTAGGTGACTGCCGTTGTGCTGTACATACATACCTAATACCAAGTATAATGTTATTTAATAAGTGTATTAGGACTTTGTTAATATCATACTGGGTTCCCTAAAGACAGGATAATGTTTAACTAAAGAACGCCCGCGGCTGGACTCGTATGTGTTTATTATATTTACGAACGCTTTTAACCTCATTAGCAAGATGCCTAGAACCTAGAAGAGAGTCCTAATTTTTATTAAAGCACTAGCTCGGCAAGATGCAGTGATGACTTGGAAAGTGGAAAGCTGGAACAATCCTTAGAAAATACAGGTTTGCAAGAAAACTGATTACATCTAATCCGATGAAGAAGAAACAGTAGAGATGAGGATATAAAAAAAAGCTAAATAAAGTAAAGAATTTTAAATATCTAGGTGCTACTGTCACAGAAGATGGTACGATGGATTTGGAAATACTCGTAACACGCAGAGTGTTACAATCAGAGGAAATATTCTCCCATACAATGGAGTTGTATGGGAGAAGATGTAAAGAAAAACTAAAGTAGGGGTAATTGGATGAGGTCTAGAATAATTGAAGGGAATAAGGTTTAACAAAAGAAGAAGCTTAAAACCGGGCATTGAGAAAAAATGAAATCAAAGAAGAAGGTACGACTTTCTTTAGTAACGATCGCCATATTTTTCATTTAAACTTCGTCAGTGCCATGGATTTATTATAATAGGATTCGATATCTGTATACTGTGAGCGTATCGAACGTGAAGCCTTATATTTTGTTGTTTGTTTTTGTTTTTGTTTTTCTCTTGGGGGAGCAGTTTACGAACTACGAACATAGACAAGACTACGAATTACTACGTAATTGAATCAAGAATGGTAGTAGAAAGAGATAAAATAGCATTGGAGTGTTGGAGCTCAGGTTGAAAAATCACACCGGTGTGTCACCCGGCGATGATATCGAACGCAGCCCAGAAGTGTTGCTGTCTGGCTGGTTCTTTAGGAACACGGCTGAACCTCGGTCTGAACACTCGGTTACACGTACGTCTTTGTCTAATGAACTAGAAAAGAAAAAGTGCGACGTATAGATTTATATAGATTAATAAATGACTCGAAGCGACTTTAAATAAACACCTTTAGAAATAACATAACCTATAAATAATAAAACGTTTTTAACTTAAATTTATTATTATTTAGCAGAAAAATAAAATATTTTAGGGCTTTTATTCCGTTTAGTACATCTTGTGATGCTTCTAACGTATTTTTTGTACAAAAATACAAGGTAAAATAAGATGTGGCCAATGTTTACAAATTGTGTTTAGTGTCGTTTAGAATGGTTTGTTTTGGCTTCAAAGAATGTGAACTCATCCCGTATCCAGTCCTAATAAATCCATGGTCAGTGCAAATGTTGGGTGTTAATTATAAAAATAACGAAAACATCTGTGCGCGTTAATTTTTTTTAAAAATGCATACATTCTGACACTTGCAGATTAGAAGATATTTAATAACTAAAATCTATTAAAAACAGCCGTATTATTTACATTTTCGTTTCAACAGACATTACATAATTTGTATAGTCTTTCACTCGCATTTAATTATGAAATTACATGTTTCTATTGGACTCTTTATTTTGACCTTGGCGTTGCTTAAATAAATTTATTTTACAATACCCACATGCAAAAACTAATTGCACGCCCAATTAGTAAAAACGCTTTTCAATTCTTTACTTATTTCTCTTACACTTTTTATTATCTACTAATTAATACTTTTTTAGCTTAATATACCAGGGAAGTGTTGTAAGTTTACTTTCATTTTTCCAACTTCTAACTGGTTCAATACGCTTGAAAAACAATATGGGTGCCTATTGATTTTCGTTACAAGTAAATTTTTATTTATAGTTTTATATTCATGTGGACGGGATGACTCGTAGATTAGGTAGCGCGGAACAGATGCAACTATTCATTCATAAAGCATTCCATCGCCAAGCGCCAATATCTAAGGAAATTACATGAATGGGAGAAAGTAGAATGGTCATCGTTCCCATGACGCACATCTCGTACCTCGTCATACGGGATTACCAATTTGCTTTTATCTGAGACAGTCCACACAGACTTCAATCCTAAGTACTAACGGACAGTGGGCGTCTGAAGAGAAGGGAAATGTAATCTGTTGACACGAGATTTAAAGGATTGGAGATTGGGAGGGGCAATGCAGGCAATTTGTTCCATAATCTGGAGACCCTAGGTATGAATGAGCGAGAGAAGTGAAGGGATGCATACGTAACGCGCCTCTTGTTGTTCTGTTAGAAACAGTCAAGGTGGAAATTATAGCGGCTAGTTCTTCCAAACAAAACCCGTGGAAGTATCAGTAGAAAAGGGATACGGGATCAACGAGAAAAGGGACTTTTCTTGCGAGGACTAGGTCATTGATGTGTCGAAGTCGAATGGCTCTCTTTTGGGTAGAATCAAGGATGTTAAGTGTCGAAGGTGATGCCGCTCCCCAGATGTGGGAACAGTACTCTAGGTAAGGTCTTATTTGGGAAACATAGAGAGTGTATAAGTTAAAAGGTGCGAAGTATTTTCTGGCTCGAATGAGAAAACCAAGCCTTTTAGGTCCTGATGTGACTATTGAAGTAATGTGTTTATGCCAGCTGAAATCATATTCGAAAGCGATGCCAACAAGATCAACAGATTTTAACAAAATCATATTAATATGCAGAAGATGATCCTGTGACCATATTCTCTTATTTTATATGTAATATAGAATTATTTGACACTGGGAGAGTGTTTCATTGATCTGTGGGGCTTGGCCATTCATGTGGATGGGGTAAGTGTTGCCGGATTTCTAGCGTGACAGGGAGCAAGACTGGGTCATAAGAGTTTTAATTGAAGGTCTTGAGAAAGGAATAGGTGCATAGATCTGCGTCTATTATCTAGCTCTTGATTCGAGGCTTGTCTGGAAAAATGAATGTTGAAATGAAGCCTACTATCGTCAGCGTAACTGTGGATGGGATTCGTAGTTGAAGAGAGCAGGTCATTAATGTGAAGAAGAAATAGGGTTGGTGCTAGGACTAAACCTTGGGGTACTCCAGCATTGATAGGATGGAAGTGAAATGAGTGACCCTCCACCAGGACAGATATGCGCCGATTAGAGAGAAAGCTACCGATCCAGGTACATAATTTGGGAGGAAGACTGTAAGAAAGCAGTTTCTGGAGGAGTGCGGCATGCCATACTTGGTCAAAGGCAAAGACCTTGGAAATATCAAGAGCAACAATCTGGAATGCGCCATGAAATTCGAGATACTTGTCCCCGTTATGTGGGGCAAAGGTAAGGAGATCAGCTGAGTATCTTTGGTGACGAAATCCGTACTGTCTGTCATGGATGATTTTGTGTTTTTCTAGATATTTTAGAATTTGCAAGTTGATGCCTTTCCCGTAACTGTGCAGGCAACAGGGAAAAGGTCTATAACTGGATGGAAGGGACTTGGAACCTTTCTTCGGGACAGGCTGTACACGAGCCGCCTTCCAGCTGTCTGAGAAAACACCCTTGTCACAGAAGATCAGGAAAAGACGAGTTAAGATGGGTGCAAGTTCTGGAGTTTATTAAATAAAAATATACTGGTTAGATGTTGCCCATTTTGGCAATGTTGCTATTAAAGATCTATTTAATACATCCCACTTCTTGCACGTTCTGAACAGCCCTGATCTAAAGAATGAGTATTGTTAGATATTTCAATTCATGAGTAAAACTTGTTGAACTGATGCCGTCATCTTATGATGTATGTATAGAGATATCATCGAACCTGGGTACCCATGTGAATAGGAAGTTTAAACAATAACACATTTTGCACTAAACGATAATGATTAATGATACTGCTACTGCACTTGGCTGCATTTTTATCACAAAAACAATTGAAGTAATTCCGGCGACCTTTGCCCTAATTACCAACTTTCAAAGTGTGACAAATTAATCTAATCTTATTATAATTCAAATAAATTTCACTGGAAATTATTTAAATTATTATGGAAATTGGGTCAAGTGAAATCATGCATGAAAGAGCTAAATTATTATTTAATATACATTATTATGAAATAAATCTTTAACAAAATAAAAGTGGCAAAGTTATTGTTAAGCAAAACCCCCTTAAAATTTTACAAATAAGAATTGCAGTGGTATTTGTGGCACAAGTTTTAATTTGTAATCAATAATTTTGATTTCTTTTTACGGCCCGTTTACGGCAAGGAGTTACCCAGCACTAGCGTTCAAGTACTGAGTAACATAATGCAATGACAACTAGTATATTTATTCACACAATAAATCAAATTTAAAATTAATCTAATATCAAAAATGAATATACAAAATTTACACGTAGCAGCCTAGTCCGATTTCTACGTGAACTAAATTCAGGTTTGGCATCTTGCAGGAGATTTCGAAATAAAAGTAAAAACATAGATTAAATTTTACACAACCGTCAGAAAAAGTAGAAGGATAATGTGTTAACAGAACTGGGTCAATATTTTCTTTGTTATTTTTTTTATTCTGAAACTACATGTAGAAATATGAAATGAATGAATTTTGTATCATTAAAAATGTGCTAGTCAAAATTTTATATTTAATTTCGTTGTGCTGAAGATTCTTGCCTTGTTTTTAACGCCTAACTTTTATTTTTAGACGATTTCTTCATTTACTGATTTTTAAAATTTTTCATAGTTCCAGTGGGTGTAGATATAGTAAATAATATATTGTTTTTCGAGACAAAAATACAAATTCCAATTACGCAGGGGGATTGTTGCCTAATATAGTTAAAATTACAAGTTAGTTTTGCCGCTAATAATACCTTACAGTAGCTGGAAGGCGGGGGGGGGGGGGGGTGGGGGGGGTGGGAGCTTGGAGTATTAAATGGATAATACAGCATCGCCGACAAGGGCGTCTATATGGGGGGGGGGGGGGGGGAATTGGGTAATTCCTCCCCAAGAGACAGCATTCCTCATCCGTTTTTCATGCTAAAATACGGACCTGTTCAGTACACAGTCAAATTATACCCCAACTACCCCCACCCCCCCCACCCCCAAGGAGAAAATATAGACGCCCTTGATCGCCGAGCTGTTGGGGAACAAGAACAAGATGCGCTATTGGTGCCTAAAGTTAGACAAATACTTGAAACATTTAGAAAATCGCCAACTAAAAATGATATACTACAAAAATATATGAAAAATGATCATGGGAAAGAGCTAAAAGTTATGTTAGATAGCAAAACGAGATGGAGCAGCTTACTTGATATGCTCGAGCGTTTTACACTATTAGAGAATTCCATAAAAAAAAGATCTTATTAATCTAAACATAGCACCAATTTGGGATTCAGGAAGTCAGGTTCTCAAAGGCGTTGTAAAAGTTCTCCAACCAATAAAAATTACAGTTGAAGCCCTATGCCTAGGGTTGCCAACCTTCCCGATATATCGGGACTGTCACCGTTATTGGAGTTCATGTCCCGACGTACCCACAAAGGTATCAAAAGTCCCGATCGACGTTATCAAGTGTTTTTAAATTAAATTTTAAAATGCACACCCAACAAAAGTCATTTTGAAAGACTTAAAAAGAAAGCTTTTGCGTATGACACAGTACAATAACGTGGTGCAGTAAACTCTCACTCTATCTTAGGGTGACCAGACGTCCGGACAAAGCCGGACATGGCAGGCTTTTTGACCAAAGTTAGAACGTCCGGCTTTTTTTACGTCCGGCTTTTTACCACTTGAAAATCCATCTCTTTTAAGAAAAATTGGTTCCTCAGAAAAGTATGAAAAGTCATAGAATATTATAAAAAATACTCAAAGTTACAGTTAGACCTTTAATATATTTTTGTGCAAGATTTGTCATTCTTTTTTATTAAAAATCATCCTTTTTGTCTTATTTGTCATCGTTTTGTCATGTTGACTCCTGGTCACCCTATCTATCTTGCAGATTTATGTGTAGCGTCGCGTCAGTTTTCTTTGGAAACCAGTTCACTTGACCGTCTAGCAGTTACTAATAATGGCATTTCTAAAAAATTCAACGTTTTCCACTAGATGTCGCTGTCTGAAATCCCAGAATGGGAAAAGTTGGAAGAAACAATTATATATCTTAAATCGAACAGTTTGATTATTTTAGATCACTGTTTTCAACAGAATTTATACCTGAAAAATTTTATGGAAAAAAACTCTTCAGAAGAGTGGAAAAACAGTTCGATCGAAGGAAGATGGTTAAATTTTTTAAAAAGCACAACAATGCCTGCGTAAATGCAAATTGCGAACGAATAAAGAAATCATTTATTAGCTAAGTCCATTGAGGCCATTCTAAAATGCCAGTATAACTTTAAATTTTCATGTGCAAAATTTTATAGGTACATTAAAGATCAGAAAGCTGTTCTAAAGAAAATCACTTTATCGAAGAAATATAAAACTGGCAAATCCTGAATAATTTTTTAAATTTAGTTTTAAGGAATATCAGTTATTTTCTGTTATCTCAAAAATCCCGACATTCTAAACTCTGAACAAGATGACTGCTTCAAAACATCAAATATTTCCCTCATTAAATCTAAATTGAAAACACTTTTAATCAGGCTAGACACAAACTATGTTTAAAGTTAATAAATAAAAATTTTAATATTTGAATCCCTTTAGATTTTTTTCGGGCTTAATCCCGGAATTAGACAACGGAGGCTCGAAAATCCCGGGATTAAGAAAACCAGTCGGGATTGACACCCCTACCATCACCGTATCACTATCTTTCTTCCACGATTAATAAATAAAGTTTCATCTGTTCTTCCCCACATAATCTAAGGTCTGGCTCATTTGAGTCTATAAAGGTTAGGGCGACGTTAATCTCAAAAATAAAGGAGTTTGTCGTGAGTGCTCAATCCAAGAAATATTTTGAACAAACGCCATAGAACAAAATTTAGAATATTACAAAGTACATTTTTAATTTTGTTGTTTTATTAATCTTTTCTTTATTGGATACAAACCTGACGGTATTTTCTGATATTACAAATGTTTAACATTAACAAAAGTACTTAAAATAATTTCTTACTGTTTGGTCTTCTCGCTTCAAAATTTTATTATATTCAAATTTTCGAAAGTTGCCAACTCTATAAAGGCCGGTCGGGGTCTATACAGCTGAGGTAAATAATCTTCTTTCACAATATTATGACATGACGATAATAGCCATTTGATTATGATGTGAAAGTGTCGTAATGACACAGCCATAACTTTCACATTTTTTGCTGCTCAAAATCCGAAAAGGGTACTTTTGTAGTTAGAGAGCTAAACAGAGGTCACACTCTATTGAATTACCTTATTATTTAGCATTTTTTACTATTGATAATAAAAAGGGGGGTTTAGAAACCAGGGTGCAGACCGCCCAATCGGTTGGGTCGAAAAACAGCTTTTTCTAAAACGGATTAACAAAACTTTTCAAAAATATTTTCTCGAACGTACATTTTTACAAAGATGTCCTGACAGCTTTTCCAAACATGCTTTTTTGAAAATAGATTTATTAAATATTTTCTCGATTATTTCACTCATGTGTTAGAAGTCCCGTAAGATGAGTGACGTTTTTTAAAATTCCAGCGATAATTTTTTTACGTCAATTAAAAAAAATTACACCGATAATTTTTTCCTGTCATTTTCTTGGTTGTCATATTAATTTGTGTTTTCATTCGTGAAATAATACCCTAAATACCACTCGAGCTTTAAAATTACTGATAATTTTTCACTCTTACGTGTTTTCTTTGCAAATTTCACTCGTCCTGCGGACTGAAATTATAGAAAACATGCAATCGTGAAAAATTATCGGTAATTTTTAAGCTCTCGTGGTATTATCCCCGAAAACAAGTATTTCGAAAGTATACTTTTTCAAAAATGTCTTCAAAAAATAATTTTTAAAAAATAGGTAGGTACATTCTCCGAAAATATTTTTTTCGAAAACAGCATTTAGAAAAATTAAATTATGAACTCTAGTAGCTTGAAAAATATGATATACTAAGGGTGGTAACTATGTTTTTACCGCGCGTTGCAAAACTCGCCTACAGCTCGTTCTCAAGCTATTACTCGCGTGCGGTAAAACCCATTCACCAACTGCGTTACGCACGATATTTTACCTCCCTGTTGATGCATATCAGTAGTCGAAACATTAATTTCTAGATTTGTTTCACTCATATTATTCCTATTTATGTTTACTGAAGAAAACGTATTGGGACTCGTATGGGACTTCGAAGGAGTGGACAGCATTTTTTCTGTTTTGGATTGGCTGTCCGAGGATGAACTGAGATATTCTTTTAGTATCGTGACCCAACTTACATCAGTAATTAGAAAGGATCTACTCCTGCAAGCCTTTGTCTCTGGAATCTCAATTAACACTTTTTCTTCTTAAAAGTTGATGTCTGGCATTCTCACTTTCATCAGTTTATTACTTCGGCATGCTCCGACTACAAGCACCACCTGAAACAATAGAAAAATGAATAATTAAAAACGATAATTTAAGAAAGAAATGATTTTTTAAAATATGTTTTTTAAGTAAATTGTAAAACTTCTTACCTTGAAAGGAAGAAATTCCTTTAGTGCATTTTGTAGAAAATCTTCTATATTATTCCTTGAAAAAAATGTTAAGAGTTCGTTGGCTTGTAGCCCACATTTTGTTTCTTCAGGAAGGCGAGAAGCTTTACAAATTTCGATATATCAACTCTCTTCCTGAGAGCTAACATGGGTTTTATCATGCTGTACATTGACCAAAGTGCAGACGGTTTCTTCTCTTTGCCCATATGGCCAAAATAAGCCAGTAGAACGATCTCTGAGGCAATATTTCTTGCGTTTTTCACCGTGCACCAGTTTTCGTACATTTTAAAGGTTTTTTTCGTAACGCTCCCTGCTATTTTCGGGCAGCAAATTTTCCTCTACCTTCCCAGCTTTTTCCTTAAGTTCCGGAGGAGTGCAATTTACATCGTTCTCACTATTGTGTGGCTTCGGTGGCTTGTTCATTGCTAACAACTTTTGTTTACCCCCTAGCAAACATCGCATAGCTTCAAAAATTTGCCAACTTGTCGATTGATCTAATTGCTATTCTTGACATCTGTCACTAGCAAATAAATGTCATGGTTGACTCAATTTTTTTCAGCAGAAAATAAAACAGTACACAAACCTCGGTAAAAAGTTTCATTCCCGTCTTGGGATTTAGTAGTAACTACCTTATCTCTCGACAGTAATAAAAGACTGTCCACCTCAGAGTGTAATATACCATTGATTAAAAAAATTAAAAAAAAACGATTTTTATCCCCTAAATACGTTCCTGAATAACCCATTGGGTATTTATTTTAAAGCTTGATTATCCATTGATCAGACAACGCTGTAAAGGTTTGAGGAAATTAGATGGAAAAAAATACAGAGTGTGCCAAATGTACCGGTGTCGTGGGCAAAAAAAGGCCACAAAATCGAAATTTAATCGTCACTTGCTCTCTTCCTATAAATAATGAAGAAGATGTTTGCGATCATGTAAATAGAATTTTGATTTGGATCCATTTTAACCCCTTAAAGAATTGGAAACCGTGAAAAATTTCCGTCAAAATTCGTAATTTTCAGTTTTGTTAAAAATGACTGAACCTTTAAATTCTAGTTAATTATAAATAAAACGTCCAATTTTTTTTACAAATTTCCGCAGTATCATTGTTTACATTCGAACCAAACCGAGCTGGCTTTCAATGCAGTTGTTAATGGATTAAATTGGCACTTATCCGATAAAGGAATCATGCCAAGTAATCAGACCGAGATCTTTATTAAATAAAATATGCCTGTGTGTCTGCCTTGAGTGATAAAATTTTCACTTGACGAGAATAACCAACAGGGCCGGGCTGGCTTTATAAAAATCATCGGAGTCTTGTCAAAAGAGACGTTGGTTGCGTATGACATATTATGTACATAAATGGAGATTTTCATAAAAATCCTTTTGCTCTGCTCAAACAAGTTTACAAGTTACATCAAAAATCACTGTTTTGCAACTAAAATCCCCCAACGGTTGAATATTGTTAAATAAAACTTCTACTTTTACTGCTTTTTTTATTTGTTAATTATTTTCAAAAAATATCATCATCATATTAATTTCTTATAGCCAGATTCTCCAACGCTAGTAGGGATTGCAATCCTGCAAAGTGGGGTCCCACAATCCCGCGGAATCCCGCATCATTTGACGACCTGGGGGATCCCGCACCAGCTATGCGGATCCGCATAGCCACGAAAAAGTCGTAAACTCTTAAAAAATAACGTGAAAACGTGTATCTGCCAAATATCCGTGGAATTATATGAAAATTAGTGAGACTGCTTAGGTGTTATAAGTATCTTACTTACCTTACAATCAAACTAAAGTGATTTACTATAAAAACTAGTAAGACTTATTATCTCAGGTAGAATAAACATTTAAAGGTCATTTGCCCAAAGTTACTTGTTACTTTAATTGATAAGAAATTTGACTGATTTACAGTCATAGTAGTATAGTTAAGAGAGGCTAGACTTTAAATTACATAATTTTGTTGACTGATATTCTGTTAATTTTTGATATTTATAATAAAAAATTAAAGTTGGTTTAATAATTAATTAAATAAACGTTAATTTATCAAATTTTATAAAATTAAAAAATCTATGCGGGATTCCGCGTATAAACATTTGGAATTCATTTGCGCAAAGTTACTTGTTGCTTTAATTAAGAAGAAATTTGATTGATTTATAGTCATAGTAGTATAGTTAAGAGATGCTAGACTTTAAATTATATAATTTTTTTAACTGAAATACGGTTCCTACGTTATTAATACATGGGGCAGGAATTTGCGAGAACTTTTTTATATTCATATTGGACATTTATCTGAAGAGGCATCAGAAGCTAGCAATAAAGATTTGTAAATTCCGAGAACACTACGCGCGAAAGTGAGGACAGGCCGAGAATATTGAGGACATACTGCACAACTTGTTAATTTCTTCAGATCCCTGTACTTCCTTTATTAGACCGAAATATAGGTACTGTGAAAAAAAAATGATCTATTCCTAGAAACCAGAACACTTTTTAAAGAAATAAACGTTGAAGAAGACGATCCTGATAGATCAGTTTCCAGCTCAGGTTGTGAAAATTAGGTTAATTAAAGTATGTTTTTTATAATTAGTATTTAAGTCTATTAAACTTTGTTGCTTTAAACCGAAAACAATATTTTCTTATTTATTTTGTCAAAAAATAATTATATTATTTGAGCGACCGGTGCCTGGTAAGGTACTACGTAGGTCTAAATTTAGTACAGTAATAACGTACTCCAATATATGTTTTTATATGCCACAATTTTTGCAGAACAGCGAAGTAAAGTACCAATGTCCACGAATTTTCGATTTCGTTACACTGTGCGTCGTCTGCTTCATTGAGAAATTTGAATGGCGTAATTTTGCTCGTACTCTGCAGGTGAGTCGGAATACTATACGTGTGTAGTGATATTTTACGTAATTTTTGATTTGGAATGATGCGTCAGTGCCAACCGTGTGAAAAAATGGATTCTTTTCACCCGGAACTATCGTTTCAGAGATTTTCTTGGTGGAATATAGAATACAGAAAAGCCATTATAGGCCAAGCAATAGAGCGATTTGTCGTGACATTAATACTATCAGAAAACCGTCTGAGCCATCATCTAAAAGACGATCAGTAGATGATTGCTGTTATATTTCCGACTCTGAAATTTTTTCCATTAATTTGTTATAAACATTTTTAAGCAAAAAAACGCGATTTTTTTAGATTCTTGCTTATAAAATGGACAGCAATGAAGCAATATTATTGGTGTTAATGGACGATTTGTAGAGAATGAAAATACGAACAAAATGAGAGGTCGAACGTCCCAATAGGATAAGTAGCAACGGAGAAAATCCGGAAAAATGAAGTTTTTTTTTTAAATTCATAAATCGGCCATTTTTAAATGTAGAGGGCTCAAACTTTGGGAAAAAGTAGTAATTTATGGCTACTTTATGTGTGCAAAACCCCGACGCTGTCCGATGATTAGTTTTGCCACAATCGTCATTTTAATTTTTCAATACACTATTTTGCAACAGGTCTGGATGCTCTGTGGATCGTCCGATTTTAATTATTGGAACGGATTTGAAAAGTACAAGTGTCATTGAACAAGATGTATATTTTAAGTTTTCCATAAAATGCTACGAAACCGGTTGAAAATGCACGTAAAGATGCGTGAAAATGGCCGAGCGCGCGAAAGCGGTTTTCCGGATTTTCTCCGTTGCTACTTCTCCTATCGGGACGTTCGACCTCTCATTTTGTTCGTATTTTTATTCTCTACAAATCGTCCATTTACTTTCCATTTTATAAGCAAAAAACTAAAAAATTGCGATTTTTTTGTTTAAAAATGTTTATAACAAATTAATGGAAAAAATTTCAGAGTTGGAAACATAACAGCAATCATCTACGGATCGTCTTTCAGATAATGGCACAAGCGGTTTTCTAATAGGATTAAAAATCGCTAATATTTTGCTCTGTTGCTTGGCCTATTACGGTAATACCTCAGAATACCTTGTAGATAAGGTATTCTGGGGTAATACGGTTGCGGGCCGAGACGGAATTATAGCGGTTGGTCTTTGTTCTACACACGCAAATGTATGAAGCAAACAAAGGGCTAGATATGAATGAATGCACTTGTATGCTCTTGCTGAAGGTCATTACGTTTGAGCAAAACCTTGCTAATAAATTCAAACAAACCAGATACCATGCCTTAATTTGTTTTGTTCGGGCAGTGGTCGTCGCCTATTTAAGACTATCCCATTAAATCAGACAATAAATGAGGACATAATTACATACAAATTGATTGTAAAATTGTCGACATATATTTTATTTCATTGGTGGTCTTGTTTTGATAATAATGGTAATTTCACAGGAGGCCTTTTAAACTGAATCACCCAAAGTAACCAATAACTTGTTTTTTAATTAGAAAACAATAAACGACTAAGAATTAATTAATATGACGAACAACGGACTAATATATTAATATTAAAAATAAAAGAACAAGCGACTATAATCTAGTTAATACCACTTTATTTTGAGTAAAACATCACTAAAAAGGTATTTCTTTGCTTTCAGGTGGTCCTTCTACAACGAAATTCGCCATGTACTCAGAGGAACAAGATTCTCACGGCCTACTAACCCTGCACTACGGCAAACATCATGCTACAATAGTCGACGAAATTAAAACTTGCTTCGCATCAGAAAATTACGCTGATATGACCTTTATCTGCGACGATAAAACCACCTTAAGTGCCCACAAGCTCATCATGGCTACAGCTAGTCCTTTGGTACGCCGAATACTAGGAGAAACCGTCCACGCCAACGGACCTAGCGTAGTCTTACTTCCCGGGGTCAAAAGTTGCCATCTAAAACATCTGCTGGACTTCTTGTACAATGGACAAGCCTGCATCAAGGTAATGCTAAACTCTGATGGTAATAGCGTCTGCTGCTCCGAGGGTGTGGCCATAGTATTCTTTTATTTTATTATTATTTGTTGCACCTAAGCTTCTCATCTCTCTTTTCCTATCATACACCACTTCTTTTCATTCATTCATTAATTATATTCACGACTACAATACCTCTTACAGCGAGGCAAATTGTAGCCCTTGACGTTTCCAAGGCCTTTGACTAAGTATGGCATGCTGCACTCCTTAAGAGAACATTTTATCCAAAAGTTAACAATTTTTGAGAAAATGGTAGTCAAAAATCGTTATTTTATTGTATTTTACCTTAAAATACCTGTACACGAAAGTTTACCTGAAATGTCGGACATTGTCAGTTTCGTTTATTTACAAAAAATGGAGCATTTATCAGAAACCCAAAGAATTGAAATTCACAAACTGGGTCGTGGGGACAGAATGCGAACGCAACAAGAAGTTTGTAATATTTTTAATGACAAATATCCTGACAGAAATCTAAACTACTGTAGGTAAAGTTTTAAAAAAATTTCGTCAAACTGAAAACGTAAAAAACCCTATACTATTTGGACATTAAGTACAAGAATAAACAATACAGGAGGAAATAATTTAAAATTGATGAAGAAAACTAAATCAAATGTTTAAAATGTTGTCCATTTACTTCTTGGTAGTAAGCCAAATACTGCGGAAAGCCATGCAAAACGTTTAGAAGAATGTCAGTTTCCTCGATTCTTCTACATTCTGTTTCTATCCTTAACTTTAAATCATCGAGGTCATTTGGCTTACTTTTGAAAGCAACATTTTTTAGGTGGCCCCACAAGTAGTCGAGGGGCGTCAAGTCCGGAGACCGAGCTGGCAACTCGATTGTACACCTACATCCAATCCATCTTCTAAAAAAAAACACCATCGAGATATTGCCGAACATTATGGGCATAGTGCGATGGGGCACCATCCTGCTGAAACCATATTTCATCATTTGGTGCTTGATTATTGCCTAAAAAGTCATATTCAAATAATCAATACAGCAGGTAAAATAACGTAACAACACTTACTTACGATTATTTGGAAATAGTTGTGCAAGAGCCGGGACAATTTCATTTCTTAGAAGATCCAAATATCTTTCTCCATGTAATGTCCCTTGCATGAAGAAAGGGCCAATTATTCTCCGACCTATTATATCAGCCCAAACATTTACTTTTTGAGGGAACTGGGTAAGATTTTCGGATATCCAGTGAGGATTTTCCCTGGCCCAATATCGAAAATTATGCCTATTAACTTTTCCATTTAAAAAAAATATTGATTCGAGAGCAAAAATAAAGAAAATAATTCGGTGGACAAAATCTGGATTGGCGTTGCAACGTTCCATCATGGTTTCGCAAAATTCCAAGAGTCTGTCGTAATCATCTTCTGAGAGCTCTTGCACAAGTCTTATTTAGTACGGATGAAACTTTTCGGTTTTCAGAAGGCGGTCTACGGACACGTGTGAAACGTTGTTTTCTTTTCCCAGTGTTCTGGTAGAAAGGTGGGTATTTTCCTCTAAACTGAGTAAAACATTCAAAGCCTTATCACCATCTGTTGCACTTTTAGGTCGGCCAAACCGTTTAGCGTTTTTTTTACGTTTCTAGTTTGACGAAATTTTTTTAAAAGTTTACTTACACTAGATTTAGTTAATGGATTGCCGTTAGGATATTTGTCATTAAAAATATTACGAACTTCTTGTTGCATTCGCGTTCTGTCCCTATAACCCAGTATTATTAAAATTTTAATTCTTTGGGTTTCTGTTAAATGATCCATTTTTTGTAAATAAACGAAACTGACAATATCAGACATTTGAGGTAAACATTCGTGTACAGGTATTTTAAGGTAAAATACAATAAAATAACGATTTTCGACCACCATTTGCTCAAAACTGTTAACTTTAAGATAAAATGTTTCCAATAAGCATACAGAATTTTAAGCTGAGTTCTAAAATCGAATAAAATATAGAGCGTTCCATTTAAAAAAAGAGTTTCTGTCGATTTCAGGAAAACGGTAAACTTACCAACAATGCGGAACTCACCATTGGATCGAGCGTAATTTCGTAATTTCGTGTACAAAATTCCATAAAAATCGGATGAACAGTTTGCAACATATACACACTGTATAATATATCCCTTTACTGTACAGCTACAAAAACCTATACTATCCCACTGCTCTCGCTCATTCATACCTAGGGTCTCCAGATTATGGAACAAATTGCCTGCCGATGTTCCCCCCCCCACAACCTTAAACCCTTTAAATCCCATATCAATAGATTACATTTCCTTTCTCTTTAGATGCCCATGGTACCTTAGTACTTAGATTGAGATAAAACTGAAGTCTGCGCGGGCTGTCCACCATAAAAAAATACCTATTGAAAGCAAAAGGGAGAAGGTTGTTTATACTGCACTGCCTGTCAACTTGAGCTATTTTGTGATACAAGCCTATCCTTAAAAAGCTCTTGAAAAGAGTGAATAAGAACTCATGTATGTGGTTAATTCTAATGTTATAGAAGGTGACACATCTAAAATCAGAATTCTTATATTTTTGTGTAAAGAATTTTAATTTAAAACAGACAGATGACCTTGACCCGTATTTGATTTGCATACTAATATAACAAATGCCCTTTTAAGGGTGGGCGGTGACATGAGGCAGAGAATTCAAGGAAGCCCGTCCTACATCCGGTCCTGTGCTCTTTGATTTTGATTATTTAAATAATGTGAAATAAAACCAAACACAAAATTAAATAAAACATCAATAAAAAACATTAAAATGTAATCTAGTTTTCCTCTGATGCAGACATGTCAGTCTTTTAAATAAGTAATTATTAGGTATATTATTTATTTAAGCACTTCCAAGTATCTAGTTTTAATATTAGTAGTTTTTTTTTAATATTACAAGAATTTTTACACAGGTATTTTTAATAATTACATGCGGTTAGAGCTATCATTGATCATCATCAATGATTAAAACAATTAAAGTATTATAATTTAAAAAAAAATTGAGACTGGAGGGTAAAGTAAGAATCAAGTAAAAAAAGCCACGAGCGTCATAGGCATGAAGACATCACGCGTGCTCTGTCTTGTTTTAGAATATTCCTGGCTTAGTTGCTGGAAATCAATATACCAGTGGCGTAGTCTCTTTAAATACGGTTTTTTTAAATTAAATAATTATTTGATCAAAAAATAATTGCAAAAATTAAAACCGATGATTCAATGATTGTGTGTATTTATTATTTAATATTTTATATGTACAGCGGCATCCATGAAGTTCGAGTCATGTGGAAAAAAAATTCATTTCCTATTTTTCAGACAATTTTGGGTATTTTTGATGAAAGTTCTTGCACGCATAAAAAACGTTTTTAACGTTATCACAGTTGAAATCAAATATACAAAATATCAAAAAATATAAAGAATGTGATTCGTCTTAACCAAATATAAAGAAAGAACCAAAAACTTTCTTTGTAGGATGCATAGTTTGGATAAAATTAAAGTAGAACATTGAATTCGGTTTCAGCGAAATTTACACCTAATTCATAAACTATTCACATCATGCTCATTTTCTATAGCTTTTGATTTGGGTTATTCCAGAAATTTTCATTTTGAATGTTGTTGCTATAATTAACTTTAAATTTTGATAACGCCAGAAACGTATTTTATAAATGCAGTAACTTTTATCAAAAATAGAATTTTCTGAATCAGAAATAAAAAGGTTTGCTATTATAGTGCCAACTTTATGTATAGCACTGTATAAACTAGACTATTTTATGATATTACATTATATATATTCATATGCTGTAACAGGCATGTTAAAAGTTTAGTGCAAAGTTGAAAAATATGTATATGTATAGCTGCCTTTTTCCTATAATTAAGTTTCTTTTGTAAATTTTAGTCGAGTGAACTAGAAAGCATTCAAGAACTTTTCGAGCTGCTTCAAATCAGGTCGGACGTATGGCAGTCTTCGACATCCGAAGAGGCCAAAAGTCAATCCGATGATGGTGGTAGCAGTTGGGAACGAGAAAACGAAAATGCCGAACCAGTGCTGATCAAGCGAGAAACTGACGACGACGAAAAAGAAGAAGGCGAAATTAAAGATGATGATGATGATCCTGCCGAAGAAACCTCGTCACAAGATCAAAGTACCGGATCTCCAAACCCTGTAAATTTGTCGATTAGCACTAAGAATTCTGATAAGGAGGAGGCTCCAACGGATCAAGAGAATAGCTCGGAGGTAAAGTCTCTTTTCAAATAAACGTACATCTTTCCTTTGTTTAAAGCTTTACAAATAATTTAAGAAAAAAATGTCAAGACAATATACGAGTTAAAGATAATGTTTGTGCTTGTATATCTTTTCATTAATTATTTTTTCTCCCCCAAAATGCTTTTTTAAACTGTATTTTGTTTCAGAGAGTGGATCAGAAAAACTCGGATATGCTTAAAATTGGTCAAACCTCTGTAAAAATCGCGCCAAAAGTCCACGAGCTTTCGCAGTTTCACCATCATAGAATGAAACGCAAAAGCATGTATATAGAGCCGATAGACCTCAAGCACCAAGAAGACTATTCTCATATCAAGCCGCCGATAGCCGACCCCAAGCTAATATCATTAGTGCAAACGCCTGACAACTACGTGGTAACGCCTCACAGAAAAAGAAGACCTGGCTTTCACAACTCTCCGGCCCAAAACCCGCCGTTTGTACCATTTTCGCCTTCGTATATAGATGATGCTGGCCATCACACCTCTCACCGATATAAAAATCTTCCGCCCTTGATCGCCGCTCACCATCCGCTTTCGTTATCGGCACCTCCATTCTTAGTTGATCGAACTCATACTCCCACACCTGGGACTCATCCGGACACTTCTTCGGCTCCAGAAAATGTAGTGGTAAAATATAGACCTCCAAGTGCCGATCAGGGACTAGTGTCGGAAACGTTCCAATCGTTCGAGCATTCGTGGGGTGCATGGTCCTTATGTCAGACGCAAGTAAATCCTCCTCCAATTAATAATGAATCTCGTGAGGCGCCTCCAAGTTACTCATCTAATCCGGGAGAAGACGATAATGCAGAGACCTCTCAACAGGCTACTGGTAGCAAACAGACCCTTCCCGCCGTCCAAGTTCGTGAGTATCGGTGTGAATATTGTGGGAAGCAGTTCGGGATGTCGTGGAATTTAAAAACTCATTTGCGCGTGCATACAGGAGAGAAACCGTTCGCTTGTCGACTGTGTGTAGCAATGTTTAAACAGAAGGCCCATCTATTAAAACACTTGTGTTCTGTGCATAGAAATGTCATATCATCGAACGATGGTAGTTCGGGGCGATTTAACTGTTGCTTTTGCCCGTTAGCGTTTGAATCCTTACCTGAACTGATCAGACATCTGTCAGGACCTCATAATAACCTGCTTTTAAGTAAAAATATGCACGAGCTTAAGTAGTGTACATTCCATTGCAAGATGAAGTCGTACGAAAATTATTTAGAACGACTCATCGTACATTTTGTGATATATACTGAGCAGATCAGTGCCTTTTCAAGTATCTCGTGTGACCTAGGTGTAGTCGGTTGCCCTCAGGGACCAATACTGTGCCTTCCATAAATCGACGAGCCTTCTCGTAATTTTTGTAATATTTTTTATTGATTAGACATAATTCCAACCGATGTGTTCAATTTGACTTTACGTACCTAACTGCGCGTGGTGTGTATGACAAGTGATTTAAGAAAACAATTTTCGGCAGGTCCGATTTTTATTGAACATTTTTATTAAATATTTTTAATATAATCCACTGTTATATACATCACAAGTGGATAATTTATTATACAGTAACTAAAAGTGCTTCGGATTGACATACTAAATTAGTCGATGGTAATTATTATTATAGTTAATCCGGTCTTATGGTATACCCTTTTTCCATTTTCAAAATTTTAAAAACCAATTTTTCTCAGAAATCTAAATTTAAAGTCATTGCCAGAAATTTTCAATATGTGACAAGGCAGCTTAGGCGGATAACACACTGGTAAAATAAATTTCATAACACTTTTGTACGCAACAAAAACTTATTTATTTATTCAACGCCCCCTGTATTTTAATGCTACGGTACGCACAACTCTGGTGCAGCTCTGGTGTTTCTGATTCAAGGCCGCATTTGATTGACAAAAATTAGATCGATCGGGATCACTTCACGACACTCAATGGTATTTTATCTCTTTCTACTAAAGCTGCGTAAACTGATCCGGATGGACCCAATTTCTGTCAATCGAATACGCCTCAGGTCTTCTGTTTGTACCATGATACAATAAAAGGAAAGTATGATACCAAAACGTGTAAAATTCGTCCGGGTTCGCGCATGACGTCACACTGTGAGCTATTTTTGAAATTTATAACGCGCAATATAGAGTTTACGTTAGTTATAGGCGATTTTATATAAATTCTATTGGCAATATACTTTGCCTCCTGCTTATAATACAAATTTTAAAGTATATGATTTAAAATAATCATATAAATAAAGGGATAAATTAATTTAAAATAAAAGATATTGATAAATTGCCTGCCAATTGCGATCTATGTCTTTATTTACGTGAAAAGAAAAGGCAAATAATTTTATAAAATAAAACTATGCCTAATAATTAAGATCATAATTTTTATTTAGAGACATATTCTTATTAAAATATATACCTACAGAGTCTTCCAAAAAGATGTTATAAATAAGAATTTTGTTTGTTCCTATAATTTGTCAAATATTTTTTGCGGTGAATAACATCTGTATGTTTGCGACGGAAACATGTTTTTTAGGGTCGTTTTTTTGGGTTTTTTACGCTTTAAATAGTAAATTATTAAAAATAATTGTATTTTTGTATTCTTTGATTTTTCAAATTTTAAAAAACCTTAAAATGCCAAAAGTTATTCTAAACAAAATAAAAATATCTAAATTTATGAATTTAGGTAAATCAAGAAATTATTTTTTAAGAAAATAGCTTTTTTTCAACCTCTGTGTTTGTCGTATTTTCTCGATTAAAGTCTGGTGATTCGTTACAGCAATTGTTTGTCACTTTGCACTTTATTTATTGAAGCCAGTTGGTCAAAAAATTAAACACATTTGAGATTCATGACATGACACAATTTATGCTTTAAATTACCTTCATAATCACTTTCGTTAAAATGTCTAGAACAGATTCTAGCATTTTTCACGTTAAACTTATCTTCTCGTTTGCACAGACGCTTCCAAACGCTTTGTGTTTCTTTGTATTTGGGGAAGCTAAAAACGTTAATATCGGGAATAAAGCCCTTGCATTGACTGTCCACATCACAACCATACAAAACACCCTTCATTTTCACTTTTAAACTCTTAAAAGTGATATAAAAAAAAAATAAATTTAAAACACAACGCGATCTTAACAAAGACGTGTCTCGTTTACAAAATATGGTGGAATTACTCACAGCGTGACGTACATGGCCACGCCTACCTGCGCGGTATCATATCTTCTTTTATTTGTATCATGTGTTTGTACCATCTCCTACGAATACAGGAGGTATTAAATAATAAAATAACTTTCCTGTTGCATGCAAAAAGTGTAAAGGCCAATCCGCTTTATGCACTTCTTGATTCATACCTAACTCAGTAGCAAAAGCGCGACACTTTTGTATTTTTGCACTATGCACCAAAAATATAAATAAAATGGCGTGCATGTGTGTCGCCGGCCCAAAAACAATTTTTAACACATATTATTGATAGTTTTTAACACAGGAAAAATTATGTAGTGTTAAAAAATATTTGCAATAATTATTGTACTCAAACTGAATTTATCTCTTTTTATCCGTGTACATTCCACGAAGGCCTAAGTACCAATGTACCGTGGGCATATCATATATATGTTTGCCAAGTCACATGATGGCCAGAGTTGACATTGCCCGGAAACTGCCTGAGCAATGTCTGTAAGGCTGTGCAATACTGACTCTGCCCAACGTGCGGGCTTTGCCTGTATTTAGGGGAAAGCCAACTCACACGCCCAGTGCTAGAAACATCCCTTTAAGAGGGTGGGTGAGGTGGTACCTTCTCGTTCGAGAAAGAATTCCTCTACCATCTTCCATATATATTGTTCTTATTAAATTTGATAAGGTATGTTAAGAAAGAGTTGGAAATGTGGCATACCCGCCCACAAGCATTTTTAGTTGTTGTATGTAAAATTTGTATATAACAAACTTATAGTTTTTACTACAAAACTGGAATGTACGAACGTATATTTTTTTTTAATATACACACCAAAGAAATAAATTGTAAGAATTACAATAAATCTGACTACTTAATTAACTTATACATCTCCTTTTTTTCTTCTTACAAGCTCTCGGTTTATTTAATAGAGTTTGCATTGCGTAAAATGAAAATTTCAAGCAGTACCTTAGCGATTAGTTTAAATTATTCGGCCGCTGTATGCACGAACCCGTCGTATGAAACTCATTTAGGTCTCAAATATTGCACATTTGATAAATTGTATTTTTTGCTACGCGTGGCAAGATTTGCCAACAAAAGTGGTACAAATGTGGTAACTTAGTATTGTTTAGCTTTGTAAATAAGATAGGTTGTACATAGTGTAATTATAAGACAATAAAGTTATACTTTTTCCTTGTAATTTTATTAAAACCCCGTACCTTACTATCCTTTGGGTTTTATTTTTTACTGGTGCCCCTTAAAAATAATTCTCTTACTACAAAAACAGACAATGACTACCAAAGTCCTGAAATTCCACAGGAATCAACTGAGGCTTATGACTGGTCTAATAACGGTCCACTGCGCCTTAAAGAAACATCTGCATACAACGAGCTTGTTGAATCCCCTCTACATAAAGAGGAGGAGGCAGCCTCCTATATAAGACTACGTCAATGCGCCAGCATTAACTCGTTGGAGATTAACAAGCTCCCTAGGGGATCTCGATGCCTAGGGAGAGACCTCCAAGAAACATCTGCACGTAACGAGCTTGTTGAACCCCCTGCCCATAAAGAGGAGGAAACAGCCTCATATATAGATTACGTCAATACGCTAGCAGTAACTCGTTGGAGATTAACAAACTCCCTAGAGGATCTCGATACCCAGGGAGAGACCTCTAACAAACATCTGCACATAACAAGTTTGTTGAAAGCCCTCTGCTTGAAGAGGAGGAGACCGCCTCTTATATAGATTACATCAATGCGCCAGCATTAATTCGTTGGAGATTAACAAACGCCCTATGGGATCTCGATGCCCAGGGAGAGACCTCCAAGAAACATCTGCATATAACGAGCTTGTTGAACTTCCTCTGCGTAAAGAGGACGAGACAGCCTTTTACCCAGGGAGAGACCTCCATGAGACAACTAGTGAGAGGATTAATAATTAGTCTGATACAAAACTTTTTAACTAGGTCCAGTACAACAGGGATCACAACAAGCCTTATTGGCTGGAATGAAGAGGATGCACAAACCTGACATTGTACCTTTCAATCAATTATGTGTGTACGGTAGGAGTAGGTACAAATTTTTATACAAGATTTGCACACGTCTATTCAGGACTCTAATTAGCCAAACATAAACAGGGCTGATGGCAGGCTATTAGAAGCTTATCAACATTAAGTAAAAGTACCGATGCAAGCAAATGTTGTTAGAGCAAGAGCATACCTTCATTATTTTGTCATGAAAATCGTTATACAACGGCCTTGGTAGATGTAAAATTAATTTCTTGTACTAGGAAGGTTCGACAGAATTTTCAGTTCTAGTTCTAACTATTCAAAGAGAAAGGTTAGGGATTATCACTTCATTGACTAACTTAAAATTTTAGAAAATTCTTGTGCGAAGCAAAGTAAAATACCTATCTTACATTCAATCATTTAGATCCATTAGATCACATAAGTACTATCATTGAATTTGGAATAAGGTACCAAGTTTAATGGTACTATCCTACTATCTGGGGTTCGATGACACCAGAGACTATCAAGAATATAGACAAATTCTCGAATAGACCGAAATGGGACCGAAAGCGGGCCTCCCTTGAGACATTTGGGGGTTTACTGGTTTATGGTTTAGGTATTTGTTTGTTCACCATTATGTATCTATATAGTTCATATATATCCATATATATATATATATATATATATATATATATATATATATATATATATATATATATATATATATATATATATATATATATATATATATATAATGGTGGACAAACAAATTTCTAAGCCATAAACCAGTAAACCCCCAAAATGTCTCAAGGGAGACCCGCTTTTGGTCCATTTTTATTACACGCCAGTGTTCGTCTATGTATTATTTAGTCTATGATGATGATACTAAGTAGGTATTTTAAATTCAGTTGTATATAACTAAATCTTCACCTTTTTGACAAGAAAGCAACTGTGACACTGCCTTGACCACGCGCTTTTTTATCTCGGATCTCGAATAATAACACTAAATTATTTTTGCAATATTTGCTTACCTATATAAAAATAATATCAAGGTGCGCAAGTATTAGTACTAGCACGCGAGCATCATCATATAGGGATATATCACCCCAAAAATTACTGCATTTATTTAAATGAACTTATCTTTCCCAAAAAAATACGTCTGATGAGTTATTTTTATTAATTATAATTTATTGTTACCTCCTGTAAAACACTTAATATATTATGCAATTTTTTAATTCTCTGATAATTCTGGACATATTTTCTATAACACACCCTTAGAGTATGTATCGAAGAACAGATGGACCATGGAAATTAGTTTACAATTCTAAATAAATTTTCTTCATAAGAGTTTTCGATATTGTCAAAAATACTAAAAGTATTTTACTGTAGGGTAAAATTCATATTTTCTGACAGACCTCGTATATGACTGGGAAATTTCGATATCTGATGATTGCATTTTAGGTTTTGGACCATGCAGAACTTTTTATGAAGAATAACTTTTTCTCGTAAAATAATAAAAAAGTTTCCCATACGCTGCGAACTTAAGCAGACACACTGTAGGTACAGTGAATATATATATATATATATATATATATATATATATATATATATATATATATATATATATATATATATATATATATATATATAATCTAAGAACATAACCATAAGTCTAAATTTACCAGTTTTCTACATAATAATATCACAGATTATCTGTGATAATATAAAAAAATAAAATTGTTTTCATTTTGACATGCTGTAGAAGTACAACTTAGAGAAAAATGACTTGCACTGTCCTGTTTTAGTTTTTCATTAACTACCTATCCACAAATAATGTCAACTTCCGGGTGAACCGAAACAGTTACCGAAAGAGTTCCGGAAACGGACGTGGAACCTGAGGAGTTTTAGCAAAACCTGATATTTTTAGTGTTCCGTGAAACGGAACATTTATGGAATCACTTCAGAGTCCGTCCATCCGTCCGTCTGTCACAGGCGATTTTCTCTAAAACTATTCGACGTAAAAATTTGAAATTTGGCACAGGGATAGAGTGTGGTGGCCCAATTATATATTTGAAGAATTAAAAGTTAAATTTTGATTGTGGGGGTTAATTTTGGGGGGTAAATTGGGCAATGAAAAAAAAAATTTCAAGGGCATCATGTAGGGTGTCAAATGAAAGCTTATTAAAGCACGAAATCAACGATATATATGATGTATTTGTTATTCCATTTTTTTAAACATTTTTTGGGAAAACGCTTCAAAACTGCAGTCCCCCGGCCTTATCACCTGAAGGATCGCTCAGAAAAATCTGAAAAAAATTACGAACATTGAGAATTAGGTGTAGATTGAGCGAAAATGATCAGGATTGAAAAATTCTAGCGCGGTCAATTATTATAAACAATTGAATTGTTTAATTCCTTATAACTGCTGAACCATTGGTTTTAGAGCACAAGTTTTTTGACAAAAAATATTTCTCACGATGTAAGGAACAACTTTTGACCTTACACGTTTTTCAAAATTTTTAATTTGGTTCACTCAGCTCCGCGCATGCGCGATTTGATTCGGCGTTGGTGCCGTCGGCGGTGGGTAGCGCGGCAGATAGACGGAGATCGGGTGACCGAGGTTTGCTCAGGTTAAGTGAGGGGCTGATAGCACGGAACCCTAATAGCCCGATTTTTTTAACAGAAAACAAAAAACTGAGACCAGAAAGTGCAGTGAATGCAAGTGAATGTCAAGCATAAAGATTTGTAGTACATTCACTGTAATGACCTGATGACCCTTTTTGTCACAAATTTTCAGAAAAAATATTTACTTTTAAATTAACGAGATGTGCAAGATACAAATGGAAAAAGTTAAATGTCCTAACTAATTAGCAGATTTTACATCATTTGACTTCATAAATAATTAATTCTTTTACAAACAGAAAAGTAGCATACTATGCCACAATCGTGTAATACAAGCCATACAAAGTGTTGGAATAAAACAGAAGGTTTGATCACAAGTTCATTAGGCCATCGTAGGGCATTGCCTTGTCTTTCTTTTCCTCTATGTATAAACAAATCCCGAAGCACCGTTTGACGACAAAATAGTTTTAATTACTGATCAGAATACTAGTTTTGTCAATACTATGGGCATTAACCTAGTAATTTCATTTTCCTTTGAGTTACGAAGGTTGCTTTAAAAGTTTAACGTTTACGTATCTGTTCTAGATCATGTAAATTACTTTTATCTAATAAATCAACCAAAACCTCAACAGTTTAATCCGCTTTTTTTAACATTTGGTAACTCCGTATGACTATTGTACCAGATGTGCGCTATGCAATTCATGCGGAGGATAATACTATAACTTCTCATCCCCACCATAGGATCACTATTTTGTCTTTCTCCCATTCGAGTACTTTTCTGTGTTGGCGGGTGGCGCAAAACATAATTTATGAATTAATAGATTCATCTGTTATATCCCTAATCTGAGGACGAAAACATTTTGGTTAAAGATTGTCCATTTTGGCAATGATGATATTAAGTGTCTACTTAATTGCAGCGACTGTGCGGTAATGTTGGCGTCAAAACAGATTCAAATAAATGTATCTGCTCTTCGCTAAATAATCTAAGGTACGCACAACTACCGATAACGTTTATAACTGCCTAGGTATATCTTGGTATATACAGTGAACCGGTGCCCTAACTATATAAGCAGAGCAAGAGGAAAATTAAACCAAAGTAGCTTTAACATGTATCGAGTATATTTCTTTCTGTCTATAGTTTATTTAGCGCAGGCACAGATACCCAGTTTTGGGTTCTGTCCTGACTATTTACCTATGGCGCACTTTGATATGAGTAGGTTTTTGGGAAAATGGTACGAAGCTGAACGGTACTTTCAATTTTCTGAAGTTGCAGCAAGATGTGTGGTCACAGACTATGCAGTGGGGCCAAATGGAAAAATTTATGTATCCAATGAAGTGACGAATCGATTGTAAGTATCAATATAATAAAGTATTACTCTAAAGGTCGGGCTCTTGTAAAAACAGACAGCCTGTTTTATGTTAATATACAAAGAATACATAGTAATATAATCCCAAAAAACTTAAGCTCTGTGAAGATACTATCAATATATTATGTCCTAAATGTAGTGGATGTAATTTGGTATTAATATTTAGGCCATGTATTAAAAACACCTTGACAACCAGAAAGCTTTTTGGGATTATACAGGGTGTTGGAAAAGTCTTAGTACAGGCAAATATTTTTGCTATTAGTAAAGATAGAGACATCGAATTTTAGGTGTATCATATTGGTTAATAAATCTACTTTTTTATGTAATTTTACTTTTTCAACCCCCCTTGAGGGGTGACGCTAGGGAGCTGAGATCAAAAATTTTAAATGCAACCCTATGCCGTGTGGTACCTCGTTTTAAAGGTCTTCAAAAAAGAAACCCTAGCAAACCCAAGTAAACCCGTTTTTAAATGGCAAGCCTATAAAAATTAAAAATCGTGAAAAATTACATTGAAAATTTAAGTACCTTTATTTCTCTTATTACTTTCAACGTAGTTCAAAATAGCCCCCCTCAACTTCTTGGCAGTAATAAAATATGTTTTGGAACTCTACAAGAAGTAACACGTGCCATTCTCGAAAATGTGAGAAGTGAGTTCCAAAATCGACTTTATTACTGCCAAGAAGTTTATGGTGGTCATTTTGAACAACTTTTAAAGTAATCGGAGAAATAAAGGTATTAAATTTTTTACTTTATTTCACGATTTTCAATTTTTAAAGGCTTGCCATTTAAAAACGGGTTTACTTGGGTTTGCTCGGGTTTCTTTTTGAAGACCTTTAAAATGAGGTAGCAGATGGCATAGGGTTGCATTTAAAATTTTTGACCTCAACCCCCTAGCGTCACCCCGCGAGGGGGTTGAAAAAGTTAAATTGCATGAAAAAGTAGATTTATTAACCAATAAAATACACCTAAAATTCGGTGTCTCTATCTTCACTAATAGCAAATACATTTGCCCATACTAAGGTTCTTCGGACACCCTGCAATGACGTAATGGATGTAATTTGGTACTAACTAACATTTAGGCCATAGGCCACGTATTAATAACACCTTAACAATCAGAAAGCTTTTTGGGATTATACGTCTTTATATTATTATTTGTATATTAACCTTGACAATCAAAAAGTTTATATGAAAAGAAACTGCATTTTTTAATTTTGCAAAAAATCAATCTGTCTTTTGTGATACGTAACAAGAGTACCTACTACCTAGGTAGATACTGTTGTGTCTTTAAATATGAACAAATCTCAGCACAGCAAATAAAGGAGATGGGTAAATAACGCCACCTGCCTATCATCTACACGAAAAAAAAATGTTTAATTCAAACCATTCTCAATTTTTCTCTATAGTTGAAGACATACCTTTTATGGTTATGTAGATTTGTACAAAAAATACAAACGCAAATCATGTTGCAAAAAGCGTATTTGCAGTTATTTTAACATTTTTGACGTTTTTTTTTTAATATCTCCGAACTGTTTCAATTCGAAGCGTTCCACGAACGACTATATATTTTATAGGTAGTTAGATAGATAGATAAATAATTTTATAGGCTTGTATATGAACATTAATTTAATTGGATTCACTGTGCGATTCTTATTGAAATAGTATAGAGAAGGCCAAAAAGCGTTGTGAAAACGTTAAAAGAATATCGAACGTGATCTCTTTGTAAGGGTATTAATATTATTTACGTTCACATTTCTAGCACAAATGTTATATAAACATAAAGGGCATATCTTGAACTATACAGAAAAATTAAAGAATGGTTTGGATTAGACATTTTTTTCAGTGTAGATGAAAGGCGGAAAATGCCCTTATTTATCCACCTTCTTTCTGGTCAAATATAGATTCGATCAGAAATTCAGTTGCTCTGTTCCTTCCTAAAAATGGCTGCAAATCAAAAAGAATTCCTTTAAACTTTATCATAGGTAAACAATTCTGGACTATAGTCTTTTATGGGTAAATATCTTTGCCATAACTAAAGACAGAGACACTAAATTTTAGGTGTATCTTATTGGTTAATAAATCTTTTTTATTTAATTTAACTTTTTCAACCCCCTTGAGGAGTGACGCTAGGGAGTTGAGGTAAAAAATTTTAATGCAACCCTCTGTCTCATTTTAAAGGTCTTTAAAAAAGAAACATTTTACCGCAAACCCCAGGTCCGTATGGTAATTCGTTTTTAAATGCCAAGCCATTAAAAATTAAAAATCGTGAGAAAAATTAAATATTTAAACCCCTTTATTTCTCTTATTACTTTAAAAGTTGTTCAAAATGACCACGATAAACTTCTTGGCAGTAAAAAAGTCGATTTTGTAACTTACCTACTTCTCACATTTTCGAGAATGCCAGGTGTTACTTTTTTGCAGAATTCCAAAATCGACTTTATTACTGCCAAGAAGTTCATGGTAGTCATTTTGAATAACTTTTAAAGTAGGTAATAAGGTACTTGAATTTTTATTTTTTTTTTTCAATATTTTTCAGAATTAAGATACAGTCCTCATGTTTGCGACAAAACGTTTCTTTTTGCAGACCTTTAAAATGAGGTAAAGTAAGGATCAAGCAAGAAAAAGCCACGCCGTCATAGGCATGAAGACATCACGCGTGCTCTGTCTCGTTTCCAGCAACGAGACAAGAGCGAGAACGAGACAGAGCAAGCGTGATGTATTCATGCATATGACGCCGTGGCTTTTTCTTACTTAATTAATTATTAATTAATTAATTCTATCTTTACCACACGGCTTTGGGTTGCTTGGGTATATCAAACCCCTCAAGGGGGTTAAAAAAGTTAAATTACATAAAAAAGTAGATCTATTAACCACTAAGATACAGCTAAACGTTGCTGTCTCTATCTTTACTAATAGCAAAGATATTTGCCCATATTGACTTTTCGGACACCCTGTATAAGACTTCCCGAGAGGGAGGGGGTCAGAATAGGACTCCCCTGGCAACACATATATGCTTATTAAAGTGTTTCTTAAACTCGTTATAGTTGTGCTATTATAGATAAGTTTTTAACTAGTTAGGTACATTTTCTCTTTTGTAAAGTGCCCCCTAATCACCCCCTTCTAGAGGGCCGCCCATTATAAGTTGAGAACCACTATTATATATGATATGAGGTACCCAGGAAAGTTGTTACACATTTAAAAGGTAAATTCGACAGCTAAAATTTAAAAAAATATGCATAAATCTAGACCTGAATAAAATAATGTTAATTTTTTTTTATCAAATAACAATGTGCATCTTAAAACATGTCTAGATTAAAAATTCAGTCCTTTGGCGCATTGGCATATGTATGCATAATTTAATGTACCTAATTCAAGATGCACTTCCATTTTCAATGACATTGTTACAGGTTACAGGGATAAATCAGATAATTTTGGCACAAGTTTTTAAAATACTCATTACATAATATTGCTTTAAGAAGAATATAAAACAACATTGACAAGTATGCTTAGAAGTACCTACTGTTTACATTTTATTCTAAAAAACCATCCCTTTTAAGAAATGCCTGAAATACAATATAAAGATGGTTTCGAACAATGCAATCGATTAAAGTAAATATGTATTTTCACTTTCTTATAACACTTTTATTCAACTTAAGATATTTTTGCATATTATATGATGATATCGCAATAATACAACACATTGTTTCCAGTTAAAGAAATCTTACCATCTTCCCACTGCTCTGCACCACTGTCACATGTTGAAGCAGCAACCAAAATCTTTCATAATTCACTTTATTTTTATGAACAAATTTATAGCCCCATAAATAGCACTATAAATTGTTATCGAGTACTTTGTATCGATACATTTACATCAAAAGAATTTAGATATTCTCATGTATGCATATTAAGCTATAAAAACCATCACCTTAGAGCAAACTGATTGTGCCTCATCGCACCTCTGAGGCAACCCTTAAGCCTTACTGGGGATCCTTGCACAACTTAGACCTTACTCTCCTATGTTATAGTGTAGGGAAGCAAGGTTCTTCACCCTATAACTGGAAAACGTTCCGTGTACTTTGAACGGCGATTAGCGTTAATACGCGTCACGGAACAACGTGTTTTCTTAATGGGACGAGAGTATGAATAGGTACCCGATTTAAAAAAAAAATGTGTTAGATTACAAAGCTAAGCAAACCTAACTGGCTTTATAAGAAGAAAAGCGGAGATCATTTTTAACTTTGCATAGGTCCTGTTGATGTTGAAGCACTAAATCAACATGATTTAGATGATAAAATATTGGTTTATTAGTAATAAGACTAATATTGAACCTAATGATATGAATTTTTCAAATATTATAAGAGAATTCCTAACAAATTCACAGGACCTAAATACTCTTCAGAAAGCGCTAGATCGTGATGTAAAATATGAGTTAAAAACTTACATTCACAAGTCAGATTTTGGGTTACTGTATCCAACAAACATTCTTCTACCTAAATTAAACACAATTTGATAAGAAAACCCGATCCAGGAGTACCAGGAACCAGGAACGACAAAAACTACCCCACGATAACTTTCCTCTGGAATTCGCTCAGCTGTCGACTTTATGGCGTCGGTCGCAGATATTCTAGAAAAACAATGGAACTATCCGTGGAAAACAAAGCCATCTGGGATAGAATTCTTCATTAGAGGAACCAGTGCACTAGTGCACATTCAGCTTATTTTCCTCATATTTTCTTTTATGCAGTACAGCGGTACCACTTGAATTCATTAAATTAAGTAGTGTACTCTGTGAAAATAAATAAACAAATAAAATAAGGGATAGAAATACATGCAGTGCACACTGAATTAACCAATGAAAAGGCGATGTACGGTATTGTTGGTTGTCGCCATTAAAAAAAAACTGTTCATTGAATCAAGAGAACCATTTTCGCAAGTTCACAAAATCATTACTTTCTTATTCGTAGATCGTACTTAAGTCTTGAGTGGATAACACCAACAAAGATGTGACCATGAATAATTTTGTTGTATTTTTTATTTGTTAAATTTAAAAAGCAACTTGAGGGGCACCTTGTGTTAAATAACAAAACTATTAAAATTTTTATTTCCACAGTAGCTCCGTGCACTATAATACTATTTATAGAAACATACCTATTATCTACTCTACATTGTTGTACTCTGTCTTACAGTGGTTACCAAAGGACTGGCAGACAGAGATAAATATCAATGTCTTCATTTTTATTATCGATAACTATGTAATATGTATATTTTACAATACAATTATTTTGTTTCTTTTTTAGTACAGGCGTAAAGCGTATAATTGGTGGAAGCTTGGATCTTACCGGTAAGAAAACCGAGGGAAGACTCATCGTAAAATATGACACACAACCTATTTCGACAACAACAGCACTTACAATTCTAGATACAGATTATGAAAATTACGCTGTCATTTGGAGCTGTAACGGTTTAGGACCTGTAAATGCACGTAAGTAATCCATTCTTATGCAGCCCACAAGGCGACCGAGGCGCGCCTGGGGAGAGGTCGACGATAAAATTACATAGAAAAAACTATTCAACTGCTTTTACATGTCGACTGCACGACCGTAATTTTGAATTTTGAGATGGTGGTGCCGTAATAGACAACACGAACGGGGGGGAGTACTTTTGCGCTATTCATAAAACAGCTAATTTGCGAATCAGCGGAACAGCGCTGGCAGATGGGCATGTTGACCATTGATGGATAACCAATGCTTTAGACTTTAATTGGAAGTTTAAAGCACGGTTTATGCATTATTACTGTACCTTAATGCGGACATTTGCTATTCTGTGACATATAAACGCGATTTTGGCCGCGATTGTACAATGTTTAACACATAGCATAATGGATATTTATATTCTGTGGATATACATGCGACATGGAATATATGTATGTAACGTATGTATATTTAATAAATATCCCATGTAAATCACTAGAATATAAAAATTTATTAGTTTTGTAGGTACAAAATAACTGTAAATTAAATAACCGTTTTTTAGAAAGTGCTTGGCTGATGACCAGAGAACGTATACCCGATGCTGAGTCACTACAAAAGGCCTACGGAGTCTTAGATAGGTACAAAATAAGTAGGACATTCTTCGTCAAAACAGATCAAGAAGGGTGTGCCATTGCCGCCTCAGATTTAAATGCCGCATTAGGAATTGCGTCCACTTCAACTAATGTTGAACAAAATGCTGATATAGATAGTGGTAAGATGGTAAAAGAATCGAATGAAGCCAAACCTTTGCCAGTTCCCGAAATTTTGCTTAAAAATATTGAAGAAGAGAAACTTGACCAACAAGAAAAATTAGCTACGGCTAGTGTAGCAGAACTTTCGAAACCTGTAGACGAGTCAGCAATTAAAGATAACAATTCTAATGAAGAGAAGATAATTCCCAAAATCATACCAATAGCTTTAAATTCAGGACATGATGAAGCTAAATATCAAAATTTGCTAGTGGAAGCTGTTGCTCAGGATCCAAATAATTTGGAGAATGACAAAAAAAATGAGTTTGACACGACCACGTCTGTAAATGGCGAAAATGGTTTATTATTAAATGTATAGATAATTTTCTTTGGAAACACACATACAGATTCAAATTTAATTTATTTCCAACAAATAAAATAAGATTCCTTTATAATAATCAGTATTCCTTTAGTTATAATCCTACGGTACAAAATAAATTTAATATTTATACTTAGGCTTATTTAAAATGCATAGTGTTTTATTTACTTATCCCATATAAAGTTGCCTTTTTACAGGATGGTCGACATTAAAAGGCAAGGGCAATGTTCTTCTTAAAAATATAGTGTATTTTTTGAAGAGGACAATTGGGAAGTTCCCATTTTCTTTTAATAAATAGTCCCCAAAATGTAAAAAATGTCTGTAATTTTCTTTTTTAATTATAAAAATGTTATACATAGATTAGATGTTATAGTCCTCCAGAGTTTGAGATGCCACGCTCACGTTGGCTGAGGCTCGATGACGTCACAATACACGACTCGGTCAACAGCGGAATAGGCGCCCGATTAATATTTAGTATTATTCTTACCGAACAGGACACTGCGTAACGTCGTTGTAGTTTTTGCTTGTTTAACATTTTAATCGTTTGAAAAACAAAGTCATGCCTAAGATAACCTGGTGCTGGATCACGATGCATAGAATTCTGCGCGATTTTGACACTAATGAAGTGGCCATGTGATGAATCGTTTGTTTTGTTTGAGTAGTCATGTGACTTTGACACGTAGAATAGAATTCTAGGTGGCGTGATCCGGGGCATGGTTCGGATCAGTACTGTATTGTACCAAAATGCACCAATACCAGTGTAACTAGTCCAAATAAACATTTTTGATAAATCTGATATATTTTCGAATATAATTAATATGTGAGGATATGTTAGAAGATATTTATAATAGATATGCAATACAAAAGGCGTATCATAACATTAATTTTCCATTATTTACTACATCTATGGGTTACGCGATATACGGGGTGCGCTGAAGAAGTAACTTATTTTTTGAAATATTACCTAAATGTAAATTAAACACGCAAAAGCAGCAGCAGGCAGCTAGCCCGGCGATAATGTTGTGTATTCTGACATCACGAGTCGCCACAAGCCGGGCGCGTAGTAATTAAAAATTTAACATATAATAAATTTAATAAGTTCGTCAATTTTGAAGATATCGAGATGATTTTTTTTTGTTTGATGAGTTAAGTGAAAGACTATTAAATGATGTTGAAGTAACTCAATATTTCTGAAACACGAAACTTCCTAATTTCACTAGTCCTTTATTTTAAAAGAAAGGAAAATCTCTTGGGAAAGTTATGAGCAAATACACTAAAAATTTAAGAAAGATTAAAAATGTTTTTTATTCAGTGATGCTCCTGTTATAGTTCGGAGATGAGCCAAGTTTTGAACCATTGCAACTACGGCCCTGGTCACTGCTAAGTTGAACTTAAGTCTTCCTTAACTGTTGTGCACAAGCTGCTCCGATTTTATTGGCTTAAATTTTACAAATTCGAACTGTACAGAAATTTAAATGTGTAAGCAGCAGGTGCAAGAACTAAATATATTGGCTTGTAAACTTGTTAAGGGCTTGTTGATTAAAATAGTTGAAGTTGCAGATACCAATGGGGATGACGTCATAATCAATAATCCATCGATGTGAACTTCCATATGAGCATGAAACAAGCCAAAGGTTATTTCACGGGCTAGGGCATGGCTAGAACTACAAGTCTGTGTGTGGTGAACGCAAAAAGTGTGCCATTTCTCTCGCTATCAGCAGAACGTGCCAAAACTTCCTTTTACAGAACTACTTGCACTAGAGCGACACGAGTGTGACTACTGTTCTTTACGTTGGCAGTACAAATTAATTTGTTTTTGTTATGTTGGTAGTTAAGACAGCTGTTTTAGGTTTCACTGAAAGGCGACTGACATAATATTTTATGAGAAATTTTAAGGAAATTGTATACTTTCTGTAAAATAAATCTCCTTAGAACAGCAGAAACATGACTATTCTCCCAGCTATCCGTAAAACCAATAATAATCAAGAAGAAAATAAAGAAACAAGCCAGCAAAATGTAAGTATGGTTGATCTCTGAAGAACATTTTCCTTCCATTTATCTTGTATGCACATTCTTTATCAGCATTCAACCATATTCAGCTGACACATCCTATGTAGTTTTAAAAAGGGTTTTGTAGCCCAGTTGGAGATTATTTCTCAACTTTACATCCACATTTTAGGTTGCAGCTGAAAGAAATAATCGAAGGAGTGACATTAACTCTATGCAAATAGCAACTTTGTCAGAAAATAGTTCAAATGCACGACGATCTCCTTTTCCATTGTGAGTACTTTTTTATAATTTAGAATTATTTATATCTGAGTTATGGGCTTTCCTTTATAAGGTTTATTGTTATTTAAATAAAACAATAAGGCAGAAGCTAGGTATATTTGTCGAGTATAACTAATAGCAGATAACAAATATGTAGTTTTGTTAGTAGTTGTTATATAGCTTATTTTGTAATGTTAGACTTTGGAGAATAGATTTTGTATATATGGTATGATTCCCAGGTATAGGTGCTTGCCCTTGTCTGATAAAATATAATTAATATAGTGCAAATAGATATTCCAGCGAAACATTTTTGAAAAACTGTATGAAACATTTTGTGGAAATGAAATTGTGTATATTATTGATGAATAGTTCATGAAATAATAGGTGTTTCCAGAGGTTGATCAGAAATTCAGGAGAAAAGGGTACTCACCTACCTTTTTAAAAATAATTTTTACAGTTCAGATATTTTTATTCTACATTAAGAGCCAGGTATTTTGTGTTTTGCTGTGATGGTTTTTCAGTACGACTGATACAATGGTGTAAAAATTTGTTGCAACTTTAAAGAGCAGACTAGCTTGAGTAAAGTTTTATTTATTTTTTGATCACGGGCCATATATCCGTTTGCCAAGTGTATTTAGAAAATATAAGTGATTAGGTAAAAATCACTTATTTTGTCTTTTCCTAGTGACAGAAGGGTATGCAGCTGTCTATTTAGAAATAAAGGGTACTTTTCTATTACAATGGGTCTATTTTTTAAAATGGTAGCAAATTTTTACACAGTCTTATTGTTTTTACTAAAAAAATGTTGAAAAACTTTTAAAAAGCTAATACCCAGTCCTTAGATACCTTATTTTTCAATAGCCCAAAGTTTTTTAAAAAATACAGTGAAATACATGACTTACTGTAAGTATGAAATTCCCTTAACCCTTAGTTTTATTATCCTGATAGCCTTCCAAGGCCCCAACAGGTAATTGGCTCTATTTGTGTCATTTATTATACTGGTAATGAATGTAAACTATCATATTGAAGGTCGTGATTTTGTGAAGTGGGACAGATTGATTTTTACTATTGAAGAAAATTTCAAAAATACCAGGATTTTTTATGTTTGCTGATCTACTGGGTGAATTTTTTAAAGTGTTAAGGGCTTTATCTCAAAAACGGTTTAATATATTTTCATGAAATTTTGGTGGGTTAATACATTTGACATTTACCCCCTCTTCCTATTTTAAGGGATGAGTGGTAACTTTGGAATTTTAAATGGGTTGATGTTCGTTTGTTTATAAAATTCGAATTTGCATAAAAAACTATGTACTTATGTATCTGTACAATTTTTTTTTTATTTGCTGTTTCGGTTATGGAATTATGGTTAACTAATTTTTTTTAATTGTTATGATACATTGCTCAAACGTATTAAAATAAACACCCACTACGTGTGGGCCATGTATCAGTAATGTCTTAATAATTTGTAAGATTATTGGGATTATATCGCTTTATATTATTCTTTGTATATGTATTAACATTTAGATTAGAATCAACAAAAGTGTATTGAAAAAGAAACCGTAATTTTTAAATTTTCTTGAATAATAAAAATAGCATGTCTCTTTTTACAAGGCTCCATCCTTAAGAATTTAATGTAGGTTGGTATATATTAAGGTAAAAAAATTAATGTTTATTAGACTGGCATTCTTCAAAATAATCAGTGTTTCTGTTGAGCTTGGAAGAATATTAATAGGTAGCATTAACATTTGTTAATAGAGTGCAATATTACATAAGGATATAAATATTTATGCAATCTTGTTACAAAGATTAAATTCTTTTACTTTTGCACCTTGCGTTACACCTTATTTTTCCTCTAAAGATTGACTATGTTTTACAAAAAGCTTCCTTCGCCAGATAATACATATACAAATAAAGGTAACAGGTATCAAAGAAAAAAGAGCATTTTTTAATAAACAACATTTGTTCACCCTGTATATCAACATGACCACTTGTTCACCCCAATATATAGGGTGAGAAAATGTTATTTATTTAAAAGATATTGTATAATGATGCCAACATCGCATTTGTAAATGCAAATACTAATTTATTCAAAAATGAGTGCAATTTGTTTTTTAAGTTATCCACCATGTATACAAGGTAAAATCACAAGTTTTTATCTATAACATTTGATTTTATAAAGTATAATATGCACTTTTGCAGCGTTTTTCTTTGTTCTACTATGAATTGCTACTATGAAGCAAAATGCGAGGAATTTTTTATTCTCTCATATTTGATCTAATGCAGCAGGAAAATTTAAAAGAAGTGAATTTTCTTGGCCCTGTATTATATGGAAAATTAAAAGGGCACCTTTAAACCTGTACCATATACAAATTATTGTTTTTCAAATTTACCTTTTGAAGTTACAGGAACAATAAAAAGAACTTTGCACCCTGTATGATTTATTGAAAGTGCGCCTGTGTCGTCAATCTGTAACAACCCGAACTAATAAAAATGAGTCATGTCATTATTTTACAAGTCGTACGGATTTCGGCGAAAAAAAACTTGCAGTTTTTAAAATGTCAAAAAATCTTTATTATTTGAGTAGGCACGTGTACGGAAATTTAAAAAAAATCATCTTCCCAGTTGTTATTTATAAATAAATTTTAATGGTTTGTTTGACTCTGGTTCTAATCATCGGATGGATACCGTTGTCTCGCCGTTTTATTTATTGTTGTGTAGCCTTTCTGATTGCATGCTGAAAAGAATTTTAGAAAATTATTGAAAAACCATTAATAACAAATTAATTGTTTAAATATTTTTTACATAATAGAGATTCCACTTTTATTTCTTGATGGCTTATTAGAGTAAAACACAATGCATATAATGATATTTTTTGCAATTTTATACTCTGTGGGGGCGAACATGAAAAAAATATTTAAACAATTACTTTGTTATTATTGTTCTTTAAATAATGTTACAAAATTCTTTGTAGTTGCAGTTAGAAAGCTAATACAACAATAAATACAACGGTATCAATTCGATGAATGTGACAGAAACATAGATAACATAACTACCAAGAAACATTTTAAAAAAAATTTACAACTGATTGTATGTAAATCATGAAGATTTTTAGGCGTACGATTTGTAAAAGAATGACCCACATACATAAAATAAGTAAGCTCCCAGATAAACAATAATTGAGTTAACACATTTTTTTAAGTTGTCCACCCTGTATGTAGTGGTCTAACACTATCCTTGTTGGAGTCAAGGGCACGTGCCTTAACTAGAGGCCAAATATTTTTTATAAAACGTCATTTTTGGTTACAGCAAAAGTAGGTAGACTTTTTTTAAGGTGCTCACCCTGTATATATTTGGCTTGAAGTGTACCCGATTTTGAGCTAGGTCAAAGACCATTCTCTGCACAAAATTTCATTTTTTCTGGCATTAGTTTTTGACTTTAACACCTACAGGCAAACAGAATGGCAGAAATGGAAAACCACGTTTTTTGTAATCTATCGTAAAGATTGACAAAATTCCCGAGAGGTGGTTTTTTCACTATTACTTCCGCCTAGTGCCGTTTCCGAACTAGAAGTTTAAAGTTTCTAGCTCAATAGGTGTAAGAAATGTACGGTTTAAAAAATCTAATTACCCACATCCTATAGGTAAATGGTAAATAGCTTATAACTTTTAATATGGGTGCAAAAAGCTATAGTTGCTGAGAAATTGTTGCAGAAGTAGTAACTGGAAAAGAAGTTTAAAATCAAATCTTAAATTTTTATACTTTGTTACACTTAGTGGTTGGAAGAACATATCAAGCAGGTAGATCAGTATTAAAAAGAATGTCCTTTATATGAAAACTTTATCTTATTTTTTTTTGAAATGCATTATCAACGACAAAATTAATTTTAATTCAATCTCTAATAACTTTTTTTTATAGTAAAACAGATAGAAAAGAGAGACTAAGGAAACGGTTTAAAGAGCCTGACAGAACTAGAGACAGGGAAAGAGAAAGGGAGCAAAAACGGGACATCCGCCGGGAACAAAGAGATAGAATTGCGTTAGCCAAGAGGGATATCGGAAATGAACCTCTGCTAGACAATAGCTCTGATATTACTGAAAACGTTGTAGAGCCTGTATGTAATAGTAATAAAAATAATATTAAAGTCGAAGCTAAGGAAGATGCTACTGGCTTTAATAGCGAAGATGAGTATGATGATAGCGGTTTTAAGAATAGAGTGTTGACTAATGAAGAATGGCAAAAAGTAAGTTGTCTTTAGCTGGAAAAGGTTTTTGACCCATGAAGTATGTCGCATGAATATAGTAGTAATCATAACTCCAGAACATCTTTTCTGCAAGATTCTAACAGTATTTTGAAGATGTGCTTAGGTTGTTAAGTTTTTGATTAAGAATTTTCCTGCGATCAAGTATATCATATAAAGCAAGTTACAGACAAAAAAATACCAAGATATGCCCAGTTATTCTAGCTTCAAACTTGTGGGAAAATATTATAGGTGTTCTTCAATAAAATTAAATTAGCAAAGTAAATAGCGTGTAATTTTTTGGGGCGCATTTCATCGATAATAAAATCCCTACTTAATTTTTTGAAAACACTGATGAGATTAAGATATGTGTCTATAAAATTATGAATGAATTTTCATGTTTCTTTACTTTGTCTGTCAAATGTACTAATTCAGTTCACCTATCTGCGATCATCACGGTGTGCCTCTTCTAAGTTTAACCCAAAGGTCTTCCCACTGCCATTTTGTGGCCTAAGAAGCCCAAAATGAAAATCCTAAATCAATAGTTTGAAAAGAAAACTTGATTTTTCTAAACAAAGATTTTAGGTAAGCGGCTTTATTTTATGAAAAAGAGTAGTATCACAATTTTTTAAGGCATGTAATCTTTCACGTCCTGAAAGCGATATCTTCTTAGTGGAAATATTTAATATTTTTAGATAGCTTTGATAATCCTGAAAAAAGATGAAAAAATGAGTTTTTCGTCAGTTTTTGGTACCTTGGTACCTATCTCCCAAATGGTACGTTCAAATACGATGGTTTGTGAATTCATTTTAAAGATAATGCAATTATCTACAAATCAAAAAAAAATCTGACCTCTCTAAAAGATATAACTAATAGAAGGTTGAAAAATTTGAACAAAAAAATTATGGAATCAGAATGTTGTGATATATCTCAATAATTATAAGTTATGGTTAAAACTGTCCATCAAGCAAAAAAATTCTTTTATCTGGAATAAATCCAAAGATAGGATCGTCGGAAAATGTATGTCCGCGCGCGCCGACGCGACGGTGTTGACAGTAGCAACCGCGTATGACGAAATGCATTTAATAGCTGTATTATCAGCCCTGTTCGCAGAACAGTCTCAAACCAGTCAGAGCCAATGAAATTACTGGAAACCAGTCCGCAAACTGTCACGTTACCAAATAACTAAAATTTGATTGGCGCTGATCGGTTTGTGATTTCTCTGCGAACAGAACTATTAAGTTTTTTTCGGGTTTTACTTAGTGAAAATATAAAATTGATTCCTTTTAATTTAATTTCCTTTAAATGAATTATTTTCGATGTATCATTTTGTCCCTTTATATAGAATGGTACATTGAAAGTAATTCATTTAAATTAAAAGGAATTAATTTTATATTTTCACTAAGTAAGTAAAACTCGAAAAAAACTTAATACAGCTATTAAATGCATTTCTTGATAGCCCTCTACGGGGTTGGCACTGTCAACACCGTCGCGTCGGTGCGGACATACAGTTTCCGACGATCCTATATTTGGTTTTATTCAATATAAAACATGATATTTTTATTTTGCTTGAAATTGAGTCAACTCTTTGAAAATAATGAACAGTTTTAACCATAACTTATAATTATTGAGATATATTCAACATTCTGATTCTATAATTTTTTTGTTCGAATTTTTCAACCTTCTATTAGCTATATCTTTTGAACAGATGTAGATAGAGAGGCAGATTTTTTTTTTTGATTTGTAGATAATTGCATTATCTTTAAAATGAATTCACAAACCATCGTCTTTGAACGTACCATTTGGGAGATAGGTACCAAAAACCGACGAAAAACTCATTTTTTCATTTTTTTTTTCGGATTATCAAAGCTATCTAAAAATATTATATATTTCCACTAAGAAGATATCGCTTTTAGGACTTGAAAGAAGATTATTCTCCTTAAGAAATTTTGATACTACTCTTTTCCATAAAATAAAACCGCTTAACCTTAAAAAAAAGTTAGTAAAATCAAGTTTTCTTTTCAAACTATTGACCTAGAATTTACATTTTGAGCTTAAATTACTTAGGCCACACCACTTTAACAAAATTTGAAAAAATGGAAGTGGGAAGACCTTTGCTTTATACTTGGTTGAGGCACACCGTGTCATGTTTTATTGCCTTTTAAAAGAACACACGGAAAGCGAAAACGGGCATTTTTGTTGCATCCACAAATACAATCATTTAAATATAAATATCTCTTATAGTGACGCGTGTAAGGTTGTCCTCTGCTAACACCGGCTCTCTCCATATTAATATCTGGTAATTGCCAGACTCTATTTTTTAGCTCAAGTTTTTTCTCATAAGTGTATTTAAAAAAATCTTTTATCGTTCACTAAATTATACACAACTTCCATTATTTCAAAGTCTACAGTCTACAAAACTAACAGCCGACAGCTAACAATAATAACAACAACGATAACTGCAAATAATTGTTTTTCCTGATGTGATGATATAAAACGCGCGCGAATTTACTAGTAAGGACTGTCACTAGCGTTGAGAAGATTTAAATCGGTTGATTAAAATTAAATTAAGCTAAAATCAGGCTACTTAAAAACATATTTATTCATAAGAATAAAACTCGGCTCCTTTTGATACAAAAAAAAAACTTGATGCATTTTTATTTTTATAATATTAATTATAATACTTGAAAAAGAATGTAGCTGCTTTTCACAAAAATAAAACGTTTAAAAAATCCTTTTAATACAAAAATAAAATAGAGCATAACTCAAAAGTAAAAACAAAATATTGTCGCGCTTTTATAATTCCTAAGTGTTATAATGCTTAAAAAGGAATACTGGTTTAGCTGCCTTTTCATTGCCTAGTCTAGTCTGTTTCTGATATCTGAATGGACAAGTCCATACGAAGAAAACATCCTTTCTATATCTGCAGAAGATGCACAGTCACACAAAACAGAAATCACTATAGGTAGCACTTGCATAATTTCTGGAACATTTTCTTGGGATCTCCACCACTGTACTGCTGTTCGGCAATAGTATCTAGAGCATCTCTTTTTTTCTTCAGTCAGTAATGAATATCCTTCTTTGTTTATTGTGGGATCCAATATATATGCCAAAGAGTGAAAGGGGGTTAAAGCTTGGTTATATCTTTTTTAAATAGTTTATATTGATGCAAACTTCTATCCTCTTTAAATCTGTCAAAAGTAGCCATTAATTTTTTACCACATTTGAACTGCTTGAGATAAACTTGCACCTTTCTGTTGTATTGCGTCAAGTGCTATAGAACTTGGCCTTAGTAACTAAAAATCTTCAGCCATCCTTTTAATATAGATATCGGAGACCTTTTTGAAAATCACTGGTTCAATTTCTTCTTTATGCTCTTCACATATTAATAACAAGTTTGGCCACTCCTTGACATAAATCTCAAGACAATCCGAAAGTATATCCCATCGAACGTCTTGAGGTAACACCATTTTTTTTGCCTCCTTTTTCTTTGTACCAAGCATTTGGCAAATGGGTATTTCTAAAGTATTTTATAACTTTTACTATATTTATGGTCTTTTACCTTAGATACTTCTAAATCTTTGGAAAACCAACTAAGTATGTGCGCCGAACAACCATATGTAATTATAGGATAACTTAACGACTCGGTAATTTTTTTCTTCATACTGACCATGTTGGCCGCGTTATCTGTCACAGCACTAGTAACTTTACAGTTATATTCATTTTTGCACTTATTTATTGAGTCAACAGCTAATTTTTGAAGATAATCAGCCTTACGGGGATGACTGGATGTATCTATGCTTTCTAAAAGAAAATAATGTCTGTATGATTGTGGCGGATTCATATTTAAAAGATTTATTGTTTGGGTGTTACGCCACTCTACTGTTAAGGAAAATCAATATTTTTTAAAAAATAATAAAGGTCACTGCGTTTAAACAAAAAAAAAACAATTCCTGAAAAAAGAAATGTTCTGTACACTGTCAGTGACTTTTAATTATAAAAAGTATGCCTGACCCTAATCTATCACTAGTGTAGTATATATTCGGTCTAAAACCTAATCTGAATAAAATAATTTTTCTGACGTTTCGAGACCTAATATCTGGTCTCGTTATCAAAGAATCTAATAAATTCAAACTAACTAAATTAAAAATGAACTAAGTAATTATCAAAAATAATTAAAAAAGGATACAAGAGTTTTCTGATTGAATTCTTGTGATTTTTTCGAAAATATTGCTTTGATAATGGTTTCGTGCTAACCATTATCAAAGCAATATTTTCGAAAAAATCAGAAGAATTCAATCAGAAAACTCTTGTATCCTTTTTTAATTATTTTTTATAATTACTTAGTTCATTTTTAATTTAGTTAGTTTGAATTTATTAGATTCTTTGATAACGAGACTAGATATTAGGTCTCGAAACGTCAGAAAAATTATTTTATTCAGATTAGGTTTTAGACCGAATACTACACTAGAGGTAGATTAGGGTCAGGCATACTTTTTATAATTAAAAGTCACTGACAGTGTACAGAACATTTCTTTTTTCAGGATCTATTTTTTTATTTTTTTTTAAACGTAGTGACTTTTATTATTTTTTAAAAAATATTGATTTTCCTTAACAGTAGAGTGGCGTAACACCCAAACAATAAATCTTTTAAATTTCTAAAAGAACATTGTTTCCATTGCCTGCTGTTAAAACGACACAGATTATGGGCTCATTATGAACATTAGACCATCAATCCAAGGACATGCAAATAGACTGTCCAGATAACTTGTTAAAACATTTGGATTTTTCTTCAAATATTTCATTTAGGAGCGTTGATGATGACTGAAATCCAGACGGCGGAACGTAACCTGATCTTAACATTTCTTTGGCCTTTGAAGCTTTAGCTATTTGCATGTCCAATTCTTTCTTCTTATCTTGACAAGTTCGCACAACAAAATAACCTAAATTTCTGCTACTTGATTCATTTCCACCTCCATTTCCCTTGTGCCTTCTCTGTTTCTCTGCCGACTGGATAACTTCATTTTGGCAAGTTCCAGGCTAGAATTCACAATCACTTTCAAGACCACTAATATCACTAGTTTTACTTTTGCAGGTTTCCCAGTGACTTTTCAGTCTATCCAATATCCACTAAACCTTGCATCTCTTTACCACACTTTTTACACACCGCTCTGTATCCTAGTTTGCCAACCACATTCTTTTTTATAAAGTGTTAACAAATACTAAATTCCTTTCTACCCCGGCTTGTCATCATTCAAAATTTTGTGCTACACTACTCTCATAAGCAAAATCTTGCTTATTACTTATATTCATGCTACATATTCTATTTCTAACAGGTTTTAGAGCCAAAAATCGGCCTTATAAATATCCTTTATCCTGTATATGATACATCTTTGTAGAGAGACGAATTGTTCTCCCGGTGCATGGCCAGTCTAGGTTTCGAAATAAAACAAATGAATGAAGATGGAGCGTGCCTTTTTCGCTCCATTGCTGACCAAGTTTATGGAGATCAAGAATTTCATAATCAAGTTAGACAGGACTGTATGAATTATGTTGTTAGTATATTATCCATATAATTGCTTTCTTGGCTTTTAATAACTTGAGTTTTAGGTACAAAACCGTGACTATTTTGAACCTTATGTTACTGAAGATTTTGATAAATATATAGCTAGGAAACGGTCTTGGTCTGTACATGGCAATCACTTGGAAATCCAAGCTATGAGTGAACTGTATAATCGAAATATTGAAGTATACTGTTACCAAATCGGTAAGATAAAAGTGTATAGGGCGTTTGCACGGGCTCTACTGTAAGATCTTCCAACCTAAACTGTAAGTGGGGCTCTGCAACCAATCTGAATGCTGGTTTGATTGGGTTTAAGTACCATTTTTCAGAGGCGAAACTTAGTTTTGCCCCAGCGGAACCTGCGCAAACGCCCTTTATCCATTTTAATGTTTTATTTATTATTTTGTTAAATCAAACCTCCCTGTTATTGAGTCATTTTTTCGCACTGAACCGTCTTACATCAAAATTTACAAGTGAAGGTTGTCCCTTTATTTAAACGTCAATTTTGACAAATTGACTTTAAAGCTGCCCACTGGAATGCCACATCAGTGGCAGCGGCGTATATAAGCAACTGTGTAAAAAAGTGATAATAATACATTATATAATATGTAATAACAGACTATAAAGAATATAGACAGCTTCTCGAATACGCCGAAATGGGACCGAAAACGGATCTCCCTTGAAACATTTGGGTGGGTTAACTGGTTTAGGAATTTGTTTGGTTTTCCTAAGCCATAAACCAGTAAACCCCCAAAATGCCTCAAGGGAGACCCGCATTTTGGTCCATTTTTATTACACGCCAGTGTTCGTCTATGTATTATTTAGTCCATGGTAATACTTACCCAGTTAGCAGTGGCGGCTGGTGAAATTTCAAAGTTGTATATCTCTGTTCCTACTTACAGGACCCGTAATAAATTTAGGGATTTTAATAGTGAGTCCCCTGGGACTGTTTTAATGAATAAAAAAACATTTTGTAATTTGCGAAAAAAGTTGGATTTTTGCTGAGAGTGAGTATTGAGACACGCCGCGCCACAGAAAACTCTCTCTGCTCGCCATGTTGCTACCGCATTGGCTATGTCGAGGAGTACTTGATTTGTGAGAATCCCACGCGCCAATCTCGGGGTGTTGCCGTTTGAAGGCCATGGCGTTGTCGAGCTGGCGGGAAGAAGATATATTCTCTCTGTCTTGGTTTTTCTCTGGTTAAGCGCTGAATTTTCATTGATCTATATACATATACACATACAGGGCATATTACTAAGAAGGCAATATCATACAGTTAAGTAACAGCCTGCTGCAAAAGGAAGCTTTCGTATGCTTTTTTTTAAAGCTATAAACCAACTTCAATCGATTGGGGTGAGGTACCGAATTGTAAACACACACCGTGACGTTTTATGCTTAGGAATATCGAGATTTGCGTTACGAGTGTCTACATCATGTACTAATACTCTGTGATTTAACCTTTCTCTAATGTAAGTAGGGAAACCTGTCTCAAGCACCCTCTGGACAAACGAGGCCAAATGCAATTTACGTCTGCTGTGCATGTTGAGCCACCTTAAGGGGTTATATACAGTTAGGAGGCCTAAAAAAGCGATTTTTCAAGAATTTTTCCTGAGAAGACGTTTAAATTTATGAATGTGAAAAGTTGTACACATAGTATGGTAACTTTTAACTGTATTTTAAGATTTTCGTATTTGTAAAAATAATAATTTTGAAAGCTGCTATAGCTGATTTCCAGGAGTTCCTCTCAAAAAAGGCATCTTGCGGTGACCACGATATCTCTGGACTGGATCATCGAAAATGAAAAAACCAAACGGATTTCGTTAAAGTAATGTATAATCTTCTAATTAATCGAAGGAATAAGCAAAATAATTTTTTTTTCACAAAATGGCGGCTTTTCAGAAAAAAAAACCATTTTTGGCCAAAATTTTGGCCTTAAAGTGTTTATATAAAAAAAATATTTATCGGTGAGAAAAAACCTTTGATTAATTACTAAAAAATATACTTAAGAAGCTTGTGTTAAAATTTGAGACAGATCGGTTCACCCGTTTCCGAGGAATCTTGGTCACCGACTTTAAAAACACAGTTTTGAGAAAAACGCGTTTAAAGTTTCAAAAGCACGCTACATAGTGTGCAATCGCTCTGACACGTCTTTACAAATATGCGTGTAACTTCGAAAATAATCGCCGGATTGCCTTGAAATTTTCTGTGTATGTACTGGAATATATGTACATTACGAAAATGAAATTTAAAAAAAATCAATTTTTTGAAAATTCTAACTGTATGTAACCCCTTCACTCCATCAATTTGTGTGAAACATGATCCCTTCCTCGAAGATTATAAATAAAACGAATACAAGAGTTTTGTATTTTTGGTACTCTAGAACTACTTAGAAGTAGGTGTAGATTGAACCACAATTATCAGGATTAAAAAATTCTAGCGCGATCAATTGTTATAAACAGTTTAATTGTTTATTTCCTTATAACTGCTGAGCCATTGGTTTTAGAGAAACAGTTTTTCGACTAAAAATTTTTCTCATGATGTAAGGAACAACTTTTGTCCTTACACGTTTTTCAAAACTTGTAATTTGGCTCAGTCGAAACGCCCCCCCCCCCCCCCCGCACTCAACTCCGCGCATACGCGATGTGATACGGCGTTGGTACCGTCGGCGGCGGGTAGCGCGGCAGTTGGGTGATGGCACGGAACACTAATTGTGCAAGTATAGCTTGCACTTGACCGAATTTTTCAATTGATGTGTTGCACTGTTTACGTGCCTTATACATAAAGATTTCTTAAATGCCAATAAGCTTCTCTGACAAACGACACATGTTATTTCGGACATATTATATTTTAAATCAGGAAATTCCCATATTGTAACACTGTGCACAAACACTCGCGTGCTACTGCACACTTTTGGCAATTACGAATCACCAAATTGCACACCACACACGATGGCACAGCTAAACTGAATTGCTGCTGCGACCGAGTTCCCCACGGTATAATGCCACTGGAGCGTCACTCACGGTGGGCAGCTTTACTTAGGACCGTTAAAGTCACTTATACGTGAAAAAATGACTCTGATATAGGTATTGGCATTACTGGGTTAGTTTGAATTTTCATTTTTGAAGTTTTGATCTTGATAAAAATTGTGAATTTTTATATATTATGGTTTAAATGCTCTTTTAGAACCCATTAATATTTTTAATTGTTCATCAAGAATTGTCAACAGTTATGAACCAATAAGGCTTTCTTACCATAGAATGTGCCACTACAACTCGATTAGCAACCCAAATAAACCCTCTGTAGGGGTTGGATTAGGTTTACCCAATTATCACCCAGTTGATATTGATAGAAGAAGAGTTCATGAGGCTATTCGCACCAGTGAACAGCTTCTTATTGAACAGGTAAATTTAATTTAAAAAAAATTGTTATGAATTTTGGATAATGGGAAAATATTACTAGTACTTAAGAGGAATAATAAGCATCCATCCCTACCTAACAAACCAAAGTAATAGGGTAGGGATGGAAACTGACTAGTCCTCTAAAATTTTAATTTTGTTAAAGACTATGCTTGAAGATAAAATTAAAGCTACTGACTGGGAAGCAACAAATGAAGCTATAGAAGAGCAAGTGGCTCGAGAATCTTACATTCAGTACTTTAGAGATACTGAGAAACGGTTGAAAGACCAAGGTCATCCCTTAGCAAGTGGAAGTAGCTCCACTGTCACTTCTGCAATGGTCTCCAGTCCCAGGACCTCTAGAAGGGGGTCAGTTTCTCCCAAAGGGTGTCAGTCGCCTAAGGGAAGTATGTCTCCATTAGGTAAGAATTTTTCAGGTTAACAGTCAACAGTGTCTTAATGATTGAAAATTTTAGCAAGCCCAAGAACTACGTATGTCTCGAATTTTCCTGGAAATTCCGGAGCCGAAGGTAATGTTGAAAATGTACCGTTAGCGTATGTTCCTACTAAAGAAGAGGAAGCTTTTGCAAAAAGAGTTTACAACTCGCCAAGGCGAGTTGCGGAGCAAACTGACGCAGGTTTCAGTATTGAGAGTTTTAAAAAAGAAGAGGCAGGACCTTCTTCTCTGATTGAGAGTAATATTGGTAAGAAAAGTGTATCTGATTATCGATATTATTGAGCAACCTGAAGTTTGCAACAACTTTGATGTTAGTTATTTCCTGAACGTGTGATCCAATTTGAATATACTTTTTTTTTAAATTGCAGGTTTATTCCTTGATTGTGGTCGTCATTTTTGCTAAAAAGTTCGTTATTATTTTATACTCGGTGCAATAAGAATGCGGTGTTTTTTTCCCGAAATTTCGTAACAACCTGTATACTAGTGATCATAAGTTATACCTCTAGCCTTTTTTTCAGATTTTGTTACCCGCTACCCGCCGCCGACTGCGCCAAATTAAAAATTTTGGAAAACGTGTAAGAACAAAAGTTGTTACTTACATCGTGCGAAAATTTTTTTGTCGAAACCCTTTTTCTCTGAAACCAATGGTTCAGCAGTTATAAGTAAATAAACAATTAAATTGTTTATAACAATTGATCGCGCTAGAATTTTTTAATCCTGATATTTTGGCTCAATCTACACCTAATTCTCAATGTTCATGATTTTTTCAGATTTTTCTGAGTGATTCTTTTGGTGATGAGGGTGGGGGACAGCAATTTTTAAGCTTTTTCCCGAAAAATGTTTAAAAAATGCATAAAAAATACATCATATATATTGTTGAATTCGTGCTTCAGTAATCGCCTGTGACAGACGGACGGACTGACACCAAAGTGGGTCGGTTTTGCTAATTTTAGCACGGAACACTAAAAAAAAACGTGTTAAAAACTTCTTCATAAAATAAACATGCAGTCTGCAGAAAATTCATAGTAATTTGGTTGCCGGTTGCATTGAGTTAAGACTGAGTTTAAAATTTCCACTTTTATTTAATACTTTATAACATGATGCGTTTCGCTACACTACAGCTTCATCGGATGTTTGTTACAGACTAAATCTTAAACTAAAAGTTCACAAAGGTGGCATAAAATACAACAATCTAGGTAGATAAATAAAATTTTAATTTAGATTTTATAAGGTAAATAAGTTTAATTGAATTTACTTGAAAGTCTTGAGATAAATCTGTTGAAAAATACCGACATATTACTTAATGATAAATTAGAATTAAATAACTCACCCTTATTAAATTTATTTACCAAATAGAAATGGAGCCCAGTGGGAATTCCCCATAGTAAATTAGTATAATAATAAAACCTAAATTATAATTTTATTTATCTACCTAGATTGTTGTATTTTATGACACCTTTGTGAACTTTTAGTTTAAGATTGTCTGTAACAACCATCTCATAGAGCTATAGTGTAGCGAAACGTGTCATGTTATAAAGTATTAAATAAAAGTGGAAATGGAAGGTTCTGAAAATAAATAGCATCAAAGTTGAGGCAAATTTCTAACAGTATCCATAGGTAATACTAGGTGAATACTAAATAAAATGCCATTTTATTTCGTATTCTTGTAGGAGGCTTTGAGGACTTTGATCAAGAAATAATGGCCCAGGTTTTAGCAGAATCCCAGCAAAGTTATTTAGACGAATTGAAGAGTAAAACAAGAAAAAGGCACGGGTCCCCCGAGCCTTCTACTTCTACATAAACCGCTTTAATTAATATAATAGAATTTATTTAAATAATTTCAGTGAACTCTAAACAGCCTCCTTAATAAGTTACAAGTAAAATTATTAAGATTCTGTTTATCGATTCGAATATGGGGGCCGACGAAGAGTTTTCATTTCTAAACCAAAGAAAAAATTATACATCACTTGTGGGGGGTTTCTTTTTAGTGGGGGAATCTGGATCTGCATAACTGTGTTCAATGTTAGTACGCGCATTTTTTTTTATCATGATAGCCTACGAAGACCGAAGCCTAAGTACCGTTGTACCACCTCGACCGAGGAATAATTCCTCTACCACCGTCCTTGTATTTTTAGAGCGGCGACACACGGCCCTCCCAAGCGGTCACCCGACCAAGTACCAACTGTGCCGGGCGTCGTTTAACCTTATTTATCCAGCGGAGCTTTGAAATTTCAAAGTTATTTCTGTTCCTACTTCCACGACCCGTGCCAAATTTAGGGGTTTTAATTTTTAGCTCACTGGGAATGTTTTGGTAAAGAAAAAAATTAACGCGTTTAGGTATTTTATTTATTGTTTTTTCTAAACAAATTTTACATCATTTTGTCGAGAATTTTTAAATTTTAAGAGAAAAAAATGTCTTGGTAGAAAGTTATAGATATTTGATTGTTTTTAAATTGTATTTTTAGGTTTAAAAAAATTCAAATGACTATAACTTTCTACTAACACATTTTTTTCTCTTAAAATAAAAATTTTCGGCAAAATGATGTAAAATTTGTTTAGAAAAAATAATAAATAAAATGCCTAAACGGGTTCATTTTTTTTAGGGGGGCTCAGGTTGGGTTGGGTTTGCTTAGGTCGGGTTTGCTTTTTTTAAATTGTATTTTTAGGTTTAAAAAAATTCAAATGACTATATCTTTCTACTAACACATTTTTTCTCTTAAAATAAAAATTTTCGACAAAATGATGTAAAACTTTGTTTAGAAAAAATAATAAATAAAATGCCTAAACGCGTTCATTTTTTTGTTTTTAGGGGAGCTCAGCAAAAATTCAACTTTTCTTCGCAAATTACAAAATGTTTTTTTCTTTGCCAAAACATTCCCAGTGGGCACACTATTAAAACTCCTAAATTCGGTACGAGTTCTGTAAGTAGGAACAGAGATATACAACTTTGAAAGGGTCTAGCCGGTTAACTATATGAAAAGTGCCCCAACGTCATTTCCATGTTCTTACCTCGTAAATTATTGTTCTTTGACAGAAAGACTTTTACACCAAATTTCAAACCCCTCCTCTCAGTAGTGAGGGAGATATGGGGGTGGCAACCCTTAATTTAAATATTCATTATCTTTAAAACTATTTGAGATATCTCGATGGAATTTTAACTGTGCATGGATATTTATAAGGTTTATATAATATAATTTTTTCAGATTTTTATCTCATTAATAAATGGTAAAAAACAAGATGCTTAAGTTTTAGGGGTGGTTTACCATACTTACCCCCGGAGTGACACCAACAAAAAAAAAATTGGTATAATCGTCTATTCTCTAGTAATAGCATAAAAAAATTACACAAAGCTCGAATAGGTGGAACATTGTTTAAAAAAATATTAATCAATGTGACTTATATAAAATGAAGCATATATTTTGGCGAATTAATGTAAGTATAAGTCGTACAAATGAAGGAATCGGGAATAACACATTGGTTTTTATTTTTTTTAACAATGTTCCACCTATTCGAGCTTCGTGTAATTTTTTTATGTTATTACTAGAGAATAGACGATTATACAAATTTTTTTTGTCGATGACGCTCCGGGGGTAAGTATGATAAACCACCCCTAAAAATTAAACATCTTGTTTTTTACCATTTATTAATGAGATAAAAATCTGAAAAAATTATATTATATAAACCTTATAAATAACCATGCACAGTCAAAATTTCATTGAGATATCTCAAATAGTTTTAAAGATAATGAATTTTTAAGTTAAGGGTTGCCACCCCCATATCTACCTCATTACTTAGAGGAGGGGTTTGAAATTTGGTGTAAAAATGTTTCTGTTAAAAAACAATAATTTACGAGGTAAGAACATGGAAACGACGTTGGGGCACTTTTCACATAGTTAACCGGCTAGACCCTTTCACCAGCCGGCACTGGAACGGATAATAGTTCGACCAGAGTATAACTAAAAATAGGAAAGAAAAATGCGGTAACAAACGGTTTGTTTGTTTGTGCTAAAGGAAGCTGCAATTTTAGCTAGAGAAGCTTTATTTTAGTAAGTAATAAAATGCTTTCCGATTTTTCTGTGGTTTCTCTTTGAGGTAAAGAAATCCATTAGAGGAAATCAGAAAGCACTTCCAAAGGTCTGCAATTCTGGCAACTTTTAAGATGGGATTCCTAGTACAAAGTTTTAATATTTTATGTTATTTAGTATTTTACATGTTATATATTTACTCAGGTTTACTATATTATTAAGGGGGCTGGATTAATAAATTACGGATTTTTAAATTTAATTTGCTTTTTTAGGTTTAATATAACGGAAAGGGGTCGGTTTTTAATAAATTGTGAAGTTTGAATGACGAATTTTCCTACTCCCGAATTTCATTGTTAATTAATTTTTTTAGGTAATTTTTTTTTTGAGGATTTATTGCTAGGTTTGTTATTTCGATTTCCTGGATACAAAGTGTGCCTTCACTAAGTTTAAACCCAGATGTCTTTCCACTTCCATTTTTTTCTGATTTTGTTAATAGTGGTGTGGCCTAATAGGCCAAGCAACAGCCAAAATATTAGCGATTTTTTGACATTAATCCTATTAGAAAACTGCCTGTGCCATCATCTGAAAGACGATCCGTATATGATTCCTGTTATATTTCCAACTCTGAAACTTTTTCCATTAATTTGTTATAAACATTTTTAAGCAAAAAACGCGATGTTTTTAGTTTTTTGCTTATAAAATGGAAAGTAATGAAGCAATCTTAATAGTGTAAATGAACGATTTGTAGAGAATAAAAATACGAACAAAATGAGAGGTCGAACGTCCCGATCGGATAAGTACCAACGGAGAAAATCCGGAAAATTAAGTTTTTTATAAAATTCATAAATCAGCCATTTTTAAACATAGAGGGATCAAACTTTGGGAAAAAGTAATTTATAGCTACTTTACGTGTGCAAAACCCCGACGCTATCCGACGATTAGTTTTGCCACTATCGTCATTTTAATTTTTCAATACACTATTTTGCAACAGGTCTGGATGCTCTATGAATCCGATTTTAATTATTGAAACGTATTTGAAAAGTACAAGTTTAATTGAACAAAATGTATATTTTAATGTTTCCATAAAATGCTACGAAACCGATTGAAAAGCGGTCGTGTAGCGGCGAGAGCAGCAGCGGAGCGAAGGGGAGCCGATATTCGCGCGCTCGGCCATTTTCACGCATCTTTACGTGCATTTTCAACCGGTTTTGTAACATTTTATGGAAAAATTAAAATATACATTATGTTCAGTTAAACTTGTACTTTTCAACTGCCTACGTTTCAATAATTAAAATTGGACGATCCATAGAGCATCCAGACCTGTTGCAAAATAGTGTATTGAAAAATTTAAATGACGATTGTGGCAAAACTAATCGTCGGACAGCGTCGGGGTTTTGCACACATAAAGTAGCTATAAATTACTACCTTTTTCCAAAGTTTGAGCCGTCTACGTTTAAAAATGGCCGATTTATGAATTAAAAAAAAACTTAATTTTCCGGTTTTTCCGGATTTTCTCCGTTGCTACTTATCCGATCGGGACGTTCGACCTCTCATTTTGTTCGTGTTTCTATTTTCTACAAATCGTCCATTTATATCATTGGGTTTGCTTCATTACTTTCCATTTTATAAGCAAAAAACTAAAAAATTCGCGTTTTTTTGCTTAAAAATGTTTATAACAAATATACGGAACGTCTTTTGGATGATGGCACAGACGGTTTTCTAATAAGATTAATGTCACGACAAATCGCTCTATTGCTTGGCCTATAAGTAATTTAAGCTCAAAATGAAAATCCTAAATCAATAATCTGAAAAGAACACTTGCTTTTATGAAAAATAGTATCAAACATTTTTAAGGCGTATATATAATCTTCTTTCAAGTCCTGAAAACGATATCTTCTTAGTGGAAATATTTAATATTTTTAAATAGCTTTGATAATCCTGAAAAAATGAAAAAATTAGTTTTTCCTCAGTTTTTGGTCCCTGCGTTTTAAATGGTACGTTTAAATACGATGGTTTATGAATTAATTTTAAAGATAATGCAATTATCTACAAATCAAATAAAAAGTGCCTCTCTAGCTACATTTGTTTAAAATATATAGATAATAGAAGGTTGAAAAATTCGAACAAAAAAATTATGGGATCAGAATGTTGTGATATACCTCAATAATTATAAGTTATGGTTAAAACTGTTCATCATTTTCAAAAAGCTGACTCAATTTCAAGCAAAATTATTGAGATATATCCCAACATTCCGATTCCATAATTGTTTTGTTCGAATTTTTTAACCTTCTATTTTTTGAACAGATGTAGATAGAGGTAATTTTTGTTTTGATTTGTAGATAATTGCATTATCTTTAAAATTAATTCATAAATAATCGTATTTGAACGTACTAATTAAGAGATAGGAACCAAAAAATGACGAAAATCTAATTTTTCATCTTTTTTCAGGATTATCAAAGCTATTTAAAAATATTAAATATTTCCACTAAAAAGATATAGTTTTCAGGATTTGAAAGAAGATGATACGCCTTGAAAAATGTTTAATACTATTTTTCATAAAATAAAGCTGCTTAACCTAAAAAAAATAGTAAAATCAAGTTTTCTTTTCAAACTATTGATCTAGGATTTTCATTTTGGGCTTAAATTACTTAGGCCACACGACTTTAACAAAATTTGAAAAAAAAGTGGGAAGACCTTTGGGTTAAACTTAGCCAAGGCACATCGTGGATATAGGAAAACTACAAATTATAAAATTATATTATGCCAAAATCTTGTTTAGGAGTGGTTTCGTGAAAAAATAATTCTTATATGTTTTAAGAAGCCATTTATAGGTTTAAATAATTTGTGATATATTTACTTTAATTTATTAGCTTATAGGTATTTTAAATATTGTTTAGGTTTCGCTTTTCGATAACAATTCTTTTTGTTACACGAAACACCTTATATTATCAAATATAGTCATTTCATATTGAACAAATATAACAATTGATTAATTTGAAAGTTGCGTTTTCTTTTAACAATTCTTGCAATAAGTAATTAAAATAACAATATGTAAAGTTAAAACACTGA